>JAGPOW010000261.1:226092169-226125780 GCA_030014935.1 Caiman crocodilus | reverse complement strand
GCTCTTGCAAATGTGAGCCTTGATAATTTTTTCAAAGACTTTGCCAAGGATGGAGGTGAGACTGACTGGCCTATAGTTGCCTGGGTCCTTCTTCCTCCCTTCTTGAAAATGGGGACTACATTGGCCCTTTTCCAGTCCTCCAGGACCTGGCCTGTGCACCATGAGTGTTCAAATATTCCTGCCAGTGGCTGCACAATGACATCAGCCAGTGCCTTCAGTACCCTCGGGTAGAGCTCATCCGGGCCTGCCAACTTAAATGCATCCAGTTCTTCCAAGTGCCTCTGCACCATCTCAGGGTCTACGCATGGTAGTCTCGCACCGTGCTGCTGCCTCTCTACAATCCCAGTGAGAGCCTTGTCTTGCCCCTCACTTAGGATCACTGAGGCAAAGAACTCATTGAGGAGTTCAGCCTTGTCCCTCCTGTCCATCACCAATTGCTTATGCCCATTTAGTAGAGGTCCTATTCCACCTTGGGCCTTCCTTTTACACTATATAGATCTAAAAAACAATTTTTTGTTATCCTTGATTCCATCCTCAGCTCCGTGGTAGCTTTGGCCCATCTAACTGCCTCCCTACAAGCACGAGCAGAGGAGGTATAATACTCTTTAGTAATCTCTTTCTGTTTCCACTTTTTATATGTCCCCTTTTTAGCCCGTAGACTGCTCTGGATTTCTCTGGTCAGCCAAGGAAGCCTCTTGGCCCCTTTCCCCCTTTTTCAATAATGACTCCCAGATCCCTTTCCGCGTCTGTGATTTCAAGAAGGGAACTCCCCAGCCTGTATGTATGCTGTGGATTCCTGCTCCCAAGGTGCAGCACCCTGCATTTGTCTACGTTGAGCCCTGGTCTTATTTTTAGCCTTGTACTAGCTCCATAGGGATAGGTTTGGGACCTGTATCACTGGAACATAAACTAAATGAACTAAAAATCCATGATTCCCTGGCATAATTACCAACAAAGCCATCTGCTTACAGACTTGAAAAAAGAACTGGTGCTTTACTTTCAACTCAGTGTACCCCCATACTGAGTCCAACACATAGCTGATTGAATCAGCTTTAGATAAATACCAAAAAGCCCTGCTCAAGTGTTCAACTATACAGATGCTGCAAGGCCAGGTCCAACTAACACGCTGCTGCTCCTGGTAAATCACCATTTTTTAAACCATGTTAGTCAGTGGCATAATCATGAAATAAAAAGGAGTTGGGGGGCAGTGCAAGGCAGGTCAGTGGGAATGGGGGATGAGCCTAGCAGTTGATGGAAGCAGGGAAAGTGCTTTTTGGATGCACATATGTGTATGGCCTGGGTGGGTAGGGCACCGAAATTGAGCCCAAGCCCCTAGGCAGGGGGAGCAGGCATGATACTTTGGAAGAAGAAGGTCCATTGATTTCTGTGGTGGAGAACCTTTGGGTGCTTGCCATTTTAAGGGCTGAGCCAGGCTTCAGAAGAACTTGCAGGTGGCAGCAGACTCAATCATGTGGTCACATGATAGTCAGGAGTCCCCCTGATCAGTGGAGGGCTGGGCACCCTCAGCCCAGGGCCAGGGAGCAGGGCCAGCCAGTTGCAACTGGAGAGCTGAAGTGTGAACATCTCCCGGTTGCAGTACTGCTGCTCCCAGAACACCTGGAGGTCAAAGGTAGGAACTACAGGGATGGAGGAGCCTGTTCCTGGGAAATGATCTAAAACTACATCCTGCTGGGATTAGATGATGTGGTGGGGCTGTCTTCAGGAAATGCCATACCTATACCTCCCCAGTGCAAGGCACATTTGGGGCACTGGAAAACCTTGGTCCCCATTGCTTTGTGGGTGCCCTGTGGAGGGGAAAAGCTAAAGGAACACACCCTGACAGAAAAGCACAGGGCCCGGGCCCATTGAATGGGGCCTGAGGTGGGCTGCAGGCATGGTGACAAACACCTGAGGCCTGAGTGTACCATAGGTTGCATTAGGGGTCTTCACAATTCTATGGATACCTGAGGCCCAAGGGGCATAAGGTCCAGAGGCCCCAGTGAGTGGCTGCCAGAGACCACGTACAGCAGTCTGAGGGGGCCTGAAGGACTATGTGTAGGCTGGCCAGAGCAGAGGCCCCAGTGAGCAGGGGGATGGGGGGGAGGGACACACGTGACCCAAGCATGTCTGAAGACACCAGAGGCCAAGTTTGGGCCCCAGGCTGAGTGCACCCCAGCAGTGGGGGAGTAATAGTGAATAGTGGATTAGATGCTATCTGGGAGGCATGGGACACAGTGTAGGGATGGTATAGAGCCATGTATTACACACTTGGCATCAGAGCATTAATGGGTAGCCTCCTGCGTAGAAACAGCTTTTCTTAAATCACAACAAAGTCATGGCGGGAGAATTAGGTGAGTGGGCCAACGTTAGGACCAGCCCTGGGCACTCTCCCTACCTGCTGTGGAACCACAAAGGGCCCCAGCCTGGCTACATCTGGCACCTGTCATGCCCCAGTGCCTCTCTTCCCCCAGGTGCTTTTGCCCCATATCTCCCTCTGTCCCTGCCATTGTCCCTGCCATTGTGTCTCCTTATGCCTGCCAGCAGGCACAGGAGGAGACAGAGGGTGCCAAGGTAGTGGGTGAGCTCCATAGCACAAGGGGGCTCAGTCCATAGCTCCTGACCGCCAAGTGGAAAAGCTCTGTGCCAGTGCTATCCTACTCTCGCTTCCCACTCCCTCCAGCCCCAAGCAGCCTCTTGCAGGCTGGAAGGCTGCCAGCCTGCAAGGGGAAACCTTTGTGTTTCCTGGTTTTTCTCCTTTAAAAGAGAAAATCCACATTTTTCCATGTTTTTCTGTGGTGAATGGAATTATACAAGCAAAACTGACCCGAAGTTTAAGCGAGAACAAAAATACAAGTAATGTTATTCTCTCCTCTGGCTACCACTAGCCCCTTGAGTGTGGCCAGTATCTCAAAATCGGCCTTTCTGCTGATCCTGCCAGCCCTAGATGCTGGGACTTTGGGGACTTCCCCAAGCTGGCAAAAATCCAAAGACTTTGGCTATCTTATAGACAGCCCTTTATAGCTTCCAAGCTATACCACTACCCCCATCAGCATTGTCCCAGTTCTTCCTGAGTCTCAGAATCCTCCAGAAATTTCCCTCCCTGGGATATCTGGCAAATATACATATATATTTTTTTGGCCAATGGGCTATCTTTCTCAAATGCCTTTGCTATAGAGGAGTTGATATTCCCATTACAGGAAGAGGATGCGTTGGGTATTCAATCTATTAATGTCTCCTTCTGCCTGTGATTGGGGATGACAGTTGTCTTTGCCTTAGTATCACAGTAGCAAGGAATATTTAGCAGTTAAATCAGTGGTCAGCAATTATTGTGGCTAGAGGGCCACTTAAGTTGTTTTGGTGAGCTGTTAGAGGCAGAGAGGAGGGGTTACCTGGCTCTTCCCAGTGTAGCACAACATGACAATCGATTTGGCCCTGGGTCCATCTGATCCATATCCACTGCTGGGGCACCAGATGGGTGGATGGGCAGGGTCTCCATGGAGACTGACCCAGGACCCCTGTAGGCAGGGTGTGCACAGCTGAGCAGATGGGGTGGTGGGGGGTCACAGGTGGGCAGGCTGTGGCATGTGGGAGCAGGGCAGATGGGTGGAGGCTGGGATCATGGGGTGGTGGTAGCGTGGGGCCAGGGCCTGGGGCAGAGCTACGATCCACTCCCCCACATCCCTGCCCATAGAACCAGGGCCTGTCATAGGGACACATGGGAAGCTCATTGCATCTCAGCCCCAGCCTGATGCTGTCACCACCCTGCAATCCTGGTCCCTGCCCATGCATCCTGCTCCCAGACGCTGCTCCTCACCCATCCATGGCTCCATCCCATCTGCCTGGCAGAGTCCACTTTGCCTGCGGGGATCCCAGGCTGGTCTCCTTGGAGACCCTGCCTGCCTGCCCACCCACTCTGTCCAGACCCTGCCAGCAGTGGGTGCGTGGCAGACGGGCAGTGGGGTCGGGTCTGGCAGTGGTGGCGGAGATGCTGGCTGCAGCAGCCAGGCAGAATAAGTCACCGCTGCAGAGGCTGCTGGGAAGCTGACTTCAGCTGCCGTACCACCCCTGCCCATCATGTGCCTGGAGTTAATAGGATTGGCTGCGCGTGTAATAACTCAGGCTGCCCTCCTGTGCCTGGGCAGGTTGGGACTGAGGGACCCACTGTGGGCTGGATAGAATCCCTTGGCAGACTGGATCTATTTTGCCCATTCCAGAGTTGCATCTACTCAATTTTCCTGAATTGTGCATCCCTCACTCCCTTTGATTTAAACTATGACCAACCTCATAAAAGTGTGTACAGTATAACATAATGTATAAAATAACAGCAACATAAATGGATACAGCATGATATGGACTTTGCAACAAGAGCACACTTGCTGTATCAGTGTAATAAACACAAGAAAAGCTTCATGACATCCCCCAAGCCCCCAGACCATAGTAGGGTTTGTGCAAAGATTATTTTAAAAAAACCACCAAAATAAAGCAAAAATATTAATGCTCCAAATTATCAAAGAAGCATTTACACACAAAGGTATACATTTAGCAAAATATTAGGATGCCTGTACGTGGGCAGGGAGGCTGCTCCAACATACTAGAATTGCAGCGTGCCTGAGCACTCTCGATTAATAGTCTGCTGAAATGTTGCAGTTTCTGTGCCCCAGCAGCCTCCTGCATCTCAACATCCCCACGCTTCAAAATGGCAGCAGCTATGTTTTATCTAAAGCTCTTTCAAGTTTTAATGTGCCCCCGCCACTATTTTAAAGCACAGGAACACTGATACACGAGACACTCCAGCTACTTTGATTCTGAGAGCCATTCTAATTAATCTCATTAAATAAAGCATCCTTCCCTCCCACCCCTCACTCCCAGAGCACGCATACAAAATGCCCTTCGAGACTTAGCAATTGAATGTACTCTGCCTTTAGCCTGGTACCTCCCATAGCACTTGGCATGCCACAACAAACTATTAGTGTATATTCTGCTGTGGCTTACTGTGTAATTCTCCTCAAAACTCAAGAGATGAAACAGTAATCACTCAAGAGTGACTCTGTCATTTCTAGGAGGCCACCTGATGATTACATATGATATAGGACAGAAATTCAACCTATTACCTATTTTACTAACTGTCAAGTTATTGACTGTAAAAGTTTTACAGTATGCTATAGACTTGTCAGAAGCCATAATTTTTTGTTGGTAACAGCAAATGGCAACTAAATAAAATATTATTCTTTCAAAACTTCTAAATGCATGTCTAATCCATGAAATAGCTTTTTTAAGTTTTAGTGTGCAACGGGAGTGTCTATTTTTGTGTGTTTGTGTGGCTTTTTTGCTTCATTTTTATCTGTAACAACCAGTCTGCTGATGTGCCACTTTGTGTGTGGGTCTCACTTTTTCTCTGAACCAATGTGAAGGAAGGGTAATTTCCTTCCTTAAATGAGAAGCATGGTTAAAAAGTCCTTGTATCCATTTTTCCCTGTCTTGCTTTTACCTATTCCTATCTCATATTGTAGGACTGAGACTGAGACTGGCCAGGCCTGTGTATAAGACCATATTTATCTCTGTTTATAGTAAACACACACCCAAAAATTCCTTTATTGAGCTCTAGCTAGTAAACCTTTCCTCTGAATTAGAAAACAAACAATCAAAATTAAATAACTCTTTACCACTGCCATTTTTCCTTCTTTCCCAAAAAGCACAAGTAAAAAGAGAACTGCATTGATTTATTGTGGACAGTGAGGCAAAGAACAGGTTTCTACACTGCTGATATGTCTTTGTTAATAATTAAGGCTTCTGTTGTGAGCATCTCCACTAATCCCTTTTTCACAACTGTGGCAGCAAGGCAAATGAACGGACAGTCTCTCGGGTTAGTCCCAGGTCATAAAGGATTTTCATGTAAAATCTTTGGGTAGTTGGGGAAGAATGAGTAGTGTTTCCCCAGTTTCTAGTCTCATCCCCCACAGGTAATGTTTTTCCCTTGCCAGAGGCCCTCAGTCCTGCCCTGTCTAGGGGGATTATAATGAATATACTTCTGTTGGTGAAGTTGAGACTGACAAGGTATTTGCATTCAGTTGTGGTTTACTGTTACCAGTAATGGATCTTGATGCTTTATAAAATCTGCAAAGCAATTTGCTTATGCAAAGTCTTGTCCATTGTTCTCTTTACTCCACATATCATAAAAAGGGGTTCTAAAACTATTTCATAGCATGGATCACCTGTTCATAAAGTATAATTTGTGGATGCCTCCCTTCCTGTTCAAACACTTGAATCTTCTCATTTCCATTTGTAGTCCTGTAACATCTTTGTGACATTTATTTACATGGATTAATAATACTAAGGAAGCACATGCTGCCTTTTTAAACTGTCAGTTAGGGCAGTGTAGCAGTAAGATGCAAGGAGAAACCGGAACTAAGCAGCCTGTGTTCCAGACAGTACCAGTAGTTAACATGTCATGTTGGAATTGCTGTCATTAGCATGATGACCAACTCTCTGACTCCAAAGAAATTTGCTTCTATTTTCTCCATAAATTGTAGCCCATCTCCCTTTAATGTTGGAAAGTCTGAGCATTTGGTGCACCAAATACGGATGGAAAATACGTAGGAGAGCTCAAACAACAACTGCACACCAGAATGAATGCACGCTGGAAATCTGTTGAAGACAGGAATACTCAATGACCAATGGGGGTACATTTCTCACAAGAAAACCACTCTCTCTCCAATCTCTGTCCTGATCCTCAAAGGAAACTTACACAACACTTCCTAGAGATGAGCCTATGAACTTCACATCATCAACCTCCTGGATACTAAAAATCATGGACTAAATATAGGCATTGGATTTATGACACATTATAACCTGCCTGACAGCTGACTTGCCAGGTACTTCTCCAGTATTCATCCCTCTTCTCTCTCCTCCACCCAGCCTGTCTCTCACCATCATCATAGTTATCATAGTTATCATCATAGTATCACCCATTGACTCCTCAATCTACATTTTCACTGAGTGCCTGTCTTGTATGCATACCAGCCCAGCCTTTGGCTTCTTTACTTTTCATTCCATCCAGGAAGAGCACACACCAGCTGCTGAAACTTCCTTAGCCTGACTAAGGGATTTTGAACCTGAAAGCTTGCTTAAAAATTGTTCTTCAACTATTTAAGTTGGTCTAATAAAAGATATCAGATTCACCCAAAGAACCTTGTCTGCCCATGTCCTTAGACCAACATAGCTACAACCTGCACCCCTGTAAGCTTCTACAGGGTGTTTTTTTTCCTAGTAAGAAGTTGATATTTTACTAATCACTAGTAAAATAATAAAAATTACAAATATAATATGTCATCCTTACCAATTTAAGACTATGAAAATAGAAAAGAAAACAAAAGATCCTATGAAAATGAAATTAGTTTAGTAGAAAAAGAAGATAATTAATATCTACATCAGGGATAGGCATCCCCCAGCATGGGTGCCAGGGCATAGCACATGAAGAAATTTTGCTTGGCATGCATACCTCGGGGCAAACAGTAGAGAAGCAGCTGTGGCTCTACTGCCACAAGGATTGGGGCCCTCAGCTGTCCCCTGCACACATCTTACAAGTCAATGTTGTGGGTGTTCTTGGCATTCTGCCAAAAAAAGACATTTCTAACCCCTGTTCTATATAATAGTTTGCACACCTAATAGTAAGCATAACACTTTGCACACTACTGTTTAGATGTTGCATTACAAGATAGAACAGCAGTGTGTATTACTGATTTATTTTATATAGCTAGGCAGCTATGAAAACAAAATCTTTGCATATGTGAAGCTCTTTTAATTTGATCTGTAACCTGCTGTAGGGAAAACAGTCTTCTGCTTCATGTTCAGTTGCTTAACCTACCAATTTACTGCTGTATCCATCTGAGCAAACTATAACACTTGAGAACATGTTTTGTGGTTCTTATATCAGTTTTATCCTAGGGCCACGCTTTTTTTGTGATCCTTTTTTTATTGGACAAACAGTGTGGTTGGGAGAACTGTTGGATATGCTTTGGGGCATCAGGGTCCTTCCCTCAGGCCTATTGGGAAAACAGATGTAAGCTGAGCTAACTATCATAGAAAAGACTCCATTCATGCGGACAGTCTCCTTGGAGGGATAGAGGAGGGCCGTGAACTAGGTTGTCATTGGCAGTCCCTTGATATGAAGATGGGAGTCTTATAGTATATAGGGAAGTCATTGGCGAGTCCAGATATGACTGAATAGGCCATCCTGAGATATGCAGGTTTGAATGCAGGTATGGTATACAGAAGAAAGGAGTGGGTCCTGGTGATGTCGAGGCACAGCCCTTTCCCTTAGTCTCTTTTGCCTAATCATCTGCATAGTGAGGCGAGTTTGCTCAAAACGGTTGATGCCTTGTACTTAATGGTGCCATTGAGGCCAATTCAGTGCTCAAGTCTTCCAGTTTCTGATAATATTAACATGTGAACTAAGAATGAAGAGGTGTAAACAGGAGAGAATACTTTATAAGAAGACCATTTAGTTCAGGGGTAGGCAACATCTTTTGGCCAGAGTACCAAAAACCCCCACCATGCCTACCTTGGAAGGTGCTGGAGTGCCGGCATGCCAGAAAAACAAAATGAGGGCAAGGGGTACATGGTAGGATGCCCTGCTTGTGCCCCTTGCCCCTCACCCAAAGTCCCTGCCCCCCACCAAGCTGCTGTGGCTGTCAGCAGCTTCCCAAAACCTGGGCCTGCTGCAAACATCTTCTGCCTCTTCGCCCCAGCCCTGGCCCCAGCTGTCTCCCAGCTGCCTTCCCTTGTGTGCATGGGAGCAGTGTGGGCAGCAGCGTGCACTTGTTCACCTCGCTGCTGCCCCTACCTGCAGGGGAAGTGCGGCAGGGCAGCGGGGAGCTCAGAGCAGGCAGCTTTCTGCTCTCCTCACTGTGCTCTGCCGCCCTGGGTTCCAATGCTGCTTTGCAGAAGTGATGAGGGCAGCACTGGGGAACATTGCCAGTATGTGCCAGCCAGGTCTGGGGCTAGGAGGCAGCAGCTGTTTGCAGCTGGTCCAGGTTCTGGGTAGCTGCTGACAGCCACAGAGCCTGAGTTGCTTGCAGCAGGGTTTTCATGGGAGCAGCCCAGGTTCCGTGGCTATGTCAGCAGCTACCCAGAGCTGGGGCTGGGACTGGCTGCAGCTGGGAGGCTACATACAGCTTCTACCCTCCCGCCTTGGGCTCAAGCCCCAGCTTTCTCCTGTCTCTGGGTTTTGGGATGGCAGCAAGTGCTGGCACTGTACCTGTTGGAACTGGGGTCAAGGGCAGGGAGGCAGCAGCTGTTTGTAGCCTCCTGGCTGCAGCTGGCCCTGGCTCTGGGTAGCTGCTGATAGCCACAGAGCCTTGGCTGCTCCCAGCAGGGCTTGCAGCGGCCCAGCTGCCTGCTGAAAGCAGCCCAGGCTCCTGGCTGGCAGCAGCTACCTAGAGCTGGGGCTGACTGCAGCCAGGAGACTACGAACAGCTGTGCTGGGCTCCAGAGCCCAGGCATCAGCTCTGTACCGGGGCGTGCACACGTGCCTGGGAGCAAGTGGTGGGGGAGGGACCTGAGGCAGCACAACCCTGGTCTTTCCTCTGCTCCTGGCACAGAGCTGTGACTGGGCTCCAGAGCCTGGCGCAACTGTTTGTAGCCAGCCTGGGCTCTGAGCAGCTCCATGCTGGCAGCGACTGCACGCCCACCTCAGGGCGGGCTGTGCTACCCTGCTGTCTGCCTTAAGGTGCATGTGCAGTCACTGCCAGCATGGAGCTGATGCCGTAGCTGTGGAGCCCGGCACAGCTGTTTGCAGCGTCCTGGCAAACTGGCTGCATCCAGCCCCAACTCTGGGTAGCTGCTGCCAATCATACAGCCAGGGCTGCTCTCAGCAGGGCTTGCAACCTCCCAGGCCCCTGCTGGGAGCAGCCCAGGCTCTGTCACTGGCAGCAGCTACCCAGAGCCAGGTCTGGCTGTGACGTGCCAAGCAAAATGGCCTCGTGTGCCATACTCGGCATGTGTGCCAGGGGTTGCTGACCCCATCTAGTTGGTGATGAAAGGAGAGCATTCAAGAAAGAGGGTAGTTATCTGTGAAGTTCAGTGAATTGATTGGCAGTATTTGTAAGCTTGTAATAAGATATAAAGTCCCCGTCTTTATAAAGGCCAGATTTTTACTGTCCAGTAGAATTATTAATTTCTGTTCCCAGGCTCTTTCTGCGGAGGCGTTTTATAAATTCCTTTTGAGCAAAAGGATGGCGAGGTCATGAAAAAGATTGGTTGTTCTGTGAAAAATGTTCTACTACTGGTGTTCATGTGTTTGTCCTTTATGTTTTTTCTGTGAGTGGATTCTGGTGTGTAGTTAATGTCTATTTTCTTTTTCACCCACATAGTTTCCATGGAGCATCTGGTACACTGGATGAGAATACCATATTCTGTGATATAGAATCATAGGATTATAGACTTCAGCAGGTCACCTAGGCCAGCCCCCTTTTCAAATCAGGACCATCTCCGACTACATAATCCCAGCCAAAGCTTTGTCTACTCAACTCTTAAAAATCTTTAAAGATGGAGATTTTACAACCTTATCTGTTAACCTGTTCTAGTGCTTTACTACCATGCTATTGAGAGAGTTTTTCCTAATATCTAACCTAAGCTGTCCTTGCCGCAAGTTGACACCATTGCTCCTTGTTCTGTCATCTGTCACCTCCTAAAAACAGTCTAGCTCCATCCTCTTTAAAATCACCCTTCAGGTAGCTGAAGGTTGCTGTTAAATCCTGCCTCAGCTGTTAAATCCCCCCTACGCCCAGCTTCCTCAGCCTCTCCCTATAAGTCATGTGCCTCAGCGACCTCACCATTTTTGTTGCCCTCTGCTGAACTCTCTCCAATTTGTCCACATCCTTTCTGTAGTGGGGGGGGGAGGGGGGGCAAAACTGGACACAGTACTCTAGATGTGATCTCACCAGTGCCAAATAGAGGGGAAGAATCACTTCTCGATCTGCTAGCAATACTCCTGCTAATGCAGCCCAGTATGCTATTAGCTTGGCAACAGGGGCTCACTGTTGGCTCATATCCAGCTTATTGTCCACTGTAACCCCCAGCTCCTTTTCTGCAGAGCTGCTGTTTAGCCAGCATGTATATGATCTGGGGATTCTTATGGTTCTCTTGAATTATCCTACACTTTGCAGCAAATGTTCAAGAAACCAGTCTGGTATAGTGTTTTCATATCATTCTGTTTCAAGCCTTACTCCTTGATAGACTTTGTTCCCCACCCCTTACATTTTAATATGTTGCCATTCTATGTTGCCATGATCCAAAGCCTGTGATTTTAGTGTTTTTGTGTGACCAATGTTATGCATCTTTGGAATGCGGGTGGGGTGTGAAGTTATTCTCTTAGTCCTTGAGTGGCTACCTTGTTGGTATGTAGAGATCATTTTTTTGCAGAATTGTTATATCCTTGTTTTTGCTGATGGGTGGGAACCTTGCTGAACTTTTTGCTGATGGGTGGGCAGAACCTTGGCTCTTCTACTGCTTCCCTACTTCCCTTACTTGCCTGAGCTGCATGGGCAGGGAAATAACTGGTCCACTAGGAGATTGATGTAGACTACTTTCTCTCTCCCAGAGCAAGAGGCAAACCAGGTACCAAATGATGAGTGTTTGGTTAATAGGTTCCCTGAGGCAGTGCAGCTGCATTCTGCCCTTTTACTTGGGGTTTGTGATGCGGCTAACATTGTAGACCTTTATAGTCAAGGCAAACTGACTGCAATATGCGATTTGTGTGTTTCTCCAGGGAAGGAGGACACAGTGTGAAAATTAAATACAGAAGGAGCTAAGGCAGAATAGCAAGCTGCTCTGATAAATGAAATTGGCCATAGAGTAAATAGTTTAAAAAAAAGAAAAGGAGCTAATGAAAGAAGCAAAATGACCAGAGATTCTCATTACAGATAGAAGGCCTTGATGGGCACTTTGCTTCATGCTTTGTGCTCTTCAGCTGATGTTCAAGAGATAACTGAGATTGGCCCTTGGTCTAATCAAGTCAAAACTTTGTAACAGAAAACTAAGAAAGCTCAGCCTCTTTTAACTGCATTAGGTCAGGGATGGGTAAAATATGGCCCATGAACCAAATCCGGCCCACCAGATAATTCTGTCCAGCCATGTGGCTGTTCCTCTGAAGGAGAATTGTATCTGGCCTGTGGCTGCCCTGGCTTTCAGCACCTTGCACCCTTTCCCCTTTCTTGTGTTGCAGCTGGCTGCAGCAGCAATTCCACTGGCCAGGCAGCCACTTCCCTCCCTGACCCAGCTGACCCCCTCAGGCCAGCATACGGTCCAGGGCAGGGCACACTGAGCTTCTGGCCAGGATTCTGCCTAGCAAGGCTGTCCGCACACAGCGTTGACCCTGCACCTGTTCTCAGACCAGACAACACAGCCCCTGGTGAGAGTTAAAGCTCAAGTATGGTTCTTCCCACTGGCGGGGGGCAGAGTGGGTGCTGGTGGGAGAGGGGACGTGGGGCAAGGGGATGGCCAGGAGCCATGGATTATCTGCTCCAGCTGTGATCATGTGGTCCAAAGCAGCATGCTGGGAACTAAAGCAGGGAATGGGGTGCAGGGAGAAGGGAAAAAGACAGCATGGCACTGGCCTGGCCAGGATTGGATAACCCACAGCTCCTGGCCCCCTTCTCGCTGCACCCTATCCCAGGCCAGGCTGATGCTGCATTGTGTTCCTACATGCTGCTTTGGACCACCTGGGTGCAACTGAAGAGGCTGGTGGGAGAGGGGGTACAGGGAGAGCTGTGGGAAGCTCATGTGTGTGTCTGCATGTGTGTGTCTGCATGTGTGTGCGGCCCTTCAGCCCAAATAATTGCCCACCCCTGCATTAAATGAAACTCAGGGCAGGAGGAAACAACTCAGGAACCATATACTACTTAGATCATGAAGAGCATGGTTGCACACAGTAGGTGTGTGCAAAGTGGGCAGTATTCAATTTGGATTCAGATTAAGCCTGATTCAGAGGACAGTGATTGGATTCGCTGACTGAGATCACTGCCCCAATTCAATTCAGCCAAATCTGAATCTGAAGATTCAGTTCTGATTGGGAGAATCAGTGATTTGGCCATAGGTACAGCTTTATAGGTTTTTTTCTACATACCTTGAGGTACCAGGTGTGGCTCGTGAATGCTGAGTTGGTGAGGCAGATGGAGCGTCCCACAGAAGTGCCGGGGGGCCCCTGCATGCTCGCCGGTAGACCTGAAAGTGGATCAGAAGTACTTCACAAGAGAGCCACATGCGTGATCAGAGGACAAGAACAGGCCTTATGAAGAGAGACTGAAAGCTGTGGGACTCTTCAGTCTGGTAAAGTGCAGGCTCAGGGGTGACCTGGTGGCCATCTATAAGTACATAAGGGGTATGCCTCAGGATCTGGGGGATCTTTTCTGTCTGAGTCCCCAGGGCCTGAAATAGTCTCCCTCCAGAGGTGGCGCAAGCACCTACTCTGGACTCCTTTTAAGAAGCGTTTGGACACTTATCTTGCTGGGATCCTTTGATCCTAGCTGACTTCCTGCCCTTGGGGCAGGGGGCTGGACTTGATGATCTTCTGAGGTCCCTTCCAGCCCTAGTGTCTATGAAATCTATCTCTGTAAGCTTCTGGGCATCAAACGCCCTTCTTTAGGCCTTCTATTATTTTCATAGTAACTTGGATATATGAAAATGTGATATTGATGGATTCTTTGCTGTGCCAAATGTAAACCCTGTAACAGTCTTTTTATAAGGTTCCTGTGGAATATGACTGCATATGTTTTAACTCTGTCTCTTGACTACTGGCTTTCCTGAATATGTGCAGTATGACTTGTGCATTTCATTAAACATTGGATGTCATCACTTCAGGGAAGAATAATTAGATAGTTTCAAAAATAAGTCACCAGGCTTTCTAAGAACAGGAAAAGATCAGTTCTCATTGAGGCAAGCAGTATAAAGTGAATATGAATTTTCAGAGATCAAGCCTTTTTCGGAAATGAGGTGTCAGGAAATGCTAAGAAACGACTGAAAAATGAAGTGATTGGGGAAACAGCCATTGTGACAGGCTCATGGCCAGAGGGACAGCTATGATGCATCTAGTGGCTTTGCAGCTCCTTCATGGCTGTGCTTCTGATGTCACCATCCCTCAATTGCTTGGCTGCCTTGCCTTGTTCTTATTCACAAGTGAGTAAGGGAGGCTGCCCACAGGCCTTAGAGTGAGCCGTAACACTGATAAATCTCACACCAGGTCTCTCCTGGACCCCGCTAATCTCAGTCTAGCCCTCACACTTGATAGGCGCTTCTCGGCCTGCCTGTGCCCCTGCAAGGGCACCTGTAACCTTAACAGCAAATTGCGTGGCTCTGTTTCCCCCCCTACACAATGCCAAAAGCCTCATGGATGTTATCACCATAAGGTTAAGTTCACACACTTGGCCCCCTTGAGCCCTCAGAGCGCAGAGGGGAAAGTTCTCACTCAGACTTTTCCCTGAACTCCTGGACCCCACTAGTCTCATGTTCACCCTCTCTGGACCCGTGGTCCCATGCTCCTCCTCTCTCTCTAGGCTCCCAAGCCCCTGGTACAGCTCTCCTCTCTTCTCTGAGCCCACGGGCCTTCTGGTCTGACTGTCAGCTAACCCCTAGTTCCTGAACCTCTGGGTCCCACGCTTAGACACTCTCGGTCTCTCAGCCCTGGTTTGTGTTTCTAGATCCTCTGATTATTCCCAGCCTGCTTTGGGATCATGGATCTCCACAGATCCTCACCCTCTAGGCCAGGGGTTTTCAACCTTTTTGGGTCAGCATACTCCCAGTGGCCAGATGCAGAGCAGTGTACCCCCGGCAGCTGGATGCGGAATGGAGGGGAGCTGGCACGTGGCCGAACACAGAGCATCAACGATCACTGCGTGCACCCTTCCTCCGCCCCCTGTGTCTGACCAGGCGGGTGGCACCTGGGTGGAATGGTGCCACTCCATCACCACCTACCAATACCCCCTAGGGCCTTATCAGGTACACCCTGCTCTAGACCCTTGTACTCCCTGCTGGGCCCCACTCTCAGCTTGGGCTGCCAGCCCTCTGAATACACCTTGCCTGCCCCTGCAGGGCACCAGGCTGAACTGCTAACACAGCTTAATGAATACCTGGCAGGCACTCAAGCCATCTCCTGGCTTAACATAAATCAGGGGTGCCTGCCCATATAACTAAGTCTCTCTCTGCCCTAGGTACTTTTCTTTGTTCTCTATGTTGCAAAGTGGCTTTCTTTTAGTATTCAGGAGCCCTGCTGCTAGGAGCTCCTTACTTCAAGGCTCCCAGGGCTGGACTGGCTCAGAGCCTGGACTTATTATATAGCTCCAGCCTAGACTGCTGCCACCGGGTGAGTCCTTAATTAACCCCCTTTGCCACCTGCCAGCCGCCTCTGAGGTTGCTTGCTCCCATAAAGGAGGAGGCATACCCCAGCGCCCTGCTACAATCGTAACTGAGACAGACCCACAGGACTGCCCGTTGGGGTCCTTCCTGGCCCTCAGAACAACTCAGGATAAGGTTGGTGCAGAAGTGGCTGAAAATCTATAGCTCCATCCACCTAAGTTACAAGGTCTGTGCTTAATAGTTTTGATTCGGTAAAACCATCTCCTCGAATGAATTTGGAGAAATGATATTGTGCATTTTTGGGGGGAAATAATTCATACTCAGCAGCCCAAAGAGAAAGTTTCAAGTTTTTCAGTACACTTTATTACAACTTTACATGTTGTGACAAAATGCCTTGCAAAAGCTGTTCCTAATTTACATAGTGGGTCCTTATATAAAAGTGTAATCATTTTAAAAGAATAGTGAATTTACTTGTTTTGGCTACATTATTTTATATCACATGAGGCACTCCACCCTGTTTTAAATCATTTGTGTAATGAATATTATCTTAGCCAAAATGACCCTTGTCGCTACTAAGATACATTGTGAATCGTAAGACTCCATTTCAGAAAATTAGAAATCAGTTTTGACCCTGATTCGATTGATACTGGTTCAACAGGCAGAAGATGAACTTGAATGAAACAAGCTTTACTCTTTGCTCATTAGATATTAAATAACAAAGTGTGTGTTGCCCATCCACTTCCTCTGTTATCCTTGTGCCCCATTCACCAAAAGAAGCCAACACAGTTATCATTTTGTATGATTCTGTCCAAATGGTCCAAAGCTCAGTAGCACCTTTTAAGTACCAGTTGATTTGAAGCACTTGAGTGCTGTGTGTTCCTAGCCAAAAACTGTTGCCAGGGAAGCTCTGCTGCATGAGAGCACTGGCAAATGCTTTCTGGGAACGCTACACTTTCTATTGCAAACAATTGAAGGGGGGAGCAAAATGAAAAAAATATGGGTAAGTATTACTCATGGAAATCCAAAAAAGTGGAAGGAAAAAATGGTAGGGGAGAGACTGGACAAAACATGGACAGAATTGACTAAAAGGGGCTAGAAATGTATTTTGTTGGTAGAAAGAAAATGGAACAAAAATACTCACATATTTTTTCCTTGCATCCCTTTGACTTGATTTTCTTTTTATCTCTCATATTCTCTACATTTGAAAGATGCACTAGGACTATTCTACTCTTTTCTGGCAGAAATTTGTGTACATATATATGCCTTGTGAATCAAAATAACAAAACCACTTTGCAGTCACTTTCTCTGCCTTGGTAGGAGCTACATGAGTATACAACTACATAGGTTAATTTAGTCCTTTCACTGCTGTTTAACGCTGTGTTGGCTCACCCTTGACATGACCCATCGGACTATTTTAGATTCCAGGACCGTACCTCCCCTTTCCTTTAAATGGAAGATGCCAGAGATTGCAGGGTAGATTTGCAATTTATAGACTAAATTAAATAGATTGTATATTATACAGTACAAATTTTTGTGGACTGAAGCTCACTTCTTCAGATGCTGGGAAAGGATGTGCACAAAGTAATGCAACTGTACCACTCCTAGATCTACCCTGGCTTGCTCCTGTGCCCTTAAGAAGGCCCCCTTAAAGTACAGCTTAGTCATCTGGACTCCGTTTCCCCTTAGACTCTCCTTCCAGCAGATTCTACACCTAAGTTTATTAAAGTCTGCTTTTCTGAAGTCCAGTGTCCTTATTGCTACATGCTTTCCTTCTTTCCCATAGGATCTTGAACTCTATCATTCCATAGTAACTGTTACCTGTTATCTTCTATCTTCACATTCTCAACCAACTCCTCTCTGTTTGTGAGTAGGAAGTCAAAAAAAACTTTCTCCCTGTTTGACCTCTCTACCAGCTGTGTCAAAAAGTTGTCCCCAGCACACTCCAGAAATTTAGCGGACTGTTTTTGTGATGCTGTTACCCTCCCAGCAGATGTTCTGGTAATTAAAGCTCCTCATGAGAACCAGGTCCTGTCATTTGGAAGCTTCCATCAGTTGTTGAAAGAAAGCCTCATCTACTTCCTCCTCCTACATATCTGAACACATGTATGTTGCCTTTGTATATAGGACCTCCTTTTTTCCCCCTGCCTATCTATCCATCTTGAACAAGGTGTACCCATCCATGACCATACCAGTCATGTGAACTATCCCACCATGTCTCTGTAACCCCAATTAGATCAGAATTCTGTACTTATGCAATAATACCACAGTAATAACCAGGCACAACATGTTATCACTAATAGCACCTTAAGAAAATTATTTTGATGCTGAAAGAGAGTGATCAATTGAGTTATTGTGTCACTTACTGAAGCTAGTGGAATTGACTTTCCCATGAAGTAACTTGATGTAGGTTATTACATGCATGTGTATACTTAGCACTGTGTATTTAGTTTTCACTTTTGTCAGGGCTTTCTACTAATAATGTTTGTAAGGGCAGAAGAATTTGCCTTACTTTGGCACTGGTGTGTTTTGCTTTCATAAATCAGGATCATATAGAAAATATGTATCTTAATTCAATATGATTAAAATACAGAGAAATTGAACATCACATACAGAATGTTTCAGGCAAGAAGAGGAAGAAAAACCTTGAGTGTAAAAAATAATAAATAATATCTACAAACACAGTATATTTATAAGGAGAGATTGGGAGAGAGGAGAACTACTTCAATTCTTTTATGTTTTAAAGCCCTGGTAAGTATCTGTCTAGAAGTCAGTAGAAGTAATTCCAGTAGTGAAGAATGGTGGGTTAGTTTCATAATTTACTGAGTTGATTTTTTTAAATTGTTAACTATGATACACCTGTATTCTTAACAGTTCCTCTGTGATTTATGAAAGGAAAATTCATTGGAAACAATAAACATACAGTCTACAGGTATATTTAAGATGTATATTTTCTTAATCTTGTATCTGGGAAAAAAGTATTCAGGGTCGTTTCCCCCCCCCCCCCAAGCAAAATGCTAAAGAGATTGGAACTTTAAAGAATAAAGGAGAATATACATAAATTAAATTGTGTTTGAAGGTTGTGAAATGGGCTGACAAAATCAGGACTTCTAGCATTTATCTTGTCCTTTATGTCTCTTTGTGCTTAGGTATAACTAGTTTCTGTCATTTTACATATATACTGCCCTTGCCTTCTAACTACTGTGCATCAAGCACTGATCCCTGATACTTAAAACAAAGTATAGATGTTGTTTGTTGGAGTTGCTATATGCAGGCAATTTAATCTGCCTTAGAATCTTAAAGCTATCCAGTGAATACAGTTTACACACATGAGCCTGGCATCTCTATGATTTTAATTAATTCAGAAACTCCTCCCTTTCCTCCTCACCTTTGGATGTAGACTGTATGAGATTTGTGAAGCAAACAATTGCTTTTAAACATAATCTGAAACTTAAAGCTGATATCTTACTGTGCAGCTTTCAAAGTTTTGGTGTTGTGACCTTAACAAAAAAGTAATCAAAAAGATATCGGATCTTTTTTTTTTTTTAAGCATAATTTCCATTTTTTATCAGGGATTCGCATCGGCACCAAGGATGAATCCTTTTAAAAGAACTGGTTCTTATGAACATCATGTAAATTCATTGCATGCTTTTACAGTGTAAATTATAATCTTCTTTTTCGTTGTTACACGATTTTTTAAAACAAACTAATTCACATCTAAACTATATTATATTGAGATCAGTGTAGTTTCATAATAGTTAGGGTCAGGAGGGACCTGAACAGTTCATCTAGCCTGACCCCCTGCCACAGGCAGGAATGAATGCTGGGTTCACAAAACCCCAGACAGGTGATCATCCAACCGCCTCTTGAATTTGCCCAAATAGGGGCAAGAACCACTTCTTTGGGAAGTTGGTTCCAGATTTTGGCCACCCTAACTGTAAAATATTGCCTTCTGATCTCTAACCTAAACCTATTCTCCATCAGCTTAATACCATTATTCCTCATCACCCCAGGTGTTGCTGGGGAGAAAAGGGCTCTGCCTATTTGCTGTTGATCTCCGCTGAGGAGCTTGTAGGCAGCCACCAGTTCCCCCCTCAACGTCTTATTGCTGAGGCTGAACAGGTTCATGTCCTTCAGTCTCTCCTCGAAGGGCCTGTCCTGCTGTCCTCTCATCAAGCGGGTGGCCCTCCTCTGAACCCTCTCCAGGCTGCCCACATCCCTTTTGAAGTGCGGCGCCCAGTACTGGACACAGTACTCCAACTGTGGCCTGACCAAAGTCGCGTAGAGGGGAAGTATCACCTCTCTGGATCAGCTTGAGATGCACCTTTGGATGCACGACAAGGTATGGCTGGCCTTGCTGGCTGCGGTCTGGCATTGGCAGCTCATGTTCATCTTGGAGTCAACAATGACTCCAAGATCCCTTTTCACTTGTGTGCTTTCAAGAAGGGAACTCCCCAGCCTGTATGTATGCTGTGGATTCTTTCTCCCAAGGTGCAGCACCCTGCATTTGTCTACATTGAACCCCATCCTATTCTCATCTGCCCACTTCTGTAGTCTGTCTAAATCTAGTTGCAGCCTCTCTCCTTTCAAATGTGTCCACCTCGCCCCACATCTTAATGTCATCAGCAAGTTTGGACAGCATCCTTTCCATCCCCTCATCCAAGTCGCTGATGAAGATGTTAAACAGTGCAAGCCCGAGGACCAAGCCCTGGGGTACCCCACTGATCACATCTCACCAGGTTGAGTATAACCCTATCCTGTGTACAGGACCTCCACCCGACTCAGGAGGTACATGGTCCCACTAGGGGGAATGCCTTACTGGACCTGGTATTGGCAACAGGCGATGACATTCTAGGGCACCTACAGATAAGCGGTCACCTGTGAGACAGTGACCACCAAATAAAATAATTCATCATAAGGCATAGAGTGGGTAAGGTAACTAGTAGGGTGGAAGTGATAGACTTTAGGAAGGCTGACTTCAGCAAACTCAGGCATTTAGTCAATGACGTGCTGCAGAGTAAGAGATTTGGCGAGACAGGAACCCAGGAAGAGTGGCTGTGCCTTAAGGAAGTGATACTTTGGGCACAGAGGAAGACAATCCCAAAGCAGGGGAAAGGGGCCAAGAGACTTCCTTGGCTGACCGGAGAAATCCAGAGCAGCCTAGGGGCTAAAAGGGGGGCATATAAGCAGTGGAAACGGGGAGAGATTACTAAAGAGGAGTATACGTCCTGAGCTCGCAGTTGTAGGGAGGCAGTTAGAAAGGCCAAAGCTACCATGGAGCTGAGAATGGTATCCCAAGTTAAGGATAACAAAAAATTGTTTTTCAGATATATAGGGAGTTAAATAAAGGCCCACGGTGGAGTAGGACCGCTACTGAATGGGCATAAGCAATTGGTGACAGACAGGGGGGACAAGGCTGAACTCCTTAATGAATTCTTTGCCTCAGTGTTCCTAAGCAAGGGGCAAGACAAGTCTCACAATGGGATTATAGAGAGACAACAGCAGGGCACCAGACTACCAAGCATTGACCCTGAGATATTGCAGAGTCACTTGGAAGAACCGGATGCGTTTAAGGCTCGGATGAGCTCTACCCGAGGGTACTGAAGGCACTGGCTGATGTCATTGCACAGCCACTGGCAAGAATATTTGAACACTCGTGGTGCATGGGCCAGGTCCTGAAGGACTGGAAAAGGGCCACGGTGGTCCCTATTTTCAAGAAAGGGAGGAAGGAGGATCTAGGCAACTATAGGCCAGTCAGTCTCACCTACATCCTTGGCAAAGTCTTTGAAAAGATTATTAAGGCTCATATATGCAAGAGTCCAGCAGGAAAAATTATGCTCCACAGGTTCGTAGCAGGTAGATCATGCCTGACTACTCTAGTCTCTTTTTATGACCAGGTTACAAAATGCCTGGACGCAGGAGTAGGGGTTGACATCATCTATTTAGACTTCAGAAAGGCCTTTGATATAGTATCCCACCCCATACTGGTGAACAAGTTAAGAGGCTGTGACTTGGATGACTACACAGTCCGGTGGCTGGCAAATTGGCTGCAGGGTCAAACCCAGAGTGTTATGGTGGATGGGTCAGTATTGACCTGGCAAGATGTGGGCAGTGGTATCCCGAAGGGCTCAGTCCTTGGGCCGATAATCTTCAATGTCTTCAGTGACTTGGATGAGTGAGTGAAATGTACTCTGTCGAAGTTTGCAGATGATACAAAACTATGGGGAGAAGTGGACACACTGGAGGTCAGGGAACAACTACAGACAGACCTGGACAGGTTGGACAAATGGGAAGAAAACAACAGAATGCAGTTTAACACAGAGAATTGCAAAGTGCTGCACCTTGGGAGGAAAAATGTCCAGTATATCTACTGCCTAGGATATGACCTGCTTGGTAGCACAGAAGCGGAAAGGGATCCTGGAGTCCTAGTGGACTCCAAGATGAACATCAGTGTGATGAAGTCATTAGCAAAGCTAACTGCACTTTATCATGCATCAGCAGGTGCATGACAAATAGAGCCAAGGAGGTGATATTGACCCTCTATCGGGCACTGGTCAGACCGCAGTTGGAATACTGTGTGCAATTTTGGGTACCACGCTTCAAGAGGGATGTGGATAACCTGGAGAGGGTCCAGAGAAGGACCACTCTTATGGTTAAGGGCTTGCAGGCCAAGCCCTGTGAGGAGAGACTAGGGCACCTGGACCTCTTCAGCCTCCGCAAGAGAAGGTTGACAGGCAACCTTGTGGCTGCCAATACATTCATCATGGGTGTGCAGAAGGGAATTGGTGAGGCTCTACTCACCACGGCACTCCTGGGGGTCACAAGAAATAATGGCCACAAGCTAGCAGAGAGCAAATTTAGACTGGACATTAGGAAGAACTTCTTCACAGAGCAGCCAGAATCTGGAATGGGCTCCCAAGGGAGGTGGTGCTCTCCCCTACCCTGGGGGTCTTCAAGAGGAGGCTAGATGGGCATCTGGCTGAGGTTATCTGAACCCAGTACTCTTCCTCCCTGTGCAGGGGGGTCGGACTCGATGATCTTTTGAGGTCCTTTCTGACTCTAACCTATGAATCTATAAACCCGTCCACCACTACTCTCTGGATGCGCCCCATCAGCCAATTTTTTTACCCATCCTACTGTGCAGTCATTAATGGCACAGCTGCTTAATTTATTGATGAGGATGGGATGAGAAACAGTGTCAAAGGCCTTCTTAAAGTCTGGAAAGACTACGTCCACAGTGACACCATCATCCAAGGATTTAGTTACTTGGTCATAAAAGGCAATCAAGACCTGCCTTTGATGAACCCATGCTGATTGCCCCAAAGCATGATCTCCTCTGCTGGCACCCCACAGATGTGCTCCTTGATGATTCTCTCCAAGATCTTCCCAAGTACCGAGGTGGGGCTTACAGGTCTATAGTTTCTTGGGTCCTCCTTTCTCCCCTTCTTGAAAAGTGGGACCACATTAGCCAGTTTCCAATACCCTGGCACCTGGCCAGATGACCACGAATGCTCATACAGCTGGGCCAAAGTCTCCGTGATGACCACAGCCAGGTCCCTTAACACCTTTGGGTGGAGGGCATCTGGACCTTCAGATTTAAAAATGTCTAGCCCTTCCAGAAGATCCCTAACTACATCTGCACTGACTGAAGAGAACAGTAACTTGTGGCATTCACAGAATCACTGTCCCCTAAGGTCTAGATTGCAGAAAGTATGACAAATGCTATAGACGGTCAGAAGTGCTAAGGCTACATGTTAAATTAATTAGGTATATCCCACTTGTCTTTCAAGCTGTGGCAAAAGCAGCAATATTACTGGACTGGCATCTTGCCAACACCTAGCTAGATGCATCTTTTTTTTTTTTTAATAAAAAAACTGGTGCACAAGGATGCATGTTTAGAGATGGGTAGAATCATGGTTTCCATTGAGATCTGCTGGCTCTTACATCCCATAAATGCAGATTTGCTAAATGCTATTGGAAGTGTCTTGTTAAGTGACTGCTCTAGAACCACTTCGTATCAGGGTAGATTAAAACCAGCTTTGAAAAATAGTAACTTTTCATTACTCTCTGATTTTAAAATTTAATCTAAACTGTTTACAGCTTTAAAACTAATTGTCTGTCAAGAGCTAAGGTCACTATAAGTTATTATAATAATTAAGTTAAGTTTTGTTTGCTGAATCAGTTTTCATGCACTGCATAATTAAGCAATCAATACAGCTGAAATTTACACAGTACAGCAGCTTAGCTTGAAAACAATTGAAAAGTTAATTTAAATTGACTTGGATGAAAGTTACTGTGTGGATTGAAAGCTGAAAGAAGGCGCAAACAATGAGTAATGACAAATGGCTATCTGTCAGTTTGGGGAAGCTTTATAATACAGTGCTGAAGGGGGCTGCAGTAGGTCCTATTTAATTTAATGTCTTCATTAATTATCTAGAAGAAGAGCTAAGCTATAACATAATTAAATTTTTGGGTTATTCTAAGTAGGGATTCCATAAGCGCTGGTGAGGACAGAAATATCATACTTACTCAAATACAAGACAAGGTAATTTTTCCCAGTCAGCATGGGGGAAAAAAGCCCTTTGTCATACATTCATATACAAGAAAACATTATTAAATACTTAGTCTATCATTAAACTGCTGTGAAAAATAGCATATGCTCACTGATAGAAACCAACTATGAAACTGATTTAAATCCAGTCAACACTGACCATAACTATAAAACAAATGTCCCCTACTAGGCAAGTATGCTGATGAAAACCTACCGCAAAGATAGCTTACTTAATACAGCCCATCTGAAGAATATATATGATAATGCCCATTGTGCTCAGTCCTCCTCAACATGGGCTCTTTTTAAGTCACTACATTGAATACATTTTAACTTCCTCTTTACTCTCACAGTTGAGCTGTATCTTTCTTTCCCGTTTCCTGTTTCTTCACCAACCTTAAGGCTAGGGACAGACATTATACATAAACAGGTTTAAGTGATTAGAAACTGGTTTAAACCTTTAACAGAACAGATGTTCAGTGCACATAAACCAGATTGAGAATGACTGACTGAAACTGGTTTGAGATAAACCTAGTTGAATGTAGTATCAAACAACTGATTTGACTCAAACCTGTTTATGTGATGTCTGTCCTAGATCCCTTGCTGGTTTAAATTCAGTCAGACTCCCCCAGCATCCCTGCATGTGCTCTGGGCTGAGCGGGGCTCTCTGCTCCACAGCAGAGCTGGCCCTTCCCTGCTGCTTCCTGGCTGCAGCTTTGACAGAGACTTGCAGGTACAGCAGCATCTGCCTGCTCCCCCCTCATCCCCTCCCCACTCTGCTAAGCAGGAATTCCCCTGTCCCTCTCAGCATTAGTTAGCAGACCACATGCTGGCTACCTCTGAGCTGTGGCACACAGGACAAAGGCAGAATCAACAGATAACTGGTAATGTCCCTCTATTTTCTTAATGTGGGCATAAACAGTGAGTTAGGGAAGATAAACATTCCCTGCTGGGATGTTTGGTGGGGGGGAAGTGGAGTCCCTCCCTAATCACAGCATCCTGCCTCAGCTAGGCCTTGTGGAAGAAAAGGAGGGCTGCTGTAGCACCCCCCGGCTTCTAGCCTGAGCCACTGCAGGCACGTGCCTGCACTTTGGGATGTCTGTCTGGTTACAAAACTGATTTAGCATAGCCAGGTTAGACTAATCTGCAAAAATTGAATCAGTTCAGACTCGGGCTTTTTGAATGTCTGTCCCTAGCCTAAATGTCTGGGCAAACATCATCAAATAGGGCCCCCAAACAGTTCACCCAGAATCCTTCTGTCACCCTCTGTCTCAGCCTGTTATCAGTATGGCCCCACTCTCCATGAGGAGGAACCAGACCAAGTTACCCTGCACCTCATCTTCATATACATTTTTTGGAATATCCCAGAACTAATGAAAAGAACACTGAGTTCCATGTGTGAGTGGGAAGGGTAATTAGCACATAGCTCCTTTATGGAGGGTGTCTGGAGTACGGGCACATACTGAGTAGTGCTGACAGGTGTGATCACCATGACTGGGGCCCAGCCCCATAAACTGTGGTAAGTCATGAGACGTTTGGCTTTGGACTAATATCATGCATAGCTTGTACTTGTTCTGCATCTGTGAAAGTCCAGGAACCTCCTGATGTATAGGCACATGCACTTGGAAGTGGTAGATTGTCTTAAAATGGCTTTGAGTGAACTCCAGTCCTACTACCAAAATCAGTGGCAAAAGATAGTGAGGACACAGCCAAATCCATCTAGCAGAGGAACACTTGGCACAGGATCTTTCAAGACCCTCCCCAGTGGGGAAACGGGCAGTGACAGTGAAGAGGACGTTGAGACAACCAGACTGGAAGACAGCAATAAGGAAAGCAGCAGCAAGTCCTCCAACGAAAGCAACAGTGAAGGAACTGAGTTTTAAACCCCATATTCAGGGACAAGACTAAGAGACAACAGCTATGAGGGGGACAATGCCTTGCAGATGGGTGTGCGGGGGCACCAGTCTGCATGTGCATATATTGTAATGTGTGCACAGGTTTCCTCTGGTGGTTTAAGGAGGTAATGAACATGACTAGAAGATTTAGCGTGTGTGTGTGTGTGTATATAGATGCACACACTAGCAAATTGCCCATCATGAATGATGAGGGAGGAGCCGGGGGAATGGAGCACCAGTGCCCCTCAGTACTGCTGCTCCACCTCAAGCCCTATACACTCCCTCCCAACCTCCATGTCCAGCCTGGTGCAGTTACAAAGTAACTCAAGATGAGGGGTTTTTTTTCAATGGTTAAGTTAGTTTGTCAAGAAGTTGAACAGAAACAACTTGCTTCACAAATCACTTGCTTTAAAAACTGGGCTTTGTGAGAGACATGAAGCAAAGCTTAATATTACTTGGTAATAAATGAGGTAAATGCTTGTCTGTTTTCCTTGCTTTCCTGTTTTCCATCTCTACCCTGCTTATAAGTTCTAAGAAAAAATCATTTGTACATCAATGGTTACTTGAAGTCAAAAGATTTTCAAATTTGATTACTGATGTAGTAGGTACAGTTTTGTAGGTTGTGTGGTATCATGTGTTCATTACTACATTGTCATCCTAGAAATATTTTGTAGTTGATGTTGTAGAATCAGCAGTGTTTTTTACTTGGATCAGGAAAATTAATGCTGATCAACTGAACAAAACATCACTACATTAATGTTACATCATTGATTTCCCAGCATTGAAAGGACTATTGAGGGGGGGGAGTGTTTTTTAAACTGGGATTACTTTCTCATATCTTGTAAAGAATGCATTACATGTATGGCAAGCTAAAGCCTTTAAACTCAACTTCCATCTGTGTCTTGCATGGTTTCTATGAAGATCAAAGCCCAGGCTGTTAATGCAACTATTGCTATTCATGAGTTTCATAGTCATGTGAGTTTCAGGTTAATTATAAATGCCTGTTTAATCACCTAACAATAGGGATTCAGGTTCTCATGTAAGACATTTGCATATTATTTTCACTTAAAAAAAAATTAAAATAAATTCCTACCATTTTTACAAGAAATTGCTTTTACTGATAAATAATCTAGGCTCCAGCAGCTTGAGATTTTGCAAATCCTTCTTTATACATGGGACAGTTAAGTGATGAATATTTTATTATCTTCACCCTTCCACATACCTGCTTCTTCAGAAGCCCATAACTGGAGATTGCATAGGCGTATTCTAGCTTGCTTACTGAACAGGCTTTTGAGATGTTAATTATAAGATGCATTGAGCATTGTATGTGTTAGGCTAAACAACTGATAGCTTCTTTGTAAAATGTTTTATAGATCTCACGCAGTTCAAACTTGAAGGAGACCAGAAGAGCACCTAGTCTAACCTCCTACAACAATGGGCCATGATTCCCCAGTTTTGAGCACCATAATTTTATACTAAAGCAGTTCAATCTCCAGAAGCTAAATTCTGCTACAGGCAAAGAACAGGCGAGACTGAGATACCACCATTGCCTGAGTCCCCTCCAGTGGCAGTGAATTTATTAAGCAAGAGATGCCTAGATGATCCCAACAGATATATCTTGCTTTAAGTTACATAACATGAAAGCTTCTTGCAGAGGTCTAACCTGGAAGAAAATCTCTTTTCAACTTCAAGCTGGCAATTGGCCTAAGCATGTGAGCAAGACATGCTAATCAGATACCAATTCTTCATGTGTTCTAACTTATACCTAACTCCAGCTATGGAGGGGCTTCAGAAAAAGCTCTGATGCTTGGAGAAAAGGGGTGGGAGAGGGGCAGAATATCTGACCAATTATGGGTTGGTGGGGGGCCATGGAATTTCTTTCTGATTCCTGAAGCATGAGATTTGATTATAGTTGTTGTCTTAGTAAAAAGCTGTTAGGAGCACATTAAGGTCAATGTGAGCAATCCTGTTTTTTCTCCAGCTTTTATGAAAAAGAGAGTAAAGAGGGAGATTCACAGAGTCTAAAGCCAAAAGATAATACCACAACCGCCCAACCTTGCTTTCTAGATCAGGCCACAAATCTTCCAGAAGCTAGATTCAAGTTTACTTTTATTGTTGTTTTCTTCCCAAAGATATCTAATCTTCTGTTAGACTCCAAACAGTAATGAGTGTGTACCTCCTCTCATAAGTAGAGATTTACTTAAGGCACACCAAGACAAAGTCATGGACCACTCATGTTGCCAGGCACCATTTTTGCAGTCTTTTTGTAGTGAACCTTCACCACATTGATGGTCCAAGGGGCCCCAGCTGCCCTGTCCCTTGCTGCTGATTGGTTGAGAGCTCCCTTTCATGTGGCCCCATCCCTCTCTGCTGATTGGCAGAGAGGGGTGGGGCTGCACCAAAGGCAGCCCTCTTGGCTAATCAGCAGCAGAGGGAGCGGCCACCATCCTGGCTGCTCCCATTGGTACTGGTGGCTCCTTTCCTCTCCCTCCCCCGTCTTACCCAGTGGGCTGCGAAGCCAGGCCACAATAGCTACGGGCTCCCACTGAGAAGCTAGCATTTTATTTTAGTAAGTTTTTTTCCCCTCAGCAGTTGCATGCAAAATTGCAGAAACTGTCATTTTTCACAGTGTTTGTAGAAATCAGTTTTTCAGTTTCCATGAACTCTGTGAAATTAAGTAGACCTTCTACTTATAAGCTGTTTTAATATTTAATTACCTCACTGCAAAAAAATGTATTTTATTTCAAGGTTGTATTTGTCTAACATCAACTTCCAGCCTTTGGATCTTATTATGCAAGAGTAGAAAGTCAACCAGTATCATATCTTCTCCATGTATAACTACATATATGCAGGGATCAAATAGCTTGTCAACCTTCTCATTGAATTGATTAAGTCAAGCCCCTTAATCCTCACATTATAAATCTTGTTTTCCAGTCCCTGGACCATTTTTGTTGCCCTTCTTTGCCCCATCACCAATATTTACACATCCCCTTTGAAGCGTGGACATGAGGTGGGCACACAGTTCTAGTAGCCATACTGCCAATGCTCCATAAAAGGGCAAGAACAGTTTCCTATTTCTATTCGTTATTTCCCTGTTTATAGATCCAGGGATTAACAAGATCTACAAACCATGAAACCAAAAAGACTGATACTACCTGTATTTTGACCGTTAGCTCTTTATCAGTAGCATCCCAAATTAGCTGTGCTATTATTTTACCCAGGATCACCCTTGAGCTACCTTCTGTTTACTTCCCTGGAACATTTTTTTTTTATTATTGAGACTGGCAGGCTGCCCAGCCTCTGGAATTTCCCAAGTTTTCTTCAGATATAACATAGGTTTGTGGAGAATTCAACTAGTTCTTTCAAGGCTCCTGCATGTAAGCTCTTCAGACCTGGATTTGAGAATGTTTGTCTAATTTCAGTAGATGCCAGATAACTACAGAGAACCTATAAGCAATTAAATAAAACAGATTTTTAGTCCCCGTATCTTCTCAGCATAAGAAAAAGGCCTTGTGCCCTAAATACAAAGGAAGAAGGCATAGTTTAATCCTAATGCCAAAGCCAGTAAAGATGCCAGTAGAGACATTTTTGCCTTTGAATTCTTGAGAATGGAGCCTCTGCTAGTGAGCAACAACTCAGCCTTCCCAAATCAGGATGTGTGTCCATAGACAAGCAGGGAGGATCCACAGTGGTGTATTGGTGCAGTTATACTCCCTTTTCTACAGTAAAAGGGAGCATCATCTGGATCTTCTATAGACACAATGGGAGCAGCAGCCATCAACTTTTTAAGTCCCCAAAGGAGGGAAGATTTCCCCTTCCGTTGGATGCTCAGTGAACCATCCTCTCCCTTCCCTCTCTACTCCTGCCTCTGGGTGCAGGAAGGGGAGACTTGCCTATTGCTACTGCTGCCCCTAGCTGACCTGGGGGTAGGGAAGCCCTAGAGTCACTTCTGTCCTGCTCTAGCTAGGGCTACAGGGAGTGGCTGGGACCATTTTTGACTCAGCTTGGGACCCTGGCAGTAGCAGTAGCAGGTACATTTCCCCTCCAGGTGTTCCCCGCCAGCCTGGGAGCAGGCACAGAAAAGAGAAACTTGCCTATCACCACTGCTGTATCTGGCCAAGGCCAACTTCTTGCACAGTCATTCTCCATGCCCTAGATGGGATGGGACATGAACATATGCATTTCTCCTTCCTGTGTCCAGAGGCATTAGGTAGACAGGGTGGAGGGAAATGGGAGGGAAGGTGCTGCTGAGCGTGAAGAGGAAGAGAGGGTGTGCCAAGTGCTGAGTGGTGGGGGAGGAAGCAGCTCTTACTTGGTTCAGAGATTTAAAAGAAGTCCCCAGCTGTGCTCCCATGGTTTGGTCTACCTGCCTTGTGGGTGGAAAGGGGAGGAGGAGGCTGGGAGTTAAGCAGTGCAGCCAACCTGGCAGCATCAGTCATTGCTTCCTCACTCTCCACCCCCTTTCAAAATCCTGACTCTATCTATGTAACTTATTCATATGCATCAGCCATATGGCCATGAAAAAAAACTGCAGAAATACAAAGGCAGAATCATTCATCCCCAACTCTACAAATATAGTTTGGCAAGTAAGTATAGGAAGTGCTTCTGATACCTTGTATGTTCACATTTTGCTCCATACCATGTGAAAGAATGCATTTGGTAACTAAATACTGAATCAGATCAACACCAAAATATTCCAGGCAGGTGAGCTGCTGCTGTAAATTGGTACTGGTCCATAGAAATCAGTGACTATGTATACCAGTTCTGGTCCATTGAGTTATAGACAATGTCCCTGAAATCTCTACTTTTAGCTTCATTTTCCTTCATCCGAGGTGGTTCATTTATATTCACCTACCAAAATACTCGTACTAGTCAATTTAGGGTCTGTCCAGCCACATAAGAGACATAATATACCCCTTCTTTTCCCAAAGAGACCCACTTGCACACACTTACTCTGCCACTGTTTTTAAATCTCAGTGGTCAGTGAAGACTTTTTGCTATGGTACATTTACTCAAAATGTTGATATTTAAACACTCAAGTCAGCATCTATGGCAAGAGGGTGAAGAGCACTCCTTTTTTTCCAAGAAAAATATTTCCTCTCAGATAAATGAAAATCCTGTTGTTCAGCAACGCGGATAACCTTGCGATTGGACCGAAGGTTAAAACAAGGAAAGGTTTCTCTATTTGGCAAGTAGGTATTAAAAATAAGTGTCAGTAGTATAGGTATTAACATTAAGTGTCAGTAACCCTAAGCTCAGTGGAGGATGTAGTTTTAAATAAAATTAATTTATAATGACAATTTTTTGCAATGTACAGGAAGTTGGGATTGATTTTTTTTTTTTATCAGTCTAGGAATGTAAGGGGTTATTGTACTTGTGTAATAGCCTGACATGGTCCATGCATAAAGGGGATTCCCAAAGGAAAATGTCAGTAGTACCACTGATACCCAATAACTATTGCTTTGTTAAGCTTCTCACCAGTAATCACCCTTTCTCCAGTTGGCACCAGAGGGCTCCTGCATTGATCGAGAAGGATTAGGGGTGGAGTGTTCATCCAAGTATTGCTTCTGCAAGTTGATCTGAATGGTTTCCTGTGCCAGAACTCTAGTCCATTGATTTCAGTAAAAGTTCTGTGTGCCAGACATCCCTGCTCATCAGCTGATCATTTCTGTTATTTCATTATTTGCCTTATTTAAATACAGCACAGTCGTTTCAGAATGATTGATTTGGGAGACCCCCTTGACAGTATCAATTCTTAAAGAAAGTTTTCATTCACAGGAGGAAACCATTGGTCAGCAAATAGATAGCACAGAAAGGATGCCTGAAAGAAAGTTTGGATTTAGCAAAAACTCTCCAAAACCAGATTAAAAATACAAATGGGATTTTTGGGGAAGGGGGGTAGTTTTTGTTTTATTTGTGGGGGGAAGGAAGGGGTCCTTCTTTTGTGAGACTTTTTCCCCCAAAGATAACCTTAATGATAATGGGTTTTCTTTATATAGCTGAGAATAAATTTAGTACTTGAAACTGAGAGTTATGCATAGTGGCTGCTTTCACTGAAACTGCTAATTTTGGTTTGTCTTTGTTATTATAAAAACAAATAGGATGTGATTGCTGAGGAACAGAGAGGAACATAAAAATAAGGAAAAAGACTCTGGCTCACTTGAGCAGTTAGCACAGCATTGATCCCCAGCTGTGGATAAACTGGTAGATATAGTAGATTTGGGATTAGTTGCCTTTTCCATTAAGCTTTTGATTGCTTAAACCTTAAATCATAAGATTTTTTCCACAGGCTTCTTATAATTTTAGCATCCTTTTATAAACAAAACATTCACAACTGCCAAACCTGTCACTTTTCAATTTTCAAATCTACTTAAAGTTAAAATCTTCAAGTTAAAATGTTGTTCTTATTCCAATGTCTAGTGATATGGAGAAAAGGCTGGGAAGGAAGTTGTAGTGGTTCTGTTCATTTTCTTTTTCTATTCAATTACCTGGACATCTCGTGGGAGGATCACTCAGCAAAATCCAAACGGTCGCAAAGCTTCCTCTCGTGTGTGGATGACCTCTACCTGACTTAAGAAGTCTATGGGCCAATGAGAGGCAAAGCACTGCTCAACCTGATACTGGCTGTTGGGGATGACCTAGTCGGCGACCTAGTGATTGATGGGAAGTTGGGTGACAGTGACCACAAGCTGATCACCTTCACCATCTGCCGAAAAGCTGACAAGTCAGTCAGCAACACAAAAGTCCTTGACTTCAGGAAAGCCAACTTTGACAACCTCAGGAGGCTTGGGGGACCATGACCCCAGGGAGAGGGGAGTTCAAGAAGAGTGGTTGCTCCTCAAAGGAGTGATCCTCAATGCACAAGCTAAGCCTATTTCATCTTGGAGGAAAGGCAGCAAGAGGGCACAGCAGCCCCCCGGAGCTCTAGGGACCTAGCAGACCTCCTGAGGCTAAAAAGAAGGGCCTACAAAGGATGGAGGATGGGAATCACCTCCAAGGAGAATTATTCTGCACTGGTCCGGTGCTGCAGGGAGCATACCAGGAAAGCTAGGGCTGTAACTGAACTCCAACTAGCATCGAGCATCAAGGACAATAAAAAGTCCTTTTTCAGATATATGGGGAGCTGGAGGAAAAGCAGGGGCAATGTTGGACCCCTGCTGAACCAGATGGTGCAATTGACAACTGATGCCCAGGAAAAAGCCAACCTATTAAATGGGTACTTTGTGTCGGTCTTTCATCAGTCCCATGGGACGCCCATGCCCACTATAGAACAGGGAATTCCAGGCGAGGGTGATCCCCTGCCCTCCATTAATGCTTACCTCATGAAGGAACATCTTGAGAAGCTGGATACCTTCAAGTCAGCCAGCCCTGACAATCTACACCCCAGGGTACTCAAGGAGCTGGCAAGCATCATAGCCCAGCCTCTAGCATGGATCTTTGAAAACTCTTGGCGCTCTGGTGTAGTGCCCAAAGACTGGAAGAAGGCCAATGTAGTGCCTATCTTCAAGAAAGGGAGGAAAGAGGATCCGGCTAACTATAGACCCATCAGCCTGACTTCTATCCCGGGGAAGATCTTAGAAAAGTTTATTAAAGAAGCCATCCTTAATGGACTGGCCGACGCCAACATCTTAAGAGATAGCCGGCATGGGTTTGTTGCAGATAGGTCTTGCTTGACCAATCTCATTTCCTTCTACAACCAGGTGACCTATCACCTGGACAAGGGGGAAGAGATTGATGTCATATATCTTGACTTCAAAAAAGCCTTTGATCTGGTATCCCATGATCACCTCTTGGTGAAACTGGCCAATTGTTGCCTTGGGTCC
>JAGPOW010000261.1:226066509-226092069 GCA_030014935.1 Caiman crocodilus | reverse complement strand
GAGTCCAGAGAAGAGCCATGCGCATGATCAGAGGTCAGGGAAGCAGACCCTACGATGACAGGCTGAGAGCCATGGGGCTCTTTAGCCTGGAAAAGCACAAGCTCAGGGGTGATCTGATGGCCACCTATAAGTTTATCAGTGGTGACCACCAGTATCTGGGGGAACGTTTGTTCACCAGAGCACCCCAAGGGATGATGACTAGGTTGAACGGTCATAAACTACTACAAGACCATTTCAGGTTGGACATAAGAAACAATTTCTTTACTGTCCGAGCCCCCAGGGTCTGGAACAGTCTGCCACCGGAGGTGGTTCAAGCGCCTATAGTGAATACCTTCAAGAGCAAACTGGATGCTTATCTTGCTGGGATCCTATGACCCCAGCTGACTGCCTGCCCTTTGGGCAGGGGGCTGGACTCGATGATCTTCCGAGGTCCCTTCTAGCCCTAATGTCTATGAAATCTATTTTTTTATTTTTATGTGCATAAAGGGGGGTATTAGGGACTTGCCTTCCTCCCCTGTGCCCACCCCAAAAGACTTGCAGATGACTGTAGAGATAGCCTATAGGTCTGTGTAACAAAGTGCAGTATGACCACATGAGATTGAAAAGGATTTTTGGTCAGTTTGAAACGTTCTATTTTAAATAATCCTGATGTAACTGACAGATGCATTTGCTGAATATTTTATCTTTTTTTCTTAATATATAATAAGGAAAAAGGAACAAAAATGCAATGCTGGTTATGATGCCTCACCACTATTTCATGACACGTTGGATGGACTTATTTCCTCTTAGAGGGTGTTCTGTTTTTTCTTTTCTTTTTCTCATTACATCCCATCCTTCAGTTCTGTTATATAAGTATTGTTTCCGTCCCTTCAGAGCTCAAAAGTCTTCATGCTGTTTAGGAAAGTAATGTAATACACTTCATTGAACAGCTATAGAATGGGTACCGTAACTTGGGGAGAGGTGGGTGCTAATTCAGAGGGGGTGTCAGAACAGCAGCCTGCAAAGGAGTTTGTGCTAAGAATGGGAGGAAGGTAAGCACTCTCCTGGGGTGCCATATTTTAAAGTTATGCTGCTGAGCAAAATTTCTTCAGAAACTAACAGATATTTATGCTTTATGAAGGTGCCAGTTTAGCTCAGAGGAATCCACTTTAGCAGTTGCAGTGCGTTTTGCATGTTGAACCTGCTTTGAATCTCTGAAGCGGTGCCAGATCTTTTCCAAATTGATTTGGAGGCTTCCAGTTCAATTTAGATCTTTTAATTGGTCTCCCAGTTCGATTCAGATTTGGATGCCAAATTTGGCTGAATCTCCTCCAAACCAAATTGGCTACTGAAGCTTTGCACAGCCCTACAAAACATAGAGGTGAAGTACAGACATTCAGGAGGTTAAATGAGGTTCAAAATGGCCACCCAATTTAAATTCAGCTCGTCCCAGTGACGACGTTACACTTACAGACCCAGTCTCAATGACTGGCAGTCGGTGTAAACCTGTAACCGAACAAAAGTTCCGTGCACATGAACCAGTCTAAAAATTGCAGAGCCTGGTTTAAGACTTGCAGAACCTGAATCTATGTAGTATCAGACTCAGCCAGTTTAGATGAGATAGTGCTCTCAACTCCCATCCCACAAGCCGCTCCAGGTACGGTTGCTTTTATCAGTGTTGGCTGCTGCCAGAGCTAAGCAAGTCATTCCTGGTGAGGAGAGGGATGGGGTGTAGGTTCACTGGGGTGGGACTCCCTGTGGGTTGCACTTCCCCCTCCCCCCTTTTCAGGTCATGCCAGCCCCCATGAACGACGTGTGCCCCCAGCGGTTGGGGGGGCATGGCAGCAGCAGGAGTGTGGTGGTGGTGGCGGTAGGAATGCAGTGGTAAGCGGGGATCTCTCACAGGTACCTCCAGCACTGTTGGTGGCAGGGGGTGGTGGTGAGCACCTTCCAGGGGTCAGCAACCACCTGAAGATGCTGCTGGCGGCAGCGGCCAATGGTGATTGCTGACCGCCTGCAGATGCCACCAGCTGCACCTTTTCATAGGGGGTACATGACCACACTCAGGGGGTGCATGTGCACCCACGTCCACCCTCCTACACATCACCAGTGCCAGCCCTCCCCCACCCCACATGTGGGTCATGCCTGCCCCCCCTACCCCACCCATGACTTCTACCTCGGTTCCCAACCCCCAGCAGACCCCCAATCCCCTTCAGCCTGCTGGCCCTCCAACCCCACCCCCCACTAGTCTCCCCTATCCTGACTTACCTGATATCAGGCAGCCGTTTAAATCGATTTAATCTCCCCCTAACGCCCTCAGAAAATGCATTTACAGTGTCACCTGTAAACAAGCCATGTCTTGTTTTTACTTCTCTAAATAGTGCTAGTGGACATCATCGAAAAAGGAGAATTTAGTAAAGCCGGGTCCCTTGCACATTTGAGACATACTGTATTTCCTTAGCAGTACAGTTGTAATCACACTACGATCCTTATTTTTTTCCTCATTCCCTCCAAAACTTTACTGAAGAAACAAAAAAAACGCACTTTGTTCCCTGTAATAATTGAACATAACAGATTTGTATGGGGAGAATTACACTAGTACAATCCTGCAGAACTTTCTCCTGTGTCTTCAGTAGTACATTCTTTTTATTCCACAGCCCTCCTTAGATTTTCACATGTGTTTGAACTTCTGCCTGTGACTGCTCTTCACCAGGCAGATTTCCTTTGACCTGTGGATATGATCCTGTGGGCTCTACTCTTAGCACCATTTGGTATTTGACAAAGAATCTGTCTCCTGCTTGAAGACTGTAATCAGTCTTTTGCTGTGGAAATTATTGTGATGCCATAGGTTCAGCACTCATGACTTCACTGCTGAATTAGATAAGAAGAAAAGGAATGTGTGTAAGAGAAAACCCTTGATTAAGTAAGTCTTTGACAATTGGTAAATGTGTCAGTTGAGATAAACAACTAGTTTAGTTGGCTAGGATTTTTCCCTTCTAGAAGAAAAAAAACAAAAAATAGTAAAAGATAAATATGGGTCTTGGATCTAAAGATCCTGATTTGAAGCAGCTTTTAGGTCACCCAGTTTCAGTCCCTAGTTTCCCAGAGCAGAAGCAAGCATTCCTGTTCATTTCCTTTTTATTATATTGGTTTGACCAGCAGTATTCCAGGAGAGCCTCTGTTTAGTGCTTCATGCAGGATACAGGGAGAAACCTTAATAGTTAGCATTGTCTAGGGAGAAGAGAGAGAAGCACATCTGAAAGAAGAGTCCTGGAAGAAGAACCCTTAGGTCTTCCTCCTCTTTTTGCTTTCTTTTCTAAGAAAGAGAAAAGATTTGCATGCTGATTTTTAGATATATTCATGATCTTCATCATTTGATCACTTCTAGTACCAGCCTCAGTTGTGAATCTTGAAATTTCCACAGATATTTGAATTGGTCTGACCTGCTTTTTTCAATTTATTTCCTCAGCTGTTATGCTGTAGAACTCCTTTAGCATATAATTAGTATCAGTTGTGCCGGAGTACCTCTTCCGCTCTCTTATGTTCTGAACGATCTTGTAACCATAATGTTCAGCTTGTCTAATTCACTTGCTCTTTTTTCTGTGTATGCCTCATTCTTTCTTTGCTGCACTTGTTCCTTGTATTTGTTACAGAAATCAAAAGGAAAAAAATGCCAACAACTTAAGTATGTGGCTTCAGCTATAAGAGCACTTGTCTTGGGCATTTACAAAAAACAACAGAAAGCAGCTTGCTTTGTTACTTGCCTTGTTGCTTGTAAATACAGTAATCAAAGGAGCCCTGTATTTGTATATGCAACTATTTTCAATACCAGATTGCATTAGTCACTTGGGACACCTATATACATGCACAATGCCTGCTCTGACATGTTCTTGATTGAGCAGACTTGATTAATTGAATCTGCTGGAGCATTTTAATTAGAGTGCTCCAGCAGCTTCAGCATCCCTGCATTTCAAACTGGTGGTGGGGGTGCTTTAACTAAAACTCATTGAAAAAGCTTTAATTAAAGCACCCCCACTATGATTTTGAAGTGCAAGATGCTGAATACACGAGACACTATAGGCATTTTAATTAGAGTAGCTCCTGAGAGTCACTCTAATTAAAATGCCTTCCCCCTCCACCCCAGAGCTCGTGTAAAGATGCCCATAAGGCCCCTCTACATATGCAGCTAAAGGCACAATGGCATCTTACGTGCTTTCCAAACAATTGTGCCTCCTGCCACGCCGCACATAAGATCCCATCCACATTAGAGCTATCACTCTTTATTGCCAGTGCACAGGGAGCCCAGTCTCAGGCTGAGGGGCCCCGGAGGTGCATGAAGCCCCCAGGGTTGGGAGTTCATGGCTGCCAAGTCTCCCATCCTCAGGGCTACATGAAACAAGGAAACATGCTGTCAAGACCTGGCAGCTACAGGGTGCTACCAAGGCCCAGAGTCAGCAGCTGCTGGGGCTGAGTCCCCTCAGTTGCAGGACTCCCAGCCCCAGGTGGGCACAGTGCACCCCTCAGCTGTGAGGGTTCCCAGCTGCAGAAGAGACCCTGCTGCACATGCAAATTAAAGCTCAATAGTAACCAGCTATAAAGTTAGTACATATTTTTTAGATCTAACTTTATAGGTGGTTGGACTTTTTTATGGTGTGAATTGGTATGTATAGCTGGTCTCAAGGTAATTGCACAATTAACCACTTAATTGCTTCATAACTGTAATGTATCTTGAGACTTGGTGATATGTCATTTAACTTGGAATTTACAAAGATTTATGTTGGGTTCTTTGCTATTCTATTTAATATCATGTCTTGCTTGTCTGCTGCCTGCATATTACTGAAACAATTTTTTAAAGCCTTGGTTAATAATTTAAGTGTTAATGCATGTAAGAAAACTCCATGTCCAGTATTGTTCTATGTAAGATAATATTTCATTTACATTCATAAAACATTCATGAGATCATGCTGTATTTCTTCTGCAGCACTTGAAGAAATAACTTGCATATGGAGAATGAGCATGTGCTTGTTGGTGAGGAATTGGTTTGAACTCTCATGAACAGGAAGGAGAAGGTTGCATTAGATCATCTCAGTGCTTTGGAGAATAGTTTATATGCTGAAATACAGTATGGGAATGCAAGAATTGCTCAAGGTGGGAAAACAGGAGACACGAGTTGGTCCCATACCTGCAGTCTCTGCTGAGCTCCAGCCAGGGAGCAGAGGGGAGGGGCCAGGTCTGAGGGGAGCCCTGCCCAGCCCAGAGAGCTTGCTGGGATGCTGGGGGAGTCTGGTTTAACTTAAACCAGCAAGGAGTCTGGGGCAGACACTGTACAGACCGATTTGATCCAAGTCAGTTAAGTCTGATCACTTAAATCGGCTTATGTGTAATGTGTGTCCCTATCCTTAAAGTTATAAGGCTTTCAGTGGCCAGACACCATACATCTGGGAATTCTTTTAAGAATAATTAATTTATGGGAAAAGGACAGGTTAACTCTGAAGAAGGAAAATACATGCCATTGTGTCAGTTAATTACTGCAGTAAGCAATACATACAAAACCTCCTGCCTTGGATTGCTGTTTTCTGCTCAGACAGACTGACTGGCTATTGCCCAGATTCCATGGTGATAGCTGCAGAATAAGCACCTGCATAGTCTGTGCTAAAAGTAGAATAAGGACTCAGAGGCATAGCAGGTGTCCTGCAGTGTGACAGAAGCAGCTGTATGTGCGTGAAATATCTTGCTTGTGCATGAGGTTCTGCCAGATGGCAGCTCCATAGAGTTATCAAAAGGGCAGTAACTTTGAACAGTGAATAGTAGGTACGGAAGATAGATGGTATCAGACATCTATGTCAGAGGTTAATGTTGGGCCCCGTATCTCTTTTGCCTTTGGCATCCTCACTTGTTCTAACTGCTTCTGCCCATTAAAGATTTTCAAAGGATAATTATTGTCTTTGTTTGTCATTACAGAAGTGACACTGAAGGTCCATGTAAGTGATGCCACCACACATCAGCCAATAACCGAAGCCTTTATCGAGATTTTTAGCAACCAGATTTCCATTGCCTCTGGAACCTCAGGAGCAGATGGCACTGCCTTCATCAAGTTTCAGTATAAGCTGGGCAATCAGCTGTTTGTTACTGCTAGTAAACATGCTTACGTGCCAAATTCTGCACCATGGAAACCTATAAGATTGCCTGGTAAGAGATCTTTATTTTTGTTCTGAGGTAAGATTTTGCATCTAAAGGAAGTTATACAGTTTTGTATGTTTTTGTATGTTTAATGCTAATGGTTGCAATCCTGGGTGGCTGTTGGGGAAAAATACATGGGTAATTTGATAAACATAGCGATTGCTCTGATTGCTCACCGGTGTGAAATCGTTTCTCTTTGTGGATTTCAGTCTACTCTTGAATCTCTTTGATGTGATGCTGAAAACATTTAACCCAATCAACACTAGCTTTTTTAAACTTTTTATCTCTTCTGCAGTCCACCATCTGTAGAAAATAAGAAATATAGTTAACGAGTTTTTTGTATGGCAGCTCTATTTTGCAGTGTGCTATTTTGGCAGCTGCATTGTACCAGTACATTTTCCCCCTAGACTTTGACAGTAGTCATTTTTTCATCAGTTCTGTCCCATGTCCAGCTATAGTCCTCAAGCCAGGTGCAAAAATGCTTGGTAGCATCTTGACACAACCACGTTTTCCAATAGGACAGATGCACATATATTTCAGAGAGAAGTATTATAATTTTTCATATAAATGTCACTAAATTCTGTGGAAATTGGGAATTGTTGTATTATCGCTATGTTCCAGAGGAAGAAACTGAGATGCAAAGAGGTTAAGTGAGTTGTCAGACAGGAAATCTCTGGCAGACCTGGGACTAGAACTGTTGTCTTCAGATTACCAGTCTTCTGCTTTCCCCACAGCAATATGTTGTTTGCTTACCTACCTTAATTTGCTTTAAAAAAAAAGGTTGGTCTCTTCCAAAACTAGAAACTTTGACTTTCTTCTTTAGTTTTAGCAATCACTCAAGTGGCAGCTTCCTTAGCAGTCTTTCCATATTTCTGAGAGCCTTAACTGATGTATAAATGCATCCAGTGGCACCAACCTTATATCACTTAGCTATCTTTAGAATACAGCTTTACTTACATAAAAAAGCAAAAATATAGAACTCTTCGTTCAGAGATGATACCTTTTATTGGACCAGCTGAGAAATTGCAAAAAAAATATATCTTTTTTCTGCAAGCTTTCCAGTTCACATGCCCTGCATCAGGCTCAGGGAAAGTTAAAGATGATAAAAAAAGTCCCCATATGTAGGAAATAAACTTCATTTTTGCACAGAGGAAGTAGAAGCTGGAAATCTGTTCCTCTGGGTCCATGACAGTCTTTGTGGGGTTGCTCTTTGTTGTGCAGATCAAGCAGGATTCCTTCCCTGTTGGGGTCAGATGGCAGGCAGGGAGAGGTAGAAATCTTTCTTGCTGTTCAGCAATGAAGTTTATAATCCAAAATCTTAGTTACATGACATTTTTCAGCTATTGACTTTAAGGGAAGAGAATCAAATGTAGTGCTGTTGTTTTGGTAAGTTGATGAAATTGGTTGAGCTGTACCTATATGTACATGTTTCAAACAGGCCTCTCTCTTGGCAGATGAAATAAGATCACATTTCAGGGGAAAAAAAGATTTCTTTTGCCTTCTGTCATTTCCCTATAGAAATCAAGAGGCATTTTTCCATTGACTTCAGTAGGACCGAAATCCACTCTTTTGTTATTTTTACCTAGAACTTAATACCTTTCCTGATTAATTATGTGCAACAAAGACATTCAAAAGCAGATTCAGAAATGCAAATTCAGAATACCTATTCCTTGATGTAATCTCTTAAAAGAGATGTTCAGTAATTTAGGCTCCAAATATTGATGTTTGGGGGGAAAGGATTTTTTTATAAAACTTTTTAATGTTTTTATATGTTTATATGTGTGTATTTAAACATTTATCAGTGGTGTTTATAACACAAACGGTGCAGCGTTGTCAGTTCATCAGAACCAGGAAGTGAGGAACACTATAAACAAAAAACGGATTTTGGTCCAAGCTGAATAAAATACTGAAAGTAAAAGAGCAAAACATCCAAGTTTAGTTGGATTGAGTGCAGTGAACTCTACCAGTGCATACTCTTGCACCTGCAAGGGTTTCATGCAGGAATGGGTATGGTCCAGGATTTATTGTCTGTTTGCTTTTCTTCACAGACCAGATATATCATGTCAGGCAGCAGTATAGTGGGCTTATCATGTATTGCAAAAAAGCGTGCCTGGTAAAGCCACATGCTAAAAAGTGGCATAACCACTGATGTTGTGATGCTACTGGAAGAGCATAAGAGCAATCATGGTCCTCTTCCCCCCTCTAATTTGGGTACAATTTAACTTTGTCTAAGTAGCAACTGAAATAATTTCCAGGACATTATGGCTTAATCAGTCAGTCCTTCTATTTCAATTAAATTAGCTGCAAGGGAGACTATATGAAAAAATATTTTAAAAAAAAAAACTGTGAACAGAATAACAACTCCTCTCTAATTAACAGTTCATTTCTTGAACATTGTTTGAACTACTACTAAACGAATAATAGAAGATATTCTTGTCTGTCTAGGCATTGTTATCTTTGTGTAAATTGGTGCTTTTTAATGACCTTGAAAATTGTCCTGAGCATGAAAAGTATTGTGTGATAATATGCTATGCGTAATGCAGCCTTCTGCCTGCTGACCTATTTTAAAGTCCAAAATTTCTGTCTCCTTCTAGTAGGAATCCATTAATGGTTGAGATTCAAAATTAAGGGAAGAGTCTCTTCTTTTGACATGTCTTCACTTCTTTTTCTCATAAGTTCCCAAACAACTAACTTTTATTCTAGGCCATTTGTATGAGGAAATGTTAATAATATTTACCCCTTGGCAAAACCCCCCAGGGCTGACAGAGTTAAAAATGATAAAAAGGAGCTTAAGCATATGAAGAATTAAAGCATAGCATTAAAAAGGACATTAATTAGTTTACTAGATGGACATGGTAGAATTGCCTGTAATAATAAAAAAAAGGCAGAAATGCTTAAGAAATCTGTTATGCATTTGAGGATAAAAACAGATGATGTATTCTAATGACATGATGATGAAATACTTTACTTGCCAACAGTTATTCAGGATGATGTTAAACAGCAGCAACTACAGCTAGATGCTTTTAAATGGGCAGGTCCAGGTAACTGGCTTTCAGGAGTTTTAGAAGAACTGGTTGAGGATGTCTCCGGGTCCAAGGTTATCTTTTGAGCTAAACTTGGGCACCTATATATTTATCAATCTAATGTAGTCCCTGGGCAAAATAATGGAATGAATGATACAGAATTTGATTAATAAAACATTAAAGCAGAGGAACATGTCTGGGATGGGTAGGTGGCAGGTAATTCTTACCAAATTAAATTGGGTCCCCTCTACCTGGTGCAGCTATTGCACAATTGGCTTGTAAATTGTGCAACTAAATGAAACCAGCTACACATGCAAAGTACCCATCATGCCATAAAATTGTCCAAACAGCTGTAAAGTTAGACCTCAAAAAATTATACTAGCTTGATAGCTGGGTGGTCTCCAGCTTTAATTTACATGTGTAGCAGGGTCTCCCCTGTAACTGGAGATGACTGTGGAGTATACCATTGAATACACCATGTTCAGCTGAGGCTGGGAGTCTCACAATTGAGGGAACCTCATCCTTAGTTGCTGCCGACTATGATCTGGCAGCACCCCATAGCTGCTGGGACCCAGAGTCTCACAGCTCCAAATGCTGGTTCCCAGCAGTGTACCTCCCATTGCTGGGACCCAGGCAGGGGTATGTGGAGCCCTTGGGGCTGGGAGATTGCATCTGCCTGTGTCTCCCAGGCCTGGAATAGCATGGAGTCCCTGGGCCTGGGAGATCACAGCAGCTGCATCTCCCAGTCACAGCGGTGTGTGGGGAACCGCTGCTGAAGGGGTTCCCAGCTGCAGGAGCCTGCTTCTAGCCAGTTCAGAGGGAGCCCAGGATCAGGCTCCTCCTACATCGGTGATAAGGTGCGATCGGATCTAATGTGTAATTCCATGATCACACGTCCTGCCAAGCACATGTAGTATGGCTGGAGGTGTGATTGTACGAACTACACATTAGATCCCATAGTGCCTATTAGATCCCATAGGCACTATCCCATAGTGCCTATAGATCTCTCTAGACCTGTATGCATAGAGAGACCCTTAATATCTTTTTCTGACAAGCTTACTAGTTTAGTTGACTAGTCATAATGCTGATAAAACGTACATAGATTTTTGTAAGGCATTTGAGTTGGCAATTTTCAATATCATGAGCAACAACGATTTTCCATCACAGAAATACACATTAAAATGAGCTAAATGTTATGTCTCCTTGTAACAGAAGTTAGGAATCACTGGATGTCTAGCGGAGTTCCACAAGGTCAGTTCTTGGTCCTTCATTTTTTAACATTTTTGGCAGTGCCTAGGTAGAAAACATAAAATCATTACTGGAGAAGGCTCTAGATGAGACAAGGCTTAGGAGAGTGGTAAATGATAAGATAGATGGGTCGCTGTGCAAGGAATCTGAATTGTTTGCTAAGTTCAGTGAAGGCAAACAGTTGAGTTTGTAATGGGTATGGGTCTGGGGGTGAAGAACGATGGCCACACTTAGAGGCAATGGAACTCTCATATCCTAGAAAATATGTCTCTGGGATTATTGGATGTAATTAGTGGAATAGAACAGAATTTGAAAGTGGAAGGCTCCTCAGTCTAGCAGACAACTGTATAAGAAGAAAGAGTGGTTGTATAAGAAGAAACAATTAAAAGATAAAGCACAATTTTTTACTGTGCAAGGGCTGTTCAAAAAGTATCAAGACTGATGTTGTGCTGTAAATTTTATTTACAGGGGTTTTGGCTTAATGTCCTTCAAAGTATGCTCCTTCTACAGCCACACACTTCTCCCAATGTTTCTGCCATTGTTGGAAGCGCTTCTGATAAGCAATTTGTGGAATTGCTAAAAGCTGCTCATTCGCATTGTGTTTTATGGTTTTCAGATCACAAAATCTTCTTCCTTTCAAGCTTTTTTTTAGTTGAGTGGAGATAAAAAAGTTGCATGGGGCCAAATCAGGTGAATATGGGGGCTGTGGCACTTGTGCGGATACAGTGTTTGGCTAAAATTTGGCTAAAAATTGCTTCATAAGCTGTGCTGAGTGGGCAGGTGTGTTGTCATGGTGAAACATCCAAGAGTCGGACACCCACTTTTCTGGTCATTTTTCTGGTCATTTCATTCCCATATCGCCAGTTAGAATTGAATGACATGAACTAACAGAAATTCCAGCTTCTGCTGCTATCTCTTGGACAGTCAGTCACCTATCATTTAGAACCAAACTGCGAACCGCTCTCACATTTAATCATTTTGTGATGTTGGAGGGCATCCGGAACACTCATCACTTTCGACCGATGATCGTCCTTCTTTAAACCGATGATACCATTCAAAAACTCTTGCACAGCTCATGGTGTCATCACCAAATGCTATTTTAAGTAATTCAAATCTTTCACTTGCCGTTTAACTGATTTTCATGTAAAATTTAATACATACATGCTGTCCTGGATACTCTGACATAACGAAAGGGGACGTGAGACACAAACGTTCTTACTTCAACCACTGGCCACAGAAAACTGGGGAAACACCAGGAGCTGCAAACCTGTCCAAAGGAGTCCCAGCACGCCCAGACGTGTCCAGCAAAGCCACGCTCCCCACCCAATACTTTGTACCACAAATACACGTTCAGTCTCAATACTTTCTGAACAGACAGTGTACTATGTAATTAGGCATGGGAACACCTTGCTAAGGGTCATAGTAAATTCTCCATCATTGTCTATTAAGCATAATTACAAGGCATTCCTTTTAGAAGAGTATCCACACTAGTTCAAGCACAGCTGTTTTACTGGAAGATTATATTAATATAGGAAAATCCTCTGGCCTGTGTTACAAATTATCATAAAAATCTTTTCTGCCCCCAAAATCTATTATTCTCTGAATTTGTCATGTTGAGTAATGATTATGCAAAAAGCACAAAAGAAGTTCAAAGACTATTCATGTATTGTGGCCCAGTGTGCAATAGGAAAAACATTGGCATGTATTCTTGTATTCAGCTCCCTAGGGTGCTTGAATTACATTGGCTTTCACTCCTGCAAATTAAATTACTGAAGTAAAAACAAACAGATTTTGTAATTGAACCCTTTAACACTACCTGTTATTTAGCTGTTTCACTGTATTCCCTAAGCTAAAATTCTAGTTTGATATGCAGAATATTAAAAAGTAAATTCTTTTATAAAGTAGCTATAGTGTAAGTAATTATTGTGTGATTTATTAATGCTCACATGAGCTCACGGGGAATTTTTAAGTTGATAATTGTTAAACCGACACTATCTATACATTTCTCCTAATTTAAAAATAAAATTACTGCTCTTTAAAAAGTGCATGAGTGACTTGAAATGGATATCTAGAGTACAGATTTCTGATTTGTTACTATAAAGTTTTTAGAGGAATAATTTAGGCGGAGTTTTCCAAAGCACGTAAAAGTTTAAGGGGGCTTTGCTTTTGAAAATCTCTTCCTCAGATCGTGATAGCTCCAGAATGTGTTAGGTACTTTCCAAACACATGCACACATTCCCTGGCCTAAAAAATATTCAGTCTACATGGAATTCCTCCTCTTGTTCTCTCCTTCTCCCCTCTTCGTCTTGCAGCCATGGAGTGGATGGAGAACTGCTCCTTATCGTTGTCATGATGTCAGGGCTGAAGTATGCTAAGTAGCTATGGTACATATCCCTGGTTCCCTAGGCAGAAGAGATTGGCATGCAGGATATACTTTCCCTGCCCTTCCCCTCTCCCTCCCCCCCAACTTCCCCTCCAACATAGTGGGTATAGATCCCCTGCAGCAGACTCCCTGCATATTACCCCTTTTCCATACTGTATTCTAGAATCATATTGTTTTGCTTCATATAGGACTTGTCTACAGTGCTGAGGAAATATGCCCTGGCCAGAGTGTTCCAAAGTGTGCCCCACCCACCTGCTCCTACAGATAGACTTCAAACCCAGAAATAGGCTGAGTAAAGCTGCTTTGGGGCATCTTTAACATCTTAATACCTCAGTCTCTGCTATGCTTGTGTGCATGTTTGGAGTGTGCTTGGAAGCATTGTGGCTGAGGCTGGCTGCCATCATGGCGTAGGCAAGCCCACAATACCTTTGTTACACAGAGGATGGGTAGTCATGAGTTAGACTGCTGTAATTTTGCAGACAAATAAAAGGTCAAACTTTAGAACTACCAATGCTAACAGAGAAGCATCTCAATACTTTTACATTTCTTTACACCTAAGCATCTCAAGAGTTAATCCAGTCAGTGTCTCTTTAAGGTAAGTCATAGAAAAATTGATTTAAGCAGAGGCAGAATTAGTGTATTACATATGTCTACAAAATGTCAGTGGGACTAGGAATAAAGATTCTTGACCCACAGTTCTGTGTTCCATAATCTGGAATATGCCTCTTCTCAAGTGCTTTCCATTTTAGAAGAGTCTGAAAGTGAAAATGTATTGTTTAGATCAGTGACAAATTACTCTGTCAATAAAGTGCATGGTTTATGACACAGATGGGTTCTTTTGTGAATGCAGACATTTGCTTTTCTGTAGCTACAGGCGTTTGGGTTGGCTGTTTTTGGGAGTAACAGAAGAAAATACCCTTTTTATGTATGAGACTTATCTAAATCTAAAATCTTTCAAATGTGTTATTTTTTGTAAAAATTGAAAATATATCCCACTTAAACAACTTGCCTTCCACAGTGTTTTCGTCACTGAGCCTTGGCCTTCTTCCTGAACGATCTGCTACTCTGATGGTCTATGAAGATGTAGTACAGATTGTCTCAGGGTTTCAAGGTAGGTTTGTTTCTAGAGGTTGACATTAGAATTAAAAAACTATTTAAAAAAACGAAAGAATAGATGTCCCGGTCCCTTTCACTTTGCTGTTAAATTCACCCATTATGTTAGAATTTCTCTGGATGGTGTAAAGCCAGGTCCATGTCCTACGGCCTCACTTTAATAAATGTTAGTTTGATTAATTACTTCACTGATAGCAAAACATTCCTGTCTACTCAGCCAGGGAAATCATGTTAGGAACCTGTTACCAAATCAGTGAGCATCTCAATATATATATATTACATTCCTTCTAAATAATTCTCAAAATTCTTTACATTTTGTTGTGCTGGCTAGAGAAAGTTTTTTCTTTATTGGCTGCTTATTACATCACCTAACATAATTTAACACCAATCTTCATTATTCAATTTCTGTTGGCCTAAATTGTTTACTGCTTATTACTTTCATTTTTTAATCTGAAAAATAAAGCCAGGGCAGGGAAAACCCTTCACAAGATCAAAATGTAAGTGAATATAGTGTTGTGACTTCTTAAAGCACTATCGTACATTGATTAATTCAACCACATGTCTGTTACTTGGGTGACATAAATTAACCCTATTTCTAATTTGTTAGAATAAATTGTTGTCCTCAGGTGAATCTCTTAATGAAGCTCTTAGATGCTCAAAGGAGCTCACTTTTAAATTAAAGCAGGGGTTTCTGCCTCTCTTTGGGTAACCCTACCTGTACATAAATTATGCAATGGGTTTTTTTAATCTGATTTATAAATCTCATCGTCTTGGGCTATAGCAGAAAGTTAATGAACCATGGAGTGTTACTTTCTTTACTTACCATAATCATGCAAGATGACCTTCTTCTTTTATCTGAGAGAATATTCCTGACATCTTTTTTGTGAGTAGAAACCATCCAGACACAATAGGCTTTTCATTAGTGGGAACACTAGATATGACTACAGCTGAAAAAGCACTAAATAGTATAACAGAGCTCTGTCAAGAAGAGCTGTATAACAAATCCAGCAGCAGTACATTCTGCACTTGGAGAGCTGACGTTATGAATCTAATTTTGTAAATTAGTTGGCCTGGAGAAGACGCTGAACCACAAGGGGCTCTATCAGATAAACTATGAAATACTGGTTAGAATATTACTCTTATTGTGACATATTAAAGATTCCTGTTCTAATGAAAGTTTGCTAACATTATACAGTTCACCATACAACTACATTTTTTTCCCCTGCAAAATCTAGAATCTAAAAGCTTTACGACACTCCTTTGGTATTTTCTAAATCAGGAATAAAGTTGGTTTGTTAAATGATGTTAATGCAAACACTATCTGCCACAACCCGTCTTGCTTCTATGTACACAGCTACCCCATACTTCCTTTAAATTAGAATGATATACCTGAAGTACAGAAAAGAGGTGTTGTATTATCCAAAATATTACAGACCCTAAGACTTGGTTCTCAATTCTCTCTCACACACTCACTCAGAGGAAAAACTGTTTACATGAATTATCCTCCCTCCTTCTCTTAGGATAATAAGAATATTTCCTTCTCCCATACACTCTCCATCCCATAAAATATAAGACCCAACTCATATATTTGTTACAGTAAAATAAATGAAGAAAGAAAAAAAAAGAAATCTACCAAGACTCACAAATCCTGCGTCACAGCTCATATGGCCTGATTGTTCTCATACTTATACCAGTTGTATTTACATCAATCACTTCTGAAAAGTCTGTCTATCAGGATTCACTCCAGTATAAAAGTGAGAGCAGACCTAGGCTCCACACAGACTTGGGGATCCTGGTGTCTACAGCCCTGATCCCATGGATGGAAGATCCTACCCTGTGCAACAGTTACCAGTGCCACTGAATAATTGGCAAGGTGTACAAGTAATTATATTTGAGAAGCTTGTCAAAACCAAGTTGGCTGATTCCATTCTCATGGTAATGGTATAGTCCACTCATCTTCTCAAAGCCATTGAGAGGCTGAAACTTGGCAACCACAGACACATGCAGGCTGTGTAGGGTCAGGTCATCTAGAAAAGGTGAAAAATATCAATTTTTTAACAAGCTGGATTTAGGACTCAATTAATCAAAGGCAAAGATATCTCTCCTCCACTAATGCATAAGTAATGCATTTCTTACATTGACCTCCTTACAAAAGTGCTTGGGGTTGATTGTGCTTCATATGTTTTACACAGACTGAAGCACAATCACCAGTATTATTCCTTCCTGTATTATACTAAGTTTTGGCTTTGTATTCATATTAAGGATGGCCACACACCAATTCAAGTGTGGCAGCTATAGTTTTCAACAGCTTCCCCAGTCCACCAGTTTCCTTGAGGTGTAAAGGCGCAATGGCTTCTATTCAGTGTGCTAGCACCTGCAGCAATATAGTTAGTCAGTTTGCTGACATGGATGTTTGTAAGGTTCATTTTAGGAAACACACCTTTACAAGGCCCAGAAAACTGATTTCTTTACTTAAATCTTTCTAAGGTCAAAAAGGTAATTCAGGAATAAAAAACATTGAAAACATCAGCTCCCAATAAGGTAGCTTACTCACCTTTTATATACTCAGGGTATGGACACAGGGAGTTAGCACAGATAAGCAAGCACATAATAAATTTTTGCCTTGGTTTATTCCACAGCACTTTCTGCATTTAGACCAGTTGTGCTCAACCTTTTTGGCTGGTGGGTTAGATGGGCAGTGCCCAGACTGTCCATGGGCTAGATCTGGCTGACAGTCCTGATTGGGCATGGAGCAGTTGCGTCAAGGCCCCATTCAAATGCACAGAGACCGCTTCCCAGCTCCAACCTGGCCCTACAGGGGGAAGCGGTGAAAGAAGGCTTGAGCCAGCCCCAACCCAGCCACACAGGGGGAAAGGGAGTGTGGCCTAGCCCCATCCAGCCTGTGGGGAGGGGCCTGGCCTGATCCAGGTGTTGCAGGGAGTGGGGAGGGGAAGGGGTGACCTGGCCCTAACCTGCTATGCAGTACATTGGTGGAGGGTGGCCGTATTTATTGCCACTGCTCCGCTGCCACCAAATTTCTTGATCCATGGAGAGCTTATGCCACATTTGTCCTGCAAGCCAGAAGTTGAGCACCCCTGATTTGGACAATTCATATATGTGCACTAAAAAATCATTCATGAAGAAGGGAGTGTGGGGTAGTTGGTGTATTTTAAATTACTTTGTCTGCTGGTTTCCCAGCGTACTTAATTCATCAGTCCTGTGGCTTAACCAGACCATCTGAGTTTATATTGCCTTTTATCTTTATTGTTTGAGAGAACTGAGGTTCACTATTTTTTCTTCTTTCAGAAATATAGTTTCTGTGTATGACAAGTTGGCAGCACTCTTCTCTCAAAAACTATTCAACAGCTAGTTTTCTTAAATGAATATTGTGGGGCTTCTCAGTAAATTAATGTGCTAATTGGTTCAACAAGAACTTTTTTTTTTAAATTCTTAATTACATAGGTCTTCAGAATTATTATATTGGTATCTGGCAACTTGAATAATTAATCTTATACCTACAAACAGCCAAAAAATTTGCAGTTTTACAATGAACTGTTTAGAGATAGAGAATCCTAGTTTTGCTTTCTTTGTTGTTTGTTAGCAGGTTTGCTTTTCTATTCGTTTGCTATTATGTCCTTTAGGGACATATGAAACATTGTGGTTGAGGCTAACATTCCTGAAAGTTTGAACAGATCTGTCCCTGAGGTTCAGCAGCTACTATATTGCAAAGCACTAGGGATATAAGTCTTCCCTTGAGTTCATTGTAGTTAATTTATTTAGCCTGTAATGTTGTTTTCCATTTAGGCTTGGAAACTGGCTGTGAGAGATTTCTTCCCATTCCAAAAATATGTTTTTAGACTGCTTTATTAAGCATTTAAGAATACTGATCGTTTTAAGAGACTGCTTCAGTTATTTCAGCACGTTATAAACACTATTAGATCTTTTCTTACAGCATCAAAAAAGGAAACCCTCAAAGTATTCATTAAATTGTATTACACAAATATGTTTAATGTATATGATCATCATTATATTGCTTGGCAAACAAATGAAAGCTAAACCATTAGATACATATGTTTTAAGTGTGTTGCAGTTTTTGTCTGGAGGTATTGCTTATGTTATGTGGGATTTTATGCATCATTGTAATAAGACTTTCTGAAAAATAATTCAGGGAAATAGATGGGACTAGTCTCCTGGTTAGTGACATAAGCAGTTGTAAAATAATAAGGAGCCTGAATCCTAACCCCTGGCTCACTTTTCTGTTGACTTGACACCAACATGAAACTTCTGTAATAGGATGGTGGAAAAAAAATCCAGCTATCCTATGTGGGCATCTTGGAACTTGACAGTCATAATTTACGGTAAGAACAGAGTTGTTTGACTCTTAACTTTATGTGGGTTTTGGGTGTATCCGTTTGAATATCAAAGAGCCCTTGAGAATAGCTTTTGGTTTAAATCTTCATTTGTATGTTGTCAGGGGCTTGCAGATAGGGTTTTGTTTTGTGCTACAAAATGTGGTTAGTGGTGAGAATCTTTCAAAAACAGCCATTGTTTTCATAAACCAGATGTTTATAGGAAACTAACATAAAAACTACTATACTAACCTCCCTTAAATCATATTGTGATAGAAAATCTTCAGTTTGTGAGTGTTGATTTTGTAGAAAATGTAATTGGTGGTTAATAATTTACATGCTGACATAAAAGGATAAAGATGAAATCTTACACACAGTCTAGCAATCTGGGGTTGTACTCACAGCCTGAAGAAATAGGAAATTCAGTTTCACCCAAGCTTGAGCCAGTGATTAGCTCTATTGTAGCTGTTGGCTCTTCTAGCCCGTTGCTCAGGGTATGATGGTCAATAGATCAGTGTGAATTCTTAGCAGTCTGCCCCCTCATTGTAGTTACTTCTGCAAGGCTATGTTGACCTATACTGCGGTACAGAAGGCATGCAGTTCCTTCAGCAGTGATGTTTAGCACAGGCCCTTTGTATAACTCCAGTGGTAGGGTAGTCCCTGAACTAACCCACCTTACCACTGGTGATTTTTCACCCAGAGTGACCAGATCGTGTTTATCTATAACAAATCATTGGCAAAGCAGTGAATCATTGAATTCTGGGCTTCCTCCTCCAAACAGAATAGTGAGTAATTCATTGCCTACAGAGCTCCTAAAACTGCCATCTAGTCTCATACAGTCTTTATCAGTAGATCTCAAAGCACTTCACAAAGGAGGCAAGCACAGTCCTATTCCCATGTGATGGATGGAAAAAACTGAAACTCAGAAGTGAAATGACATATCCAAATTCCCCTAGCAAGTCAGAGGCAGAGTTGGGAAAAGATTCCAGTCTCCTGAGTTCCAGATTAATGCTTTATTTGCTGTCTCTTAACTACAGCACATTGTCTGCTATCTGAACCCCTTCAGAAATCACCAACCAAAGTGCTGTTCATGTAGCTAAATTTGTTTGGCTAAAACCAGTTACAATGGTCTTGCTCTTATTTATTTTTGTTACATGCATCATAATCCTCAGGTTTTTTCCCTCAACAGATTATACCGAGTAATGTTATGCACAATTATTTGACCAGCCATTGGCTGTTATAGCACAGTCCTTGCCAGCCTTATGTTATTATGGCATGAGGTAGTAGCTGGATCCATGGGTGCCAACTTTAATTTTTGCAGGGGGAGAGGCTAAAATGATGAACATGTGGAAAGTTTTATGCATTTCAGTTGATGACCCTCTTCCTGGGGGGGGTCCAGAGCCCTCAGGTCCCTGTGTACTTAGCACCCATGTCTGGATCAAGGCTTTAAAAGCAAAAGAAAATAGGGAATTGAGAATCAAATTAATTGAAACTATAAGTAGACAGTCCTGGCCAACTAAGTGATTGCCTTTTATGCTGTCATGGGAAAAGTTTATGAAAAATGTAACTAGTTAAACATTAGCAGCCTGTAAAATTAACTTAAAAGTTAAGTATTTCCACTTTCAACTAGTTAAAAGGTAAGTTAAAAAAGAGTAACTAGTTAAAAGTTAAGTTGATTCATGAGAAATGTGTGAAACATGGTGAATTGCCTCTTAGCATCATTTTTCATTTTCAAGTGTAATGAGTAGGTTTCTTTTCCATAAGCCCACAGAAGCACACTAATTTACTTGGAATTCACTCTGCTTTACCTGAAAACAATGTTATACTTGTCATATTGTTTTCAGAATAACAATTTTCCAATACCTGTGTAATGCTAGATCTTCTCACCCTCTCCATGTGAAGTACTTTGTTGTAAAAGTCAATGAATCATATAGGTATACCAGAATAACAGAAAGGAGATATTCATAGCCAGGTGACAAATGAAAGTTGTTTCCACGGAAAACCTCTGGTGTTACGATTTTTATTGCTCAAAAGGTAACAAAAGGGTATGAAATACATCTGAATTAGAAATAATGAAAGTGTCTGAAAATCAAAATTAGACTGAAATGAGAAAATCAGTTTAAATGAGAAAAAGAATGTTCAGTTTCATAGCAGAAACTATTTAAACATTCTTATTGAATGTCAGCAAAAGCTGCATTTCAGAATTTATACCTGACAATTTTCCTCTTCTGTCTTGCAAAACTAAGCCCTCACTACTGAACAGTTGCTCTACATGGGCAGATGAGGGAATGCTTGTGTTTATATAAGATTAATAGCTTTTTCATAGTAGGTGACATCTCAGATAAGTTTCTCACAGATGAGAAGTAATGCTTAACTCCTTGGGCCCTGGGCTGCTGGTTCTGATCTTCATTAAACTACTTGCTCCCACTCTTACTGGGATCAATGCTTTGCTTGCTTGTGCTTGTTCCCTCTCCTGCAGCCAACTGGCTGCCCTGTTGACTTCTGCAAATGCACAGAAAATACCAGCATGAATTAAGGAACTCTGGGACTTGTAGTTCTTAAGAGACCATATCTCATAGGAAGGCACACTATTTTATCTGTCTCAAATAAAAGTCCTAGAGTTTCAATAAAGAAATGTCATTCCACATAAGTCCTAGAGAGTGGCTGTATCAGGAAAATCTCTGGTAAAGACGGATTTCATTTTTTTAACTTATACTTTTAAAAAAAGTTAACCTTTTTTAAACTAGAACTAATTCAAATTAAAAGTTAGCCATTTATTTAACTTTTTAACTAGTTAATTAGTTAATTCCCATGAACAGTTTTATGGATTTTGACCAGCAGTGCTCATCCTTCTAGCCCCATGGGCTGGATGAGTGACATGGGGTCAGTCCACAATCCAGATCCAGCATGGGTTTGGCATGTGAGATTAGTCCAGTGGTGAAATCTGATGTGCCAGCCTGATCCTGTGAATTGGATCCAACAATGGAGTGACCCAGCTTGCTGGCCCAGCCCTTCATAGCAGATCTGGCCATGGCCCAGCTCCCAAGTGCTGGATCTAGCCATGGCCTCAACCCCCTGTGCTGCACAAGCCAGCCCACACAACTCCCCATGGGGAACAGTGCTGTGTCAATAATGATTCAGGTTTGGCTTGCAGGCTGGAGGTTGAACACTGCTGCTTTAGACTAAGGGCCTTGTTATGGAGTGATTTTTATTGGTTCCTGGAGCTCTTAACACCTGGATTGTCCTCAGGTGGCTCAAAGTTATGTCACTACAGGGTTGGATTATCTCTGATCTGTGTTACCCAGCTCATGCCATGCCTAAGATGTACCAACTCTAGGCTACACTTTAGTAGCCCCACCCACCCCCTTTTTCTCCACTGGCCCAAATCAGGTACCTACCCCTCCTCTCCCCCAGCACCCCAGATCCCCAGTCACTGCCCCCCGCCTTCAACTTGCTTGTCCTGGGGAGCAAGCAGGAAAGGGCTAACCTGCCTGCCCGGTAACCACTGCTGCTGTTTCTCTCTGTTCTGGGCTCAACCGAAAAAGAACAGCAGCCTGGCATCAGCATCCAGCCAAGCAATTTAACTCTCCTTGTCTGCTCTCCTGGTGCAGACAGCATAGGCAGTCACAAGTAAGCAGGGTCAGGAGGAAGGCCGGGGACAGGCAGTGAGGAACCTTAGGGGTTGGGGGTAGGAGGGAAACCTGGAATGCGAGGGGGATTCTTACCTTTCAGTCCTACAAGTCCCAGCTGACCTAAAGCGTGACTGTGCCAAATTCAAGCTAGCATTAACATCCATCAACATTTGATCAGCTCACAGTGTAAAGTATAACAAGGCCCTAAGCTTGCTTGTCTGTTTCATGTGAAATAACTATAAATGCAATGTAGATGGTGAATACAAATTTTCCTTAGCTCTTGCACACATTTCATCTGAATACAGTCTTAGTTTCACCATTATTTGTTATCAAACTTAAAATGAATCTGTGGGGTAAAATTGTCAAAAAAAAGTCTAAGTTGCATTAAGTGCCTTGGAAAATATGACTTTAAATCAGTGTTTCCCAACCTTTTGCAGCCCAAGGCATACTTGCATTAATAAAAAATTTCCATGGCACACCTGTTAAGGTATTCCCCATCCTCATACCTATTGCAGCTCATTGCCATGGCAAAATTCCTCAGCACATCTGTTCATTTCTGACAGCACACTGGTTGGGAAACACTGCTCTATACTGTGTAGCAAATAACACCAATTACAGAGTAAATGCATAAACGTTGCAATTAATGTCTTCATAGTCATTCATTGTTACCTCTGTCCATTTCAGGAAGCTTGTATGAATGAAAAAAACTTAAGAGCAGTTTTAAAGGGCAGTTTAATACATATATAAACTAGAGATTTACAACCTTTTTCTTTTTGCTTACTCCCTTCCAGGTCTACCAGCTGCCCACATACCCCTACCAACATGTTTTATATTTTAACCTCTTAAATGCGAATGATTATTATAATGAAAATTAAATCTACTATTACACAATTTCTTTCATATACCCCCCAGAGATGTCTTGTGTACCACAGTTTGGGGACCCCGATATGAAATCATGAACAGGCTATGCTCATTGACTATAATGTCATATTAGATACAATGTCATTTCTAACTTTCATAGGTCCACGGGGCCAGCCTCGAGTTCAGTTTCAGAGGAGAGCCCTTACGTTGCCAGAGAACACCAGCTATAGTGATCTGACAGCATTTCTAACTTCAGCCAGTTCACCTTGGGAAGTAGACCGTTTTCCATATCTACAAGGATCAGATGGAAATGGAACAGGTAACTTTGGGTATTTTTTATACTGGTTATGGGGAGATATATATATTTACCAACTATTTGTTTCTATCTCCACAAACAAACTCATCTTTAATTCTGATGATAATATGGGAGCTGCACTTCTGTCAAAATCCTAGGCCTAACAGGCAGGGGTCAACCTGACAACATGCCTGTGCAGGTGGCCCTAATTGGCCCCCTTGTTGGCAGTCTCTTTATGGGAATCAAGGGCTAAATCCACATGGATAATGAAGTCTTCTTATCCCTTTTGCATAATCCCTACAGAAAAAAAGTTTGGCATGCATCAACCTTGGTGGAAAAAACAACTTCATCTTACACTTCTCCTTTGGAAGCCTGTCTTCAAGTGTGTCAATTTGAGTGGGTTTTTTTAAGTTCTACAATTTTATTCCGTTTTAATAAAAAATAAAAACCTGATGTGTGGGAAGGGTGGAAGAGAATTTGTTCCTTAGATGCTGCAGAATTAGTCATCTCTAATTATTCTTTTGTCTGGAAGTACGTAAAATGCCCACATTCTGGGGATTTAACATTGTACATTGTGCTGGTGCTCCAACAAAGAGTTGTTTCAATAGTCTTGGTAAATACAGAATAATTTTGGATTCCACTTCAGCAAAAAGCCATACAGATTGTTTTACTACAAAGAGAAAAAATATAAAAACGTCTTACAAAAAACATGTCCACAAGACATTGAACTCAAAGCCTTATTACATTTTAAATCTTAAATTGAATCACCTGCTGCTGTTTCCTTTTCTTGTCTAGTCTTCTCAGGCTGCAGTTATTTCTGCTTGTTAATAGAGGATATTTTAAATATTGTCTCAAGTGCATACAGTGTATTGTATGTAAGTGATCTTGCCAACATTTCCATAAATAACTGACAAAATACAATTCCCCTCAGCCCCTGTTCCCTTGTGTGAACACAGTAATTTATCTGCTCTCCTCTCACCCTTCCATTTGCCCCAAGGAGCCAATCTTATCTTATCTCTTAAACTCCCTCTTGCAAACTCTTCCCTCCTTCCTGATATTACTGTATTTACCTAAGTTCAAGACAGCTTGGAATTTAAGGCAACTCCCTAATGATTAGATTCTACACATGGAAAATGTATAAAGTTGGTATAATTTTCCATATATAGAATCTAATTGTTGGGGCATTGTCTTAAATCCATCCCTCCAAAGCAGTGGCTAGGGACAAGGGGCTAGACCCCATCCCTTACTTCCCCTGCTTCCCCTCTGCTGCCTGCTGCACATGCCACCTGTCCCCTATCCTCCCCCCAGCTGTCTGCCCCCTGTGCCTGCCTCCACTGTCACTTGCCCCCCTCTCCCCCCATGCTTGTACCTGCTACCCCTATTCCCTACACTCCTCACCACTTAGCTTCTGGGGCAGTCAGCAATGGCAGTGGCCCTAGCCCCGGACCTGACCTGAACAGGAAAAAGCAGTGGCAGTAGTTCTGGGCCTGGCCGGGGAGGGGCTGTATTCCAGAGCTAGAGCTGAAGGCAAGCAGGGTAGGAGGCAGGCTGCATGGTCTCCCCTGTGCTCTCCCTCCAGAATCAGCAAGCCATGGGTCTCTGGAGCCTCCTGCATCCAAGATTTCCTCTAAGCTGCGCATGTGCATAGCCGCACACAATAAAAAAGGTTGCCGTGCAGTAATGTTTTAATGCCACGCACTGGGGCTGGCGTGGGACACTTGCTGCTTGGCTGCGCGGGGGCTGCTTTGCTCCACTTTGCTCCTCACTGGCGTTCCCATGGGGAGGGAGAGCAGAGCCCTGTCCTGAGCAGCCCGTGAGGGGCTGGTCCGCTGGGCAATCATTGACCCTGCTTCTTCCTCCTCCATGACTGCAGCACAGAGTAGGCAGCAGCTCCTCCCTGAGGCAAGGCAGGGGCTGGGACCAAGCCACAGGCTCCACTGGCTCCAGGGAACTGCTCCGGTCCCCAGCCCCTTCAGGCAAGCTTCGCCCTGAGCCCTGCCGGCTTCACCCTAATGTTGGCTTTCATCCCTGTGCCGCAAGCCCCACAGCTCCCGCACCAAAGCCTGGCAGCCCCACGGGTCTTCCACGCTCTGCCTGCTCTGCGTCTTGCTGCAGCCTTTGAAACTGATGCCATGCGCCTCGTTGTCTGATGTGTCCAGCAGCGGGACGCACATGGCGCCACGCCACTTTCAAAGGCTGCAGTGAGGCACGGAGGCGGGGAGCAGGTAAAGTGTAGCCTGCATGTGGGTCCAAGAGACATGACAGGGAGGTACACACAGTTCATGCAACAAAGGTACTGGAGACAAAGCTCTTTGGTAACTGAAGACAGAGAACTCAAATGCTCGCCCATATTTAAGGATTAATTAAGTCTTAATCCTGGCCACATAGACATGACTGCAAGGTAGCATGTGGGTATTACAGCTAGTTTCTTCTATTATTTACAACAATGCAAATTAAAAGCAGAATTGGGCCTTTAAAGAAAAACATCTAATAAGAT
>JAGPOW010000261.1:226009141-226061101 GCA_030014935.1 Caiman crocodilus | reverse complement strand
CTCAGCAGCCCGATCCAATCGAAACTGCCTAACCTGGTCACAAGCCGACCCATTTCCCAAGCATCCCTTGGTCACCTGAGCTGAGCGCGGGCCCCGGGCTGGGCCGCTCCCCTCCCACATGACAACAGCCTCTTCTTCTGGGCCTTTGTCATGTGGACAGGGCTGAAATCCCTGCCCTGAGGGATTTACCAGCAGCCTCTCAGGCTGGCACAGGGAGAGGTTTTTGGAGAGGGGCACCCATGGTGGCATTTCTGCCACAGCCAGTATGACGAAATCATCAGCAAAGCTAACTGCACTTTACCATGCATCAGCAGATGCATGACAAATAGATCCGAGGTGATACGTTCCGTCTATGCGGCATCAGTCAGACTGCGGTTGGAGTACTGCATCCAGTTTTGGGTGCCATACTTCAAGAAGGATGTTAATAGACTTGAGAGGGTCCAGAGGAGCCCACTCCTATGGTTAGGGGTTTACAGGACAAGCCCTATGAGTAGAGACTAAGGGACCTGGACCTCTTCAGCCTCTGCAAGACAAGGCTGAGAGGTGATCTACATATTCATTAGGGGGACACAGCAAGGGATTGGAGATGCTCTGTTCACCAGGACACCTTTTGGGGTAACAAGGAACAATGGTCACAAACTGACAGAGATCAGATTTAGGCTAGATATCAGGAAAAACTTATTCATGGTAAGGGTGGCCAAAATTTGGAGTGGGCTTCCAACAGAGGTGGTGCTCTCCCCTACCTTGGGGGTCTTTAAGAGAAGGCTGGATAGGAATCTGGCTGAGGTCATCTGACCCCAGCACTCTTTTCTGCCTAGGTAGGGGGTTGGACTTGAAGATCTGTTGAGGTCCCTTCTGACCCTAGCACCTATGAATCTATATGATACTTTAATTATTTACTGTAGCATTTCTAAGGTGCAGAATGAATGATTTCAGAGATGGGTGTACATCTGATGTACAGTCTTATGGTTCTAGGTCACTGTTTTTATGTGGTCCAGATCAGTAGTGATCAAAATCTATTTCCAATGTGTGTCTGTGCTTGCCTATATGAAATGAATTAATGGTCTGAAATAGGGAAACTGCATTTCAGAATTCTCCTAGATTGAGAAACTTAGAAAATAGGATGTCTGTTTTCTTGCAATACCTGAAAATGAGTTTAATTTTATTTTCTCTTTATGACCATTTTTTCATCAAATAGTACAGAATATAATGTTTAATAGAAGCATATAACTTGGAACGTTGGGATGATATTTATTCAGTTGTTTTTTCATTTGATAGGAAATAACACCAGGTATGACCTTATCCCTGTTACTGCAGTCAGTGTTCATTTGCTCAACAGTGACGGGACTCCAATCCCAGTGAATGGCCCCATCTATGTAACAGTGCCTCTGCCAGCAAACAGCAACCTGAAGCACAATGCCCATGTTCCAGCATGGAAGTTTGACCAAAAATTTGGTAAGCAATTCTTGGTAACTGTCTTGCATGTGGTTTAATTTCTCAAACTAGTTTTCTTGCTGGTTTTCATGTGTTGTATTGGGTTCTCCTTAGTGCGTACAAAAATCTGTTTTCTTTCTTTATATGAAAATAGAAAAAATGGTTACTGGTAAAGCTGGATGATTAGTTTTTAGAAATGTAATTTAGCTGCGTAAAGTCTCTGTTTCTAGTTAAAGCATTTCATGCAAACTTCAGAGTATTTGCAAAAGGAATATTAACAATATTCAGTATTTTTGCATAAACACTCAAATGCACTCCAGCAGTGTCTATTTCAACATCTTCCAGGAATTTTTTCACCTAAGGACTGGAAAGCAATGCTGCTTACTAGACTAGGAGATCTGAATGTTATTCCTGGCTCTGCCATAGGCCTGCTGGATGACCCTAAATAAGACATTTCAGCTCTCTGTTTCCCCATATATCAAATAGAGATACTGATACCAATTTAGTAAATCTCTTTGAACTTCGCAGATGCAAACTCTTCATAAGAGCCAAGTAGTAATATAATAGGGAGAAGAAATACTTGTAGAAATTACAAAACCAACCATGGGCATATAAAAGTTATCTGAACATTTTGAAACATTAAGGAGCCTCACAAACCTAAGCCATAAAATGCACTGAAATGTTTTTGCTGCTTTTTGCTGAGGAGGAATTTCACTTCTGTACTGAGCATCAGTACAAGGTATCTGCCTCTTTCGCCCTTATGTTTTCAAGGTATAAACAAGGCTTGCATTGTACATAGAGTGGAGCTGGCCCTCTGCTCAGAGATGAATTTCACCTTGAATAACTTAATTGGCCTGTGAAGAACACATCAGATGAAGACAGGAGAATGGATGAGAAAGCTAGAGATTAGGAAGTATAAGAAAAATGGAAAATCAAGAATCATGGATCACTGGAGAGAATTAAATCATATGCCCCTGGCTGGTGAAAGATTTCGATGAAGTTAGAATATCTTGCAGAAGTTCTTAGAAGAATTGGCATGAAACCATTGTGTTTTTTCTATGGTGAGAATTTTGCTTATCTCTTGCTTCTGTTTACTAAAGGGTGCGTGCATCTCTGTGTGTATGTGGTTTTTGTTCTGTTTTTCCCCAAATAATAATCCTAATCGTAAAATATCTGTATTATGGAGTTGTCAAGATGTTATGGGAAAAACTTTAAATAACCTGTGAAATGTAATGCAGAATGATATGTCTGAATGCTTTTACCAGCCCATCACCAATTGAATGGAGTGAGATTTAGGGCTTCCTGTCAGGAAAACTAGAATCTTCTGTTGACATACAGGCGATCACATTCACTTGCTCAGGATCTTTCTGAAAATTATTTTGGTTGTGATTTGTGATTGTTTTGTTTTTACTTCTTGAAAGGAAGAATGGGAAGGCTGGCTCATATTCACTTTCCCCACAAGAGGCTGTCCATGCCTGATCATTCCAGTCTAAAGTATAACTCTGGCATGGTTCACTGATAATTACTTTTAAGTGATGCTGATTTTGATTTAAAGTCTGATTTGTTTATGATGAGTAAAAGTTCATGTCCTAAAGGGACAGCACAACCTGTTTCTTATTGTGGTATACTTTTTTCACTTTTGCATGTAAGGACCTGGATGTGCAGTGTCCAGTGGCTGCCACTGAATGGGGAAACCAGTGCCACTAGGCAGATGCCCATCATGGGGCTGATTCTATACTGGCTGCCTTTTGCCACAGATAGGACTAGCAGGCTAGCAGGTCATGGTTGGAGCATCATGGTGCTGTTAAAGACAAATAGTTGGCTTCCTAGGGAATCATCCCGATCAGCACAAAGCATCTGGATATGGTGCTCAAGACATTGTCATTATTGCTCCTTCAGCTGACCAGCATCTGCTCTGTATAGCTAAGGAAGGGGGCAAAGTTAATTCTAAATCCCTTTGCTTCTTTCTAGTTCTGGCATTGATTGGAGGCTCATTTAGCCCCCCTGCATCTGACTGTACAGTAGCTTCAAGCCCACTGTGTGCTGCGCTGACTGCACTAACATCCAAGGAATGGTGACCTTATCTCTGTATGAGTGCAGCACAACAGCAGTCTGTCACTTGCTTTCTCTCAGTACTGGAGGATGTAAAGGCAGCTGGCACAGAGCCATTTGGAGCTGGCTCTCTGCCATCCAGGATTTTCTCCCATGATGGGGGAATCCTCAACTTTCCCAAGTAAGCTGATTTTAAATTCCCTCTGAGCCCCCAGAGCCATGCAAAAAAAAATATAACAAGATCCTTCTAGCTTTCTGATGTGGATTTTTTTCTGTGTCTTTACCTTCGGAAGCTCTCCTTTCTCAGCCGTGGTTTATGTTGTGGTTTTCTTTTGTAGATTTTTAGTAGCTAAAGACTTTCACAAATCTATTTAATAATTGGGGTGAATGCCAGTGGTGAAAGTGTGTTACTGTGAAATAATTCAGTGCTGCTTTCAGACATAGTAGCAATATAAATTTTTCTGGGAACTGCTTAGTTTTTGTTGAGAAAGTCATGTGGTTTTTATCATTACAATGTGCAGTACAATAGATTTTCAGATTCAGCTGCATACAACTGCTCAATTTTCTCCTTCCTCCCAAAATATTGGGCATGTTTTTGAAACCAGATGATTATATAAATTTACAGAGAAAATATGCTAATAAAAAAATCCAATAACATTTAGTCTGTGAATAGGGGATTTTTCATAGATTCTATAGATTGAAGAGACAACTATTCATATACCACAGTAGCTTGAATTAATTAATGGTTGAATAGTTAAGTAGGTGCCGCTGCAGTGCTTGGTCCAAAATTTCAAGCAGTATTTATCATTCCAATCTGCATAGTAGATGCCTAAATACCTTTAAAAATGTCTCTCCTAATCTTTTTGGGTGACATCTTTATCCAATAACCTCAGTAAAACTCCTTGATTATAATAGGGTCAGGAGTTCAGGTGTTAGGATGCTAATTCATATCTTAACATGTGTGAATGTCAAAGATAGTAGGATCATGAATACTATAAAAAGCCTATTAAAAATAAAACTGGAATAAGTTTTTTTTTAAATCTTAATTAGCAAATAAAAAATTAGAATTATTTTACCTGTGAACATTGTAATAAATTAAGTGGAAGAGGGGTGAGAGATTTTAAACAGCTTTATGGTAAATTCTAAGCCATCTAGTTTACTACCAATTATTTTTTAAGCAATTAACTTGTAAAAGGTTGTCACCCTGGAGATAATTCAGCTAGGAGAGTAGAAACTTTCATTTCTGGCATAAATAGATTCATGTATTAAAATCAGTTGTCTTCTAGCTGCTGGCCACCATATTTAAACGCACCATTAGACATGGCACTGTTCACAGAAGTTTACTATGTATTTGTTGGCAGGTTTTTTTACAGTGATGATGGGCAGATGTTTCTGTAAAAGTTATATCAGTTAGAGTATCAGTGAATGCAGAAAGGAGAGAATCTGACTGCTGAGACCAACAGACTTTATACAGTGGCTAGTTTTTGCCATGATAAAACATAGTAGGATTGGGACATGATTTTAAAACATCTTCATAATCTTTCAGTTAAGAATGTAGATTGCTTTATATTAAACTATTTACAAGCAGTTGCTTGGGTGGAATGCCTGAAATGCCTAGGAAGTCAGTTGTTGGTGTGTATCTGTAATGGCTGGAAGGCACTGGACTGCAGAGTTAACATGCTGTGGGATTTAATTCACTTTGGCTCCTCAATGAGTTTTGTTGAGACACTGTATACCGGGGTGCTTAACCCCCAGCCCACAGGCCAGATGCCACCTGCAGAGCCATGCCTTCCAGCCTTCCAGGGTATCCACAGGTCTGAAAATTTGGCAGCAGGGAGTAATGGCAGCAATTCCCATTGTCCTCCTACCAAAATTTCTGGACCCCAGGCCAGATAATACACTAGCTTGGCACACACAGGTGGCCTGGGGTCCAATCTGGGCACGTGGGAGCAGAGTGGAGACAGGGCAGGGCCACAGTCTGGTAGCATGTGCCCAAGGGGAGGCAGTGCAGAGTCCCAGTCCAGCAACATGGACTCAAAGGAGGCAGCATAGGGCTGAGGGAGGCAGCACAGGCCCTTGATCCAACAGCACATGTCCTAGGGAGGTAGTGTGGGGCCCCTATCCAGTTGTACACATCCCAGGGAGGTGGTGTTGGGCTGAAGGATGTGGCTCAGGGCCGTGATCCAGCAGTGCAGATCCCACGGAGGTGGCATAGGGCCAAGGGAGGTGTCACAAAGCCCTAGTCTAATAATGTGGGATTGAGGGAGGCAGCACAGGGTCCCAGTCTGGTGATGTGGAGCCTGATCCGGCCCATGGACTGGCCCCATGTTACTCATATGGCCTTTGGTGCCAAAGGTCGAGCACTGCTGTTGTGTACCATAGCCTCAGTCTGCATAATGTACAGTATACTATAGTTATTACTAGTACCATTATTTATATTGCCCAGTGGTACAGCCAAGATTGAAGCTTTAGACTAGGACTTGTGCAAGCACAGAGGAAGACATTTCCTACCCTAAATAGCTTACAGTCCAATTGAACCAGGAAAGCCATATCCAACATACTATATACTACTAGAAACTGTCAGGTTTCCTGGGCGTGTGGAGATTCATTTGCAAGTTGTGAAGAGAAAACCAAAGCTTCACAGCTTACACTGTTTCTGTAGTTTACAAGGTCTTTGACAGTTTGATTTTGACTTTCTTTTCTATCTTAACTGTCAAGGCTAAATTAGTCCCTTTAAAGACTAAATACACAGAGGAATACAAGTTTTAAGTAACTGCTTTCAAAGAATCTAGCATTTTATGTGTTGCCATAGAAATGGTAGTTACCAAAACCGGCTTTTTATCATGCATGATGCCTACATAACAGGCGCAAATATAATTGCAGAGTAGCAGATGGATCTCAGCTTCTAAAGGAAAAGAAGATCTGCTAATGCTTCATATGCCTAACTCTGAGGTAGGTTTTGGCTAGCATGATTCCTTTGGAAGAATATAATTTAAAAGCATGGGTCAAAGGCACTTGTGTTTGCTTTATTAATTTTTTTTTTTTAAGGGAGGCTATAGCTTTCAGTGCTGAGTGGTAGAACTGGGTTTGTTCTTTTTTTAAAGAAACCTCGTGTGCCATCTTTATTGCTTCTCTGGGTACGATAGGAATTTTGAGGCACAGCAAATGAGGCATAGGCATGCATACTACGATAATATATAGAGAATGAGAGAGAGAGAACAGAGAAGGAAATTGATGCTAACATGTATGCACATGCACTGCTCAAGTGACCAACATGTACCTAGCAATACAAAACTATAAAAACAAGGAAATAAAATGAAAACTTGAACCAAATAACATTATACAGAATTACATTGATTTCACCAATGCACAGCCCCACACGCTTCTGTTATTTTGCCCCCATGAGGAGGTTAATAGACCTGCACCCAGAGACAGGTGGCAGAGGTAGAGGGGAAAGTAGGCATGAGGGTTCAAGATGAGGGCAGTGGAGCTAAGGATGGTGAGGTTGTGCAGTTTAGAATTACTTTTAGTGGGAAAAGGGTAAGCATGCTAGGACAGCTGCCTGAGTGGTATTTAAGGATCTGGATCAGAAAAGGATTGAAGCTGCCAGGTAGAGCTATAAGCTACTAAAAGGGGGGTCTTGATATCAAAACGGTCTTCAGTATGTAACTTTTAGCTAGGTCCTCCCTCCACCCACCCTGGACAACGTAGCCACCTTTGTCTGGATCTCGTTCTACCCCTTCAACTTTGTATCTCCCGTAATAACATTCACTAATAAAGTTAACTCTGCGTGTGACTTCTGGTAACAGATCAAGTTACATAAGTCATGCGTCTATGCTGCCATTTCCAAATCTGTAAAATAGATACAATCACCTCACAGATGTATTGTGAGACTGAGTGAATTAATGGGCGTAAATTGCTTTGAAGCCTTTAGATAGGAGCTGGTAGTTGCATTCTCTTGTTTATTTACTTAAATGTTATTCTAATAGTGTTAATCGACTGTGTCTCACATGTCAATAACATATAAAGCAAAGGTTAAAAGCAGTATCTTTCATGTAAACTCAGCATTCAGAAATTACAGTGCTGGAAGCACAGCCAAGCCTTTGCATTTGAAATAAGTTATTGACACATGTATAAAACCATGGGTGACTGGTGCTGCCTTAGTTATGTGCCCCCCCTGCGACCAGTCCTGCCGACTGGGGGGAGTCCCCACAGGCAATCCTGAAGATCTATGGGGGGGAGCACCCAGGCGATCCCGCGCTAGCCAGTCGCTGCAGCCAATCACTGCAGCCATTTCTGGGAGTGGCTACAGCCGCTTCTGGGTACAAGCTCTGGACAATCACTGCAGCCACTCCCGGAAGTGGACCCAGCCACTCGTGGAAGCGGCTGCAGCCATCGCATCGATCGGCCAGTGCTTGCAGAGTGGGCACTGGTGCTCCTGCCTGCTCTCCCCCCGGCCCATCGCCTAAATGGCGAGCACGGCCAATCAGGGGGTGCACCAGTGCTCTCAAGGGGTGCACATGCACCCCTGTGCATCCCCTACTCATTGCCACTGTATTAAAGAAATGGTTTTTTGATAAGCCTTTTAGTTCTGGCATTTTTAGGGGATAGGGAGAATGCTTAGGGAACTGAAACAATGGAAATTACTTTTGTATACAATCTGCCCCAACACCTACTCAAATGTTATTAAAATTATTAAATAGAGAAAAATTCTTTTCTAAAACACTTTTTCTAAAACATTTGACAGGTAGCTAAAGGAAAGTCTGAATAAAATTATGACAGAGGTAACAAAGGGAAACAGAAGAGCCCTGTTCAGACTGGAGAATTGAACAATTATGTTTTGTGGAGATGCTTTCTGCCAAAAAATCTCTGTCAAGAAAGCATTTTTTCTGGTGCTCAGTAGTCTGAAGTGAACCAACCTGTTTTGGAGGGTTTGCCAAATAATTATGGCATTTCTACAACAGTAGCATGATTTAACTAGACTAATCCAAGTGGCAAAAGGCTGTAAGAGCAGATTCATAGTAGAAGACTAAAGAAGACATGATATCAGAACATGAACCTTTCTTGTGTGTGTATGTTGCCTAGCAAGTTCAAAAACAAAATTGTAATATTAACTTATTAAATAGTTAAATTGGTAAATTACAGCATTGCACTAGTAATGGTAGACTAGTATACTGATGGTCATGAAGGAAATAGTCCAAGTTGCTATTTTGTTGCCTTAAAGATTTTCTAAAATCAAAACAAAAATCTACCTGGATTAAAATTTCCCATGGTAGTGTTCCTTAGAAGTAATCTTGTTAACTGTTTTTGAGGATTCAACTCCACTGGCAGTTTATTCAGGTTTTAAAATAATGAGAATTAATGTACAACTGGAGTAAAATATTTTCTTTAAAAAAAAAAATGCCATGGACTGAATTCTCAGTGAGTATGTCTACGGGCTTCGGCAGGAATTATGTCCCCCTCCCTTGGCAGCAGAGAACTCCAAGCCACCCATTCCAAGATCATGATGGAGGAGTGGGTGGTGGGAGATCCTTACCTCCCAGTGCCAGCTCTGCCACAGTGGGGTCAGCACTGGAAGATCCTTATCTCCCAGCCCAAGCACTATGACTGCAGAGCTTAGGCTGGGAGTTAAGGATCTCCCAGCACTGACCCCATGATCACAGAGCTGACACTGGGAGATAAGGATCTTCCAGTGTCAGCGCTGCAAATGGGCTGGCATTGGGAGCTCCCTGCTGGTGGGGGCTGGGGAGCCTGTTCCCCGCCCAGCTCCATAAACACAGAGCTGAGTGGGGAACAAGCTCCCCAGCCCCTACCCCGGGATTACAGAGTGGAGGCTGGGAACTGTCCTGGTCAGGGATAGATACCAGCCCCACAACCCAATCAGGTGATCAAGGCACAGGGTTTGGAGGTGATCAAGGCACAGGGCTTGGAGAGATCTGCATGGGCGGGCAGGTCCAAGCCCCCTGCCCTATCTACAGGTGGGGTAGTTAGTAGTGAGCCCCTGGCTGGGCAGGGAATCCCCACCCAGATAGGGGTTGCTGCTAGCTGCCCCACCAGCAGATTGGGGCAGGGGGCTGTGACCTACCCAACCCCTGCAGCCCTTTCCAAGTCCCCTGCTCTGATCAAGGAGATGGAACTGGGAGCTCTCTGCTGCCAAGGCAGGGGATATTGTCCCCGCTCCGGCAGCAGGCAGCTCTGAGGTACAAGGAGTAATGTCCCAGCCCTGGCCAGAAGAAAAATGTCTCCTGGCCTGGTGCTGCCTGCCACCCCCTGGGCTAGCATCCAGGAGGCACCTAGGAGGCTGGCACCAGGGCCCCATTGTAGAGCCACAGGAAGTGGGAGCAGTTTGCTGCTAGAAGCAGCAAATCTGCTCCCATATCACTGCATGTGTAGATACCGTCTCAGGAGCATTTACTCACAAGTAGTTTACATGCAAGTAAACTGATCTGAGATCAAATGCATGGATAAACACATCTGGTGAGAGCCATACTTTTGAAGAGTCTGAAGAAATTAGTTCTAGAAATAACCACATGTGCTATGTTGTGAATGTTTTATATTTAATAGTTTAATAGGCTGTTCCATTTCTTCTTACATATGTGCTTCTATTTAACCTACAAAAATTTTCAGTGCCATCATCATCCTGTGTGACAACAGTTACCAGAGAAGAAATCAGTTGAAGGAATACCAATTCTTATTAAGAAATATGCATTTATAATATTAGGCTATTGTAAAAAATCAACTTTATCTTATTTCCAGCACTCTTTCCTGTGAGTATAATTTTATTAATGATAAAATGAAAATCACTAGTATAGTGAGTTTGGCTTAATTCAATCTTTGGTTAATTAAATCCACCCTCCTATTTATTCAGTCCCACAGGAAGCACATCATTTGCCCTGTATGTAGCACAATTGGGTCATTTTACTTTGATTGCTTTCAGCAAGTGTAATTAGATAATTCTTTAATTGGGGGGGGAACACGTTTTATCAATAAAGAGCACTTCTGTTTGAATGTTTCATATAGCAGAGTGCTTCATGGGGGGAAAATGGGTTTCTCTGAGGAGAGCACTAAGTTAGATTTCAGACAGAAACTGGAAAAAAATGTTGACAGAAACATGGTGACACTGAGACCAAATACTTGTGGTGTTTGGACATCTGTTATTATTGACATTGAAGGATACTACATGGCTGCATACACGCTACAGTGTGCTCTAGGCAGCCACATGCCAAACTGTTTTGGTGGAAAGATTGTATAATCAAAATAAGCAGAGGGCACTATAGTGATGGTGATATGGGTTATAAATTAGTTAGATTAGGCAGATTAATACAGTGTCACCAGAATTAAAAGTTCAGCTGTAGGGCTGGGTTTTGGTCTTGCATGTTAGCGTGTAGCCTTGTTGAAACAAGAGGGAGTGGAATTTTTCTCCTTTTATTCTTAAGTCATATAATTACCCGAGGCAGATGACCCTTTGGGACAGTTCTGCTTTTATATATGTGCATGATCCTTCCTCATGGAAGTCAAGGGATTTGCAACTTACCTCAATAAGAGCAAAACTGAACCCCTACACAAGTGGGAATATGCACTGAAACCAAGAAGATTTTAATATGCTTAGATTTCACTGTGAATGCATTAAAATACAGTTTGGGGTTGGGGTTTTCTTGTTTTGCTTTGTGGTTCTTATTTTTTGTTTCTTTTAAGTAAATCAATAATGCATGAACATTTACACAATAGAACCAGCACTAAGATGTGGATCTGGGAAGTGCTCACATGAACACTGCTTTTGAAGTCAATGGGACCGCTAGCATAATATTGCAAATGAAGGCATGTCTGCATAAGGAAATAGATTGTACTGGCTCCCCATCTGGAGACTAATCCCATGCTATGAGTAATTATTTTTAGTTTGCTTTGGAAGTGAAGTAAGTTAAAATCACAACAAGCATGAGTAGCTCGTGAAGAATATCTCTTGCCCTTTAAATTCAGTGTTCAAAATGTAAACGTCTTAGTTTATTTCGCAACAGCCTTTCCCATGTAGACTCCCATAGTTTGCCTAGGATAAGTGGTCATGTCCTTGAAAATCAGATTTAATGCAATGTAGTGTCATGTCTTTTATCTCCCTTCTTTCTGGTGCTCTGTTAAAGTCCTTATCTTATGCCTGATCTTAACTGTCCCACTGGGGGAGGAGAGGTGGCATTCTTTGATGGTGAATTTTAGGTTTACTATGGGGTTACCCTTGATAGATAATTAGCATTGCTTTAATTTTTTATTATTTTTTTACCTTTTTCAGTTTAATTACTTTAATTCTTCACTTTCCTTTTAAGTGAAGTTTTTAAACCATCTGTCCAGTTTATTTCTTTTAAATACCATAGTTTCATAGTTCATAGTTGATAGAGTCAGAACAGACCTGAGCAAATCATCAAGTCCAACCCCCTGCCATGGCAGGAAACAATGCTGTGGTCAAACAGCACCGGCTAGGTGGCTGTCTAGCCTCCTTTTGAAGACCCCCAGGGTAGGAGTGAGCACCTCTTCCTTTGTAAGTTGGTTCCAGATCCTAGCTGCCCTGACTGTGAAGTCATGCCTCCTGATATCTAGCCTGAATCTACTGTCAGTCAACTTATGCTTGTTATTCCTTGTTACTCCTGATAGTGCTTGGAGGAAGAGGGACTCCCCCACTGCCTGTTGGTCCCCCTTGTCCAGTTTAGAGATGGCCACCAGATCCCCTCTCAGCCTCCTCTTGTGGAGGCTGAACAGGTTCAGGTCCCGTAGCCTCCACTCTTAAGGCCTGCCTTGCTGTCCCCTGATCATATGAGTGGCCCTCCTCTGGACCCTCTCAATGCTGGCCACATCCCTCCTGAAGTGCAGCACCCAGAACTGGACACAGTACTCCAACTGCAGCCTGACCAATGTCACATAGAAGGGGAGGGTCACCTCCTTCAACCTGCTCATGGTGCATCTGTGGATTCATGACAAGGTGCGGTTAGCCTTACTGACCACGTCCCCACATTGGCGACCCGTGTTCATCTTAGAATCAACAATAACTCCAAGATCCTTTTCTGCCTCTGTGCTGACGAGAAGGGAGTTCCCCAGCCTGTAGGTATGCTGTCACCATCTTTTTGTGCTGTTACAAAACCCCACTTATTCCAGAACACATGTACCATTGGTAAGCAAAGAGTTACAAGGAAACTCTTATGTACTCATTTGAGTCAGTATGCTACTCCCTGACTTTAATCCTGGATCAGCATTTTGGCTCTGCTGAGCACTAATAGGGGAAAAAGGAGAAAGAGAAATGTGCAAATTATAAGCAAGAATTGTCTCTATATATAGACATTTTCCATGAAGCACCAGATGGTTGGTCTTTCTAGGTTAATGGCAAAAGTGAATTGGTTTAAACCATGCACTACTGACTGACTTGATAGAACTTGCTGTTTCTGCTCCAAAGATGCTTCCTGACACCATGAAATATTTTCTTGACCTACAAGACAAGACTATTAAACAAAAATTGTTTTCATGCAATAAATTCTCCTCATGCATCAAGTGTTGAGCTTACCTTATGTACTGTGTAGCTGGTTTGAGATGATCTTTGTTCTAGGATTTTGTGATGGGAGTACATGACAATTAACTAATAATTGTCTATATTGTCATAGCTTTTAGCCATGCAGGGGTATAAGATTCCTAACCACCACCTTAATCTTCTGCTTAGTTGGAATTCTGACTGCACATCCTACTTATATTCTGGTTTTTATATACATAAATATAAACCAGACACTGTATTGTGTGTGCGCATGTATGAATATATATATTTGTGTGTGTGTGTGTGTGTGTACACACACACACATATATAGTTGTGTATATAATTCTAATTATTATATATATTCATAGACATGTACATACCCATCACACACAATACAATCTAGTTACTTCCTGTGCAAGCAAAGATCAGGTATCTGAGCACATGAGCTGCTTTGTGAAAAACAGTAACATAACTCCACATCCAAGAACGTGAGGAGCAGGATTTTGGTGTTAAGTTGTGACCAGTAAGCGTTTTGGAGAACAGCCAATTGTTGGCAAAAACAGGTAAGCAAGCTAAGTGGACAAGCAGAAAGGCCTTCACACTCAGATCTGTCATTCACTTTCTCAGCAAATACACAGTTCCTCTGTGTTGATAAGGTACTAACAATCTGAGTCTCTGCCTATTTTACAGGATGACAGCTGAGCTTCTTCCCAGTGATGAGTATAGCCTCTGTTAGCTTCTTGATCTCTTCATTATGCAGGCACATACTTACTAAGTGAAAGAGCTTTTAAAGATGCATTATAAGAATTATCATAATTGTTTGTTCAAATGCAGTGTAAAGCAGAGCAAAGCCAGCTGGATACAAGATTCCCTTAGTAAATAATTGCAGTAACAAGTCCCATCTAAATGTATTGTCTATAAGTAGCAGTTGGCCAAGCTGCAAGGGTGGGGGAAGTGTCTGTGTGTGCATTTAAGTATCATATTTCTTAAGGGCTAGGGACAGAAGTTACACACAAACTGGCTTAAGTGATCAGAAACTGGTTTAAACCTGTAACAGGACAGAAGTTCAATGCACATAAACCAGTTTCAAAATGACTGAAACTGGTTTAAGATAAACCTGGTTGAATGTAATATCAGACTTAACAGATTTGGGTCAAATCAATTTATGAAACTTCTGCCCCAGACCAATTCCTGGTTCAAGTTAAATCACTGTCCCCAAACATCCCAGCATGCTTTCCAGCCCTGGGCTGAGCTGTACTGTCTGCTCCAGCAGAGAAGGGTTGGGGGTGAAGGGGAGGCAGGGACTGCCCTCCCCAAGCAAACTCTAGCTGGAGTCTGGAGGCACAGCGGGGGTGGGGTGTTAAACAGAGCTGCTTTGCTCTGCTTAACTTAGCGTGCAGTGTAACTGTGAGCTACAAATCCAGAGGCACCTGGAAGCAGGAAAAGTGCTGAGCAACTCTATATAGTCCTACTGCTGTGATCCTGGACTGCAAATCCCAGAGATCTCAGGAGCAGCAGAAAGATGATGCAAACACACAGCCCATGCTGGCTGCGTGCCAGAGAGCCATGGTCTTGTGCCCCAGCCTCTGGCCTGAGTCACTGCAGGCCTGTGGCTACAAAAAGTAAGTGTTTGTTCACTTGTTGGTTAGTTTAACCTCTGCAGGTAAGACCAACCTACAAAGATTGAATTAATTCAGTCTCAGGCTTTTTGACTGTCTGTACTTTTAAGAAGGCTTGCATTACAGAGAAAATTGAATCACTACCGCCACCTTCACTACCACTTGATTTCTTTACCCTGATTGCTAACTTAAACCTCTTAGAGCTTTAACAAAATCTTCAGCATTTTTTCTTTCTTTAAAAAAAAAAGCTGTAAATGGGAGCTTAAGCAGTGAGCAGTGTCATCACAAATGGTCATTTCAGTGACAGCCTAGTGGCCACCATACCAAACAAGTAGTAGAGCAAAGATGTTCCTTGCAAGATTGAAGGTCATTTTCTCAGCTTTGTATTCAAGACCATTAGCTGTGAGTATATTTCTGTTTAGGGGATGTAACATGATATAAAATGTGGAGGGAAAATGGCAATCTGCGTTTGTTTTATTCCTAGGGTCTATATTTAAAAAAAAAAATGAAAATATGCTGTTACTTTGTGCAAGTTACTTAAATCTCTTTTGGCCTCTTATGTTATATCCCATTTTGTGGGGTGTTCTGGAGATGAAGCCATTGCTATACTGCAGTGACCAGATACAGTGTTGGAGGGTGCCATGTAAAAACCTAGGTAGGTTAATGTGTGCTGAAATGACCCAATGCGTGGAATGACAAATTTTTTGCTTTTGGATACTTACCAAACAGGAAGTACATCCTTCTCTCCTCCCCAGATATTAAATGTGATTCCTGGCCACAAGTTTAAATGAGGAGTCATTGATTGTATTTGTCTACATGTAGCAACTTTCTTTAATACTACAATGCTGTCAGGTGCAAGAGACTTCCCATGTTTCACAAAAGTCATATGAACGTAGTTGTTGTTCAAAAGAGATGGTTTACCAGAAAAATATGTAGTTAAAAATTGAATTTCAAAACAGTCTCTTTGAAAGAAGTCTTTCTTATTATACTTGTGTAATTTGAACATGTGAATAATATAAGAAATACAGAGGAAGTAGGAAATTATAAAGAATTGTGGTATTGCATATAACTAATAAAGTATTTCACTGTCAGTTTCAAATTTGCAGCATTCTTTTCTCTCTTCCAACTTCTTAGATTCATTAGTGACACCATTCCCTTTAGTGGGGCAAGTCACAATAGTGATAATATATATCCCTTTACAAAAAGGCATTTAAAATGGGTCAAGTAAATTCAGTCTTTCATCTTCTCCATCATATCAGGAATTAATAACTAGCCTTCAAGCACATGAAGGTGTTTATCTGCTGAAGCAGATGAGATACTGTGTTCTAGTAATCTTCTGGTGGTAGCTAAGTGTGTGAAAAACTGCAGCTGATTAGTTTTCACTTGTGGCACCCACTGGTGGCAGAAGAACAGAACTGCTAGATCAACATATACTTGAAAATGTCTTGTGTAAAATGCCTTGTGTTTAAAGGAGCATTTTAGAATTGTCCCAAAAATATAAAAGCATCTTTATTGGCTGCAAAAATTATTTTGAAGGAATCTACTTTTGTATCCAGCACAACATAACACTTACCCCCTTTGCTTCTAATTGCCTTGCAGAAGCCTGAAAATATTGCATCGCAATGTTGTAATTTTCAATCCTTCACGGCACCAATCCAGTTTTCTTTTAGGGAAAGTATGCAGGAGGGCTGTTACCAGAATTTGGAGGTGCTGTCTTGAATCAAAGAGAGGAACAGTTGTTTTGGTGGAGGGGAGAGGGAGGGTCTTAATGTATAATAAAGTTCAAATAATTTGCCTGTTTCAAAGCTTTTGCATAAGCGTGCATTGCTCTCTCTTTGGCTACTGGAAAAAAAACCAGATGTTTTTAAAGAACAAAATCCTTAAATTTTTCAGACTGAAAATTTGACTTTGAAATTAATACTTGCTTAAGAATTTATTTTGGATTCTAAATACCAGTTTAAAATATCTGTAACATTTATCTTGAGAAAGTATGTTTCTTTAAGTAGCAGGGGTGGAGAATCGCATTCTACCAAATCAAGTCAAGTCAGTCTCAAGACCACTGTGACACCTTAGATGCTGTAACAACCCTCCTCCCCAACTTTGCCCTGTGTTTAGCTAGCTTTTTGCACTCGGTCAGTTGAAGCCCTGTCCAGTCCTTAATACTGGTTCCCCAGCTCTTCTTAGATCTACTTCTTTTTCTCTTTTGCTCCACTGTGCCCTGCATTATGATGTTGGCAAGGGTGTCCAGACTTCTTGTGATGTGTCCAAACCATTGCAGCTTCTTTCATCATACAACTTCCAACAACAGTTTGTTAGATTCCAGTTTCTGGACTGATTTACTGCTTGATATACTCATTGGTTTGGTGATCAGTGTACAAGATACACAGCAGTCTCCTAAAGCAGCACATTTCAAATGCCTCAATTCAGTTCTCTAATGTCTTATTAAGCATCCATGCCTCACAGGAAAATAAACCAAATAAACACTATTTAATAAGCTGTCTACTCTGACCAAAAAAACATTAATATTTGTTTTCAATGACCAGAATAATTTTAGTCTTTAGAGGGTTGTGTTGTATGCTGAATACATAGGTGCATATGTCCATATTCTTTAGAAATCTTTACTGCCATAGAAATTTTGAGATCTGCTATAGTTCTACAATGCATTTTTGAATGTGAATTCCAAAAGAGATATTATTAATACAAACAATGTATGTAAAGCCCCTGGATATTAGCTTTTGGAATACTCAAACAAAAGGAATCCAAGGTAGTAACCATTGGTATTCACAACCTTTTAGATGCTTTAATTATTTTTCTTCATTTCAAACAGCTGCTTCTTTTTTTTTAAAGTATAAAGTTCCCCTATAACCTCATCGGGATTGTATGATGTGCAAATTACTGGATGGACTCGGTGATAAATCTTGTCACAATTTATCTTTTGCCTGTATGTAATGATGTGTAGACAATGTCCTATTCTGAATACTGTGTTTTACAGGGACGTGGCTGAAGAGTAGTTTAGGCCTTGTACAACAAGATGGAAATCAGCTGACTTGGACATACATTGCACCACAGTTGGGTTATTGGGTTGCAGCCATGTCTCCTACTATCCCAGGTGAGATTAATTTAATCTTATTAATGTATTCAGTAACAAATATTAATTTATTTATATTTTTCATATAAAATATAAATATATATATATGTAAGACCTCATCTGAGATGTCACAGCTTAATGAAAAATAGATTATTCAAAAGTATGTTTGCAAAGAAAGGGTTACATTTTTTAGAGGAGGGGACCTTGTACTTGAACACAAATATTCTTGTTTTGAGAATTCAGAATCTTCATACAACTTAAATAAGTAAGTTTTTAGTACAATAACCCTTGCTGTGGTGTCATCCATGTCATCATTATCAACTAAATGTTGCTGGTAAGTGAGGGAAATAATAACATTGATTGAGTTTGAGTTCCAGCAGTTATGCATACATCCAATTTTCACCTGAAACTAATAGTTTTAGGTTGGATGCTAATTAATGGATTTTTTCATTAGTTTATCAAATGTTTAATTTCTTTGGGCACCTGCTATAATCTCAGTGACTTCATTAAACTTACACCAAGCATAGGGTTAGGGTGGAAGTTGACCCTAAACGAGTAAAGAACTAGTGTCTGAAACAGCCTAATTCACCATTTAGGCTGAATTGGTAGCCTTTCCTTTGCAGATTCATCAGTTGACATCCAGGAGGATTTTTAAATAATTTATGAATCGGTGGAAGCCATCTGTTGCTTGTACTTATACTCCTTTTAAACTGTAAACATTGCAGCTTGATTTCAACACCTCTCCCCCCACCACACTAGTTTAGCTCACTAGCAGAGTTGCCCTGCCATGTATAATCAGAGGCCCTTCTGTTTAAATCAAGTGCAAGGCACCTCTTCTGAGATTTCATTTATTTAAGTTTTTGATCAACTTGAAAACAAAGGTAGTCTGACTTAAACTCCCTCGCCCTGACTATGCAAATAAACTGAGCTCTGTCTGTCAAACAAAGCAACCTGCACTGCAGGGATTTCTTCTTTGTATGTTTTTCTGTAGTTTCCACAAACCTTCCTGGTGGCTGTCTTTCCTTTTAAGTTTTTGTTCAAGCTTATGCTATCAAAATAAAATTGCTGAAACTTGCAGCTGTCTTGGTGCTAAACAAGGCTCAGTTGCAGGTGTAGATAAAGACAAACTGTATCTTTAATTCAAAGTAATCTGCCAAAAGTAATCGTGCCTTTAAAAGGCAACAATTGTGAACCAGATGTTGCTCTGATGCATCTCTTTGATTTTTAAGAGTTTCACCACTTGTAATTTTGATCCCTTATTTAACATATTTTGCAACATCAGTTTGTGCTTGTCTTTAAAGATTTTTCTTTAGAGCCAAGTTCTGTTCTAAATGCCTTCCTGTCAGAGCCTCCGTCAAGATTTCTCAAACTTTATCATGATAGGCACCATGGTTTACTAGAGATTCTAATAACCATCTCCCTTCTTATCCACATAAGTCTGTTGCAACTGTATTGCATACAGCTACTAGATATATTTAGTAGTAGTAGTAGCAGTAGTAGTAGTATACAGACCACAGTATAGGATTATCTTTCATGTTGTCTAATGTGACAGGTCAGATTCTGCATTTTACTACACCGCCTTGCCTGAAAAGAAAAATTGGGCCCGTATGTCATACTGTGGTAAGGATATACCATGCGTGAATTGGTACATGTGCAAAACCTATGTGCATTTGTGTGTTTCTGTGAATAAAGATTGCACTGACCATTCTAAAAAAAAAAAACAAACAAAAAACAACAACATTATTAAATTAAGGATCTGCCTTTCAAAGATGCTAAAGATCTACAGCTTCTCTCGACTTAAACTGGAAATTTGAACACCTGTCTTCTCTAAAAAAAAAGATGTACCCTTTCTACAACTTATTGCAAGGTGATAAAATTGTGGGTAAAAAGAAATTTGAATAGGCAAACAAGGGTCTGAAATCTGAACAGGCAACCACAGCAGCAATTCTGCTCCATGCACACCTCTCTGAGAACTTTGCAGTGGCTTCTCTACCCCAACTGTGGCTTGGCAATTGAGCTATAAAACATGTTCCTTTTGGAACCGGGCAAATTTCCACAGAATAATCAATTGACATTGTAATTCTCTCCACAATATTCCCCCTTCTCATACAGCACAAGAGTTAGGAGAGCAGCTAAAAAGAGAGTTATTTGTTTATTATCTTGAAAGCAAGGGAGCAGTTGTCTTCATTTGAAGCTTATAATGCCTCACTTTGTTGAAAGGTCATCACAAATCTAAGTTCTTTTTTTTTTTGGCTTTCTAGGTCCCATTGTAACACAGGACATTACCAGCTATCACACAGTGTTTCTTTTGGCAATTTTAGGAGGGATGGCTCTCATTCTTCTGGTTTTGTTCTGTCTCCTTTTGTATTATTGCAGGTAATGTTTACTGTTTTGATGATTCGTTTCACATTGAAAATGTAAGCATCCCTAATCTCTCAATAATGGCATTACTCATTCTCTGTTTCACATTTAAACACACACACACACACACACACACACACACACACACACACACACACACACACACACACACACACACACACACACACACACACTTATTTTCCCTGGGTCTATTAAGTGAGGAGTTTTAAATTATACTGTCCCATAATTCACACAGTTAAGTTCTCCATGCAGAATTAAACCTTGAAACTTTACATTAAAAAGAAGGCAGTGCATCTTGAGTCTTAAATCCATTTGTTTCAGTGCTGCATGGATGTTTTCAACAATTTTCGTTTTAAAATGCTCAACTTTTATTTAATGAACATACATCACTGACTTGAAGTTTGCATCTTCAAGGCACTTGCTCCAGTTTAATATTATTCATTCAGGAGGTTTCCCAAATTCTTGTTTACTTTTATTCTTTATGTTTAACTGTTGTTGCTAAAGAGTTGAGCTTTTGATTACTGCTTGAAAAGCTTTTATTGTTGCACACTCATTGGTCTTGTATGTGCATTAGTTATAAACATAGAAATTTTTTATGGTTTATTGCAGGAGGAAATGTATAAAACCACGTCAGCACCATAAGAAATTGCAGCTTTCCACAGCACTGGATGGTTCTAAGAAGGATCAATCAACCTCCATGTCCCACATCAACTTAATATTTTCCCGACGGGAGTCAGAATTTCCTGGAGGCATGTCTGGTGCCAGCAATGGACACACCGAAACGTCAGGCACCAAGGAGTTAATAAGTGCTGTCCACATGGAAATGGTGTCTTCTAGTGGAGAAGCAGATCTGCATACACCTATGCTCAAACATTCATACAGTACTTCCCAGGAATTTAGTTCCCGAGAAGAACTGCTTTCAGATGAGAAAGACAAGAGCAGAATCTCCTTGGAGAACCTGAATCCTAGTGGGACTTTAATAAAAGACTATCAGAAATCAGCAGATACTTTTCCTTTAAAAACAAGGAAATCTACAGAAATACCAGAGGGCTATGAGTCTCCTATCAAAGAAGATTTCAGGAGAAGTTACAATGCTATGCTGTCTCAGCCTTTATTTGAAAAGCAAGAGAGAGAGATTCAAGTATCCCTAAACCACATTTCTACAGGAAGTAAATACAATATTCAGGAACAAATATACCCTACAACTTCAGCCCCTGAAAAAGAACTGCTAGACTGCAGACCAACTGAATGTATAATGTCTCGGTCTGTTGATCATCTTGAACGACCTACATCTTTTCCTCGACCAGGTCAGTTGATCTGCTGCAATTCTGTTGATCAAGTCAATGACAGTGTTTACAGAAAAGTGTTGCCCGCATTGGTCATCCCAGGTCATTACATGAAATTACCAGGAGAACACCCTTTCATTAGTCAACCACTGGTTGTCCCTACTGACCAGCAAATTGATATAGAAAGACTGCAGGCTGAGCTTTCCCACACTCATGCACAGCTTTTTCCACATCCTCCCCAACAGTTACAATCCCAACAGTTATCATCACAAGCAATATCTCAACAACATTTGCAAGATGCAGGTGCAGCTGAGTGGAGTCCACAGAATGCTTCCATGTCAGAGTCTATATCCATTCCTGCCTCACTTAATGATGCATCTTTGGCTCAGATGAATAGTGAAGTGCAGCTTCTCACAGAAAAAGCTTTGATGGAGCTTGGAGGTGGAAAGCCACTGCCTCATCCTCGTGCATGGTTTGTTTCTCTTGATGGACGTTCAAATGCTCATGTTAGACATTCATACATTGATCTCCAAAGAGCTGGAAGGAATGGAAGTAATGATGCCAGTTTGGATTCTGGTGTTGACATGAATGAACCCAAATCTGCCCGAAAGGGAAGAGTAGATCATTTACCCATTCAGCAGATTCACCAGCCAGTGCAGGAACACCAGCAAAGAGAACAGAAAGTGTCAGATAGTACAGCTTACACACAGCTTGTGTATTTGGATGATATGGACCAAAGTGGCAGTGAATGTGGAACAGCAGTTTGCAGCCCTGAGGACAGCACTCTAAGATGCCTATTGGATGGGGCTAGTAAAAGAAGTGTCCAGTTGCCCAGCCTGCAGGAGGAAACAACAAAAAGAACTGTAGAAATGCAACCAGAGCCATTAACTAGCCCTGAACATGGGGCATCTGTCCATGATGATGATGATGATGAGGATGATGACCAAGGAGAAGATAAAAAGAGTCCTTGGCAGAAACGAGAGGAGAGACCACTGATGGCTTTCAATATAAAATAAGCTATTGAAAAAAAATCTGCTTTTCAGTGGAGTATAATTGCCAAATATTCTTTCTGTGGAAGTGCTTGATTGTGGAAGAAAAAAGAAAAAAAAAAAACTATGGTGGGCAGCATTTGACAGAACTTAAAATGCATTACTGTGTAAATGTTAGAGAGTTAAAATCGTTATTCTGACTTAATGGATGCCTCCAGTGAGATAGCTGAAAGAAAAGTGTGATTGTTAATCCATTTACTTGATATTAGTCATCAAGGATGTTGAAAATACTGACAAATTGTTTTGGCTGGTTTATGACCTCAGTCTCCTTTCCAGTGGGAGCTCGTGAAACTTTGTTATGTTTTCTTAAGCCAATTTTATCTTGATAATGCTACTGAAAAAGTACCTAAAAACAGAAGTGTGACACTTAGTGTCTAAAATTATGCATTATCTCAATGGAAGGCTATGCATTGCTGCTCTTTAGTAATATTTTGCTTATACTATGCTTTTCTTATTTTTACAAGTTGGTTGTAAACATTTTATGTCATTATTATACTCTGTTCAGCAATTTGTCTTAATGTAAAACTGCAGGAAACTTGAGTAGCATCCCTTGGTATCAAAGCCTTTTTATGAAACCAAACTGAACTTTGTGTCAACTAGGAGTCCTCCAATTCTGGTCCCATTAACTCAAAGTGCCTTTTTTACAGTAACAATGAAAAGTCCCTTCTTTTGCTAACTCCTTTTAATTGACCCTGTTTGAATTTTATAAATATATGAAATTATACCTTTTCTTTTAAAGTGCATGCCAAGTGTCCCATTTGTGCTAAGCATTTCTCATTTCAATACGGTGTATTCAGTAGCTATCATGTGTACTGTGGATTCTCATTTAGCCAAGGTAGACTTAGAGGACATTTTCATGACCCAAAATAGCCAAGAAGATAGTGTCATTGACTGTATATATGGTTACTATTCTCTAGAATCTTATGAGCTAAGCTTGCTCACGTAATGTGGATGATGGGCCGAGCAAGTGGACTGAATGTGTCTAAAACATTTTGAAGAAAAAAAATTATGTACTATCCAAAAGTGCCAGAGTTATTCTTCTGTGCTTTCTCCATACAGAGCTGCTTGGTTATCCAAAAATTATAAATAAAAATAAACTTAAAAAAAATAGCTTTGTGGGATGTTTATTTCCTGCTGTTGAGTGTCTTCACCTTGTGTGTACATATAAGTTACTAGGCAAAATGATTTTGGTTCACTTTTTGCTGTGCAAACATCCATCTACACGATTCATTACATGTGTTCAAAAGAATATATCATTGCTAAAGATTAATTAAGTCCATATTTACCCAGGACTTCCCCTTTTCCCACCCCTAATCCTCTGTTCAGGAAATCTCTATCCCGAAAGCATTTAACAATCGTAGGAAAGTAAGGCTGGAAAGGATCACATAAGGTCATCTAGTCCAGCTCCCTACTCAAGGCAGGATCATCCCTGACTAAACCATCCCAGCCAAGGATGAAAATGCCACAGTTTCTCTAGGTATAGAGCACTGATGTCCATAGGAGTGAAAGTCTGGCCTTACTGAAGTCAATGGGAGTCTTGAAGTCAGTGGGGCCAGATTTTTCTCTAAAGGGTGTCAAATATATGGCCTGCAGTGCCACCCCTGGGTCTGAGTTAACCCAGGTGGCATGTGCCAGACCAGCCACACGTGCAGGACCCAAAAAGCATGCTGCATGCAGTGCCATTTTCAGAATCTGTATTACACACAGTGCCTGCCCCAGTTTGGGACATGCATAGGGTGCCTGGGTAGAGAGGGTGCCATGTGCAGCACTGCTCCTGGACCAGTGAGGAGCAAGTGCCGGTGCACCATGCATCTTGGACTGGCATAGAGATGGGGACCATGTGTCTGGAGCAGCCAATGAATTGGCTACATGCCACTCACCTGGCCCACAGGGCCAGATGAGTTGTTTACCCTGCTCTAAGACACTGGAATGTACTTAAAGTTAAGCATGTGCTTAGTTGTCCTGCTGTTCTGGGAACTATGGATGATTGTGGACATGCGGTAAAGCTGCTCTGACATGCTGAAATTACAGTGCAGATGCACTCCAGCAATCTCCACATCTCATATATTCAGCATCCCCATGCTTCAAAATTGGCAGCAGAGGCACTTTAACTAAATCTTATTGAACAAGCTTTAAAGTGCCCCCGCCACCCTTTTGAAGTACAGAACGTTGAATGCACAAGACACAGCAGGTGCTTTAGAGTGGATCTCAGAGCCATTCTAATAAAGTACCTTTCCCCCCACCCCCTCAGAGCACAAGTAAAGATGCCATAAGGTTAGTGATAGAAAAGCTAGAGATCCTCCACTTTTGTGTATGGACTTGAAATACTTGGTTTGTTGTATTTTGTTCAATTATTCAAACAGTATTTTTTAGCAGCAACTCTGGTGAAGTTGCTCATTATGCAATTCCCATCTTAGACAGAAAGGAACAAAGGTACAAAGACAAAGTGACTTGCCAGTAGGCCAGTGACAAAGCTTGAACAGAACCCAAATCTCTAGAGTCCCAATCATTGTTTAAACCAGTAGGACCCACTCCATCGTGTGAGTCAAGTCAGGAAATGAGAGAAAAGATTTCTGATATAGTACATTATACAGGAGGTATACAGTGCATTAAATATTTAAATGAATATGTAAGTGCTAACTAATTATTTATTATTATTTAATCCCATTGTAAGTGCATCCTCCTCCCTTTTAAGTATGTGGGATTTTTGCCACTGACTACCAAAAAAGGGGTCTTGTGATCTATTTTGTGGTGCCTGGTCACAAATTCAGAACAGGTCTGTTTTAAATAAAGGGGCACCTACTGGGTATCTAAACCTATTATAATAGCTGAATTAATAATTTGAATATTTAAAATATGTATTTTAATTATACATACATTAAAACTTACTAAAAGCATTGCAATAATTTGTTTTAAACTTTTTTCCTTAAAATTTGGTCAAATTTGTGTTTAATTGGATTTAATTATTTAAATTTTATTTTCAGATTCCATTATAATATCTTGTAAAGGTAGAGACAAGCAATATTATATTAGGTTGAAGCAGTTTTTCTATAATTGACTTTAAATTTATGTTCCTTTTTTATATTTTGTGGTGATGACAAAACATAATAAGGTAGGGTCCTGATATTATACTGAATGCAAATTTTATTTAAAAGAAAACTAAAGCAAGCTGGATATTTTGCAGTTTCAGGACTTTTAAAAAATACCACATAGATTAGGGGTGGTTTTGTTGTCAAACCTTCATTTCATGGTAATAAAAAATAGTTTGATTCTGACTCTTAGAATATGTAACTTGCAAAATGGGAGTCTCTATCCAAGGTGCCAGAGTGATATAATAAGCAAAATTAAAAGAGAGTATTGCAAGCAGGGTGACAGGTTAGGTCCTTGGGAACACTTGACTGTCAGAGTGGTTGTTACAAAAAGTTAGTTTTTCAGCACAAATCTCCCAGCCACATGACATCAGCTCTGGGTAACTCACTTAGTAGAAAGGAAGTCCTGGGTTTGATCTATGCTCCTGAGATTTTGTTTTTTTATCTAATTACTATTTAATTGGAAAAGTATAGACAGAAATGGAAGCAAGGATCAAAATCAAGGACTTGCCGTCTCAGAATAGTGTCCTAAAACCATTAGATGATAGAATCGGGCTCTTTACTTCTGGTCCCATGAATTTTTAATTTCTTTCTATAGATTGGCAAAAGTTAGTGGAGAGTGCCCTATTCCAGCCTAAAGTTGCAGCATTCTCCTGGGAAGTGCAAGGTGTGATTTTCAACCCCCTCAGCATGGGATATATAATTCCACTTCCCATATAACTGCTCTAACCATAATTCTGTTACATGAAATGGGGAGGAGCCACCACCTCATTTCAGAAGCTCCCCCCTTCCCCACCCTCAGCTGCAGCTAGCCTAAGCCCTCACGCAGGCTACCCTGCAGTCCTCTGCGCTGCCACTGCTGCCCAACCCCACTGAGCAGCCCAGATGCTGCAGAGCCTGGGTACAGGCTTCCAAACTATGCATGTGATTAACACATTAATAAAAATTAACTCAGGAACCAATTAATGCATTAATTGCACATGTTAACTGCAATTCACTGACAGCTCTAACTTTAACCTCACATTTTATATATTATAAATTTTAGCCTCAGCTCCCATTTTTTAACATTGTAAGATAACCTGCCTTGGTTTCTCTAAAATTAATCATGAGAGGATGTTAAATTGCCTTATTAATTATTATTTGTATTTTCAGATTCCTGTTATGGTAGATACTCTATACACGCAAAACACAGATGCCCAAGGTGCTTACAGTCTAAGTCTACAAAGTTACTGCTACATAGTCACACAATGGTCTGTAAATGCAGTCATAACAAGACAAAATTTGTGAATCATTGTCCCAGGGGAATTGGAGGTTGGGATTTTTAACCAAGTAAAATTCACTTAAGAAATGAAGGCAGCTCATTCTGAACTGGTAGGCCTAAATCTAGTGTCCCTTCAACTGCACGGGCAGAATCTAATTCTGGAAGTATCCTTGGATGTCTTAGAAAAAGAATAAGCTTGCTTCTCTAACATTATGAATAATTGGTTACTGTTTTTGAGTCAGGGCTTCTACAAGGTGAGCAAAGTATTATTACTGATCTTAAAAACAAAATTGGATGTCTGCCACCTAGTGAGGAATACTTTCATTTACTAGTTAACCTAATCATAAAGCAGGATTTTTAGAAGGAAAAGGATTTTTGGAAATGAACAAATCTAAGCAGAACATAAGGAACTGCTGTATAACTGTCTTGTTACTAGGAGATGATAGTAACCAGGGAAGCAAGTATTTAGGCATTTAATGGAAACCTTAAGAAAAAGGCATGTTGTCAGTCAATTTAAGAGCTGAGCTACTGTCAGATAAAGTGACTCCTGTTGAACAGTTTAAGCAGTTTAGAGGTGGACACTATCCAATTTATCATGGTTTCCTTCCATTTTAAATCACCAACAGCTTTTTAATGAGTTAGATTTCCCCCAACTTTATCTTTTCAGCTCATTACCTTGACTCTAGTTTAATTTGGAAAAAGCTGAAAGAAAGTAAATTTATTCATTTTTCAAACTCAGTTTAAAAAAAAAATAACACCACCACCTATTCTCCTATTCTGTTGCCTGCTGCCAATGTAAACTGACATGCTCAAGACTAATCAATTCAGAGTACTGTTTTTGCTGTGTGACCTCTAAACTGGAAACCATTAGGCTATGAGGCTTGAACTTGGCACTACACAGTGGCCAAATATTGCTGTAATACCAAAGAAATGGTTAGATTATTTTATTTCTCACTTGTAATTCTGACCTAGAAACTGGTACCAGGGGCATACTTTGTAGTTAAACAGTGATAATAGGATGGGTGCCCAGTTTTCTTGGCAATAACCTGCAGTTATCCACTTAAGACCAGATTATTACCTTGTAAAATATGGCACCTGCTCTATTGTCACTTAATGAAGGTACTTCTTGGTTTAGCAGTGTGCTTTCTGCTTCAGAAATAGTACCCGCTGCTATATTTATCCACTAAACATCCCTACTCTGCTTCAAACTTACAGGTACAAGGCAATCGCATATGATTATAGGCAGGGATGTATGTTTCAGTTTGTCTAATTAGAAAAAAAAGACTTTTAAGCAAAGACTCCATGTGCACATAGAGACTAGACTACACCCCAACTGACCAGTACTGATGCCAAAGTAGGAAATGGTACCTGAGACCTCAGCTCAGGTTCTCCTTACAAGAGGAACATATGGCACTGATACACAAGATGCTAGGTGTCATGCAGGATCAAAGTCAGGGCTTTAGAGCACCTTCTACTGTAGTTCTTTGGAGGAGCTGCTGTAATTTCCCACTTTGATAAGGCCCAGAAGCTGCAGCTTGCTATGAACAAACCATGACTACACAGAAGATCCAACTAGGTTCCGTACCTTTAAGTTTTCTCTTTAGAAGCAGCAATTTTTATTTTGGGTTGCTGTATTAATCACAGTATCTAATCAAGAGGGATACAGAAAAGGGGACTTTTAAATAAGAGAAGATCTAGACCAGGGGTCGACTGTTTTTGGGCAGAGTACCAAAAACAGCCACAACTTTGACTTGTAAAATGTTGGTGCATATGCCAAGCAAAATGCCTTCACATGCCACACACTGGCACCTGTGCTGGGGGGTGCCTACCCCCAATTTAGACAGTGATTCTCAACTAGGGTGCAGTGAGATCCTTTCAAGGATGCCATGGGGTACCACACAATGTTCACACTGCTAAGTGTGCAAACATGATTGCCAGGATAAACTTGGAGATTTCAAATTGGAATCTATAGTGTTAAAACCATTCTAACCTATTGTGGGCTTTCTGAGGTCTTTGCACAGGAAGAATTGTTCTTTTATTTTTCTGTAGTAAAAAAAAAAAGAGTAATAACTAAGAGGTGACATTTTCAGAGGGTGCCTTGTGTTTAAAGGAGGGGCATCTTCTTGAGTTTTTAAAGGTTGTGAGTCACTGATCTAGTCTGATCCATTTTACTTATCAGCTAAAGTAAGTAAGATAATTTATTTCAGATTCCCAAACCTGTGTGGTCAGATGCCCAGCTTGTATCCCAGTGGTCTCAACCCTCCCACTCCACCCCACCCATTTTCGTGTACATTTGTGGTAGTTCTCTTACCCATCCAGACTTCTTATTCTAGTTTCTCATCAGAAACTGTATCCTCAACTCAGGTTACAAGCCAATCTGTGGCACAAAACATGGTTGGAGATTAAACGGTTGGACTGACCGATACCTAACTTGCTATTAAGTATTGGTAACTGGTAAAAGCAGTTAACAGTTTTCCTACATGCATGGTGATAGCTCCCACTGGAATTTAACCCCCTAAAATCCACACAGCAAGGTAAATGTAACATATTTATATACCTATTATAGAGAAGTCCATTAACCTTCATGTTTTCCTTCCCCATAGCTTCCTCCACCTTAGTGAAAGCTAAAGTCACCTACACTGTATGAAGAGATACTCACATAGCACTCTGTGATATGTACATACATATCATTTTTTCTTCTGCTTGATTTAGGATCAAAGTCATGTTTGTTACTGAGCCCCTGCAGTGCTTGTTCTTCTGGTATCAGCGAGATTTTCCTGTTCCCAAAAACCATCCTGAATTTGACTCCTAATTTTTTGAGCTATCTTCCAATATGTGTAATTTAAGTTGTATTTCTATTTTCCACTCATAATTCCCTCTTTTTGGGCAAACAGCCATGAGTTTCTAAATACTAAGTTGGGCTTCAAAAGTTCTGCATAGATATAAACAGTTAATTAAGAGTTCCTGTTTCTCGTATGCAAAAGTGATTATTTCCATATGACATATTCTCACTCTGTCTTAAGTCCATCTCTCATATTTCAAGTGCCCAACATGGTTTAATATTTTTAATAATAATACTTTAATAATCTACTACTGATGATTAAGGGCATTTATACACATGGTTGGGGGGGTACTTTAATTAGAGTGGCTCCAAGAGCCACTCTAATTAAAGCGTCCTGAGTGTCACATGTTTCAGTTGTAATAACGAAAGTTCAATGAGCTTTAGTTAAAGCACCCCCACAACCATTTTTCAAGGTGCGGACACTGATGAATGTGATGCTGGAGCACAGTAATTACAGTGCATCAGAACAGCTTCACTGCACAAATATATACATCCTAAGAGTGTGTGTGTGTGCGCGTGCGCGCACACAACTTTTATTTGTGTTGAATATTTAGCTGATTTGAAATTTATAAGTATATTTCAAAGGCCACTGACAGATGTTAAAAAGAAGGCATGGTGAGATCTAATGCATGATCCCAAGAATTACACTTCCAGCCATGCCACGTGTGTGTGACAAGAGGTGCAAGTGGGATCAAGCATTAGTGCCCATCACAGCATATTGCCAGTGCAGGGGGAGCCCAGGATCAGGATCACACCAGCAGTCTTTTCTTCCATGGCTGGAAGTCCTGTCAGTTTTTTTGGAGCTCCCAGCCCCAGGGAAGCACCATGCACATCCACAGCTTTAAGCTCCAATTAGCTGACAGAGCTCCCAGCAACAGGAGCACATGGTGCACCTCTGCAACTGAGAGCTCTGATCAGAGCTCTCCGCTGTGAGTAGACACCATGCACTCCCATGGCTGGAACCTCCATCAGCTGATTGGGGCTCCCAGTCAGGGGACGTTATTGGGCTCCCCATCTGGGCCCCCTGATCAGCTAACTAGGACTCCCCGCCTCTGGAGCACACCAGAGTATGTTCTGAAGGCTGGAGCATTGGATACTTCAATTAAAGGTGTGACAGAAACTGACAAAAAAGTTATTGCACATACTTCATATAATAACTGTGTTGCTTTTTTTTTTTTTGCTTGTTTGTTTGTTTGTTTTGTTTTTACAAGCCATTAACTAAATGAACATATGGCCAGGTCACTATTTAAGACACGATTAGCCAGTTAATCACATCTTAAATGTAACTTGTCAGGGACTGATTGAATAATGCAGTGCAGTTTGATGGGCTCCAACAAATGAAACAAACTGATTTAATTGAGTTATGTAACTACATCTTCTGGGGACCAGTTCTTCAATCTGATTATAAACACAACGTTCCAGTTCATAACTTCAGCTTCAGTTGTTTATCTATCTCTGTGGTAGAGCGCCTTTGGTGCCTGCAGACAGTGGGGCAGCCCACAGGTAGGGCCCAGCCCTCATGAGACAGTCACATGACTGCAGGAGGGCATTAGATAGGAGAATGGGCTAAGCAGCTTCTATTTTAGCTTAGGTCCTCAGAGGAGCAAGCAGTTTGCTGGCTGCAGCTGTAGAGAGAATGCCACCTGGCTGGAGCTGCTGCTCACAACATCTTGGAGGTAAGGCTAGGAGCTATGGGGGTGGCAGAAGGCTCTTAGTCCTAAACAATGACTGAAAACTACACCCTGTTGGGGAAGGATGGTCTGCTGGGACTACGTGTGGTGGGGTAGTTCCCCAGAAATGCCAAACTCTAGTTGCCTCCCCAGTGAAAAGTGGGTAGGAGTGCCTTATAACCCAGGCCTGCATCCTGGTGGGTTGGCCCAATGTAGGGACAGGCATGGTGGCCAAGCACATCTACAGACACCTGAACCCCAAGGGGTATAAGACTCTGGAGGCCCCAGAAGAGACAGAGAGCTAAAGTAGTCTCAGTGAGGGGACAGAAATAGGTGTGGTGGCCCACACAGAGTAGGGTGTGCCTTTGTGGTCTGAAGGGCTCTGCATTGTGGGTGTAGAGTAGGGCTGCAAGGGTGACTAGAAGGGCTGCACCAGGGTTGCGTTGAGTAAGGCTGTAGTGGTGGCCTGAGGGGCACCACACAGGCCAACCCCCATAACAATGTGAACGTGAGGGAGTGACCCACAGAGGGGCTAGTGACTGAGTTCAGCCCAGAATGGGGCATAATGCTGGTGGACACAGAGTAGGGTGTGTGAGGGTGGCCTGAAAGGCTGTGTGCGGTCGGGATGGAGAGTGAGTAGGAAAGTCTGAAGAGTTGCATAGAGTCATGAAGTAGGCAGGTTGAGAGTGGCCCAGTGAGGGGCAGTATGAAAGAGGCCCTGTGAAAGGTGGAGTGTTAGAGCCAAATGTTAGAGGCCCTACAAGGGGCAGAGTGTGGCCCAGCCTTGGACCGGAGCTCATGCCAACTTACGATGTGGTCTGTGAGGCTTGGGACATGGTATAGGGGAGGTCAAAGCAGTGTATAATCCCCTTGACATCAGGGCACACAAAATGAGCAGCTTTCCACGTTTCACACCAGTTATTTATTCATCAAGTCATGGCAGGTAAGTCAGGGAAAATTGCCCCTAGATAAGTGGGTAGGCCAAAGTTAAGACCTGTCCTAAGGCTGTGGCTCTACCTTGTGCTCCAATACAAAGTCAGAGTAGCTGCAACCTTCCTCAACTTTCTCTTACTTCCCATGGCCATGGGACAGAACCTAGTGAATGTCTTAACTGCTGGTCTTTAGCTCTGGCTAAAATTCTGTACAGCTCATCTATTTTGCTTATAGAAGACCTTGGCAAATAAAGTGGGTCCATGTGAGCAGATTTCTAAGTCAGACTGCCTAGTACACACTATTTTCCTCAGCTTTAGCCTGCTGACTTTGATCCACCTCAGGGAGGACAGGGCTTGATCTGCCTTAAGGATGCACACAGCAAATGTATCTTCTCAAGCAAGAGTCATATACTGAACAGATTCTCAGTACACCAGTAATCTCCATAAATTCTTTGAGTTGACTAAATTCACAAGCACTTGTTTGAGCAATCTATGAAGGGGAGACGGGCATCAGAACCACCAGACAAAGCAACACAATCTAGCAAATATGCAGTACCTAAAACCAGAACCAAAGTTATCATAGCACCAGACAAACGGCTGAGGCCTGGCAACAAAACCAGTGTCACTAGCAGCAAAGCTGGTATCACATTTCCAGCACTGAAGTCTGGCACAAAAAAAAAAAAAAAAAAAAAGGCAATAAAATAGACACAGACCCTAGTTGGAGCTCATTTGTTACTTTTGTATAAGAAGATGCAAAGACCTTCAGGCAGAAAACATGAACTCCAAATTGAATCAAGAGCACAGAGAACCTTCCCTAGCGGTGCCCCTCTAATACAGATGGTACAGTCATCAGCATCAGCACCTTCAACACAGACATTTAATGCTGTTTGACATATCTTTTGGAGTGACCTGGATAGACCTTGGTACAGAGACAGTTACCAGTAGAGGCCTAGACCTCTTCTGAGAGCACTCTCTCTCAGCACCGTTCCTACAGGAAATGGATTTCTCTTCTCAAACCACCAGGGCACTCATTCTGTGCTGGACAATGGTGAGAACCCTCTGCCTTATGATCTGTAGGCAAGACAGCAGAAAGGCTCAATGGCACATCACATTTCAGGAAGAGGTTGAAGTTGTTTTCCACAGTTGCATCTCTTGTCAAGGAGCAATACCTGATGGAAAGCCAAGAAATGCTGGATATGGCACCTGAGGAACCTACAGAGGTAACCTGTGGCCCAAGCAGGGGTTTTTTTCACCTTTATCACCTGTACAAGTAATAACACTGGCACAAATGCAGGCACTTAATTTCTTCAAGTAATTTCCAGAGCTGCTTGTGGGATTTGCTGATTCTTTTTCTTAACAGGCATGAAATCTGTCATGTAAGATGATTCTATTTACTCATTCAATGTACTGACAAATTGAAACAGCATTGCCTCCTAAGGAACAAATGACTCCTTGACCCTGCCAAAAACTGGCTATGATAACACCCATCGCAAAGAAAGTGGAGAAGCAACATGAACTCCTTTAAAAATGGTTTAAAATATCTTGTATTCAACCCATCTACCTGTATGTACATGCCTGGCTTATAAGATGTGTACATATTGCACATCCTCTCCATCTTCTCCTAGGGAGCAGGGGATAGTTGAACTGTGAGAGATCCTCTTATCCATTATAGACTAGCTCATAGTAGTCATGATCAACTCAACCCACAGAAGCCTACCTCTTAAAAAAACAAAACAAAAAAACAACACCCCCCCCCTCCCCACACACACACAGATTCTTGTTTATGGTAAACTACTAAAATCAAACCTAGTGATAACAGTGCATCCCTGCTTAGGGCAATTAAATCACATACTGACATGTAATGTGTGACACTGCTTCCTAGACTTGCAGATCTAGAATTATGGCTGAAGTTGATGAATACCTCAACCAAGCACCATGTGAGGAGGAGGAGAATCTTGGTCCCATATCAAAACCCTGGGTGACCTAATGGTGGCTTGACCCAGGCTACATGAAGGAGGTTTTGTTCTTTCTTTGACCTTTGCCTAAAAATCATACTTGCCAAATACTTTAGAGACAGGTCAAGGAAACCACTTAAACCAACTGCAGATGCAGAAAACCTGGTCCCGTTGGGAGCTTGAAACTCCATATGAATGTTTTGGGACTCAGAGAACATTCATTCACCTAACCTACATGTTGCTCCCACCTGGTCTACAGAGCATGGTGATGCTGAACCCAATAAATAGTCTCTTTCTATTTATTTAGGTGATGGATTGTTTTCACAGCAAGAAGAGGAAGCAGAAATAACCCAGCAACCAAAAGTAGTACTGATCCCACTCCCCAGCCCTATCTGCACTTGTGAGGAATAGAGAGGAGTTCTCTAATCCAATTCACTGAATACCATGTGAGAAGAATTCATGAACTGGGGAGATTAGAGGCCCAAGGGAAAAAATGATAGGAGGTATGAGGGAACAGAATTCACTTGTGAGTGATAATACTGTTTGATGTAGGAGACAGCCATATGTGGGAGTAAGGAGTTTCCCCCAAAGGGCCAAAACGCACCTCAATAAAATGGTCTCGGCATACTAAATACTCAATATAACCATTTTTAAAAGAGAATTCTCATCATTTTGGGAGGAAGCGCCTCATTTTTGGTTTTACAGGTTTGACAGTAGTGGGAGCACAGGCACTGTCATAGTGGACCTACACCAAATTATTTTTGGTCTGTTGAATATTATGGCTCCAACAGTGATCAATTCTAGATGCTTCAGAAAAAAAAAGACAAGAAATTCCCCAATATACCATTTTAACCTTGTCACTTACTGCTTGCTTTCCCTGAATCTTGAGGATTTCTATTTTTTTTAGATAGAATTAAAAACCATGTATAATGTAATTGTGAATATTCTTGCTTTTTATATAAATGCCTAACTTTTTTTTTGAATCCTACCAAGCTCTTGGCCTTAGAGATTGCAATGATTGGTGTGGGGATGTAGACAACAGCTGAAGTTAGGAAAGAGGTGGGTTGTGAGCTGTATTTTAAAATATAACTGAGGCTCAGTGGGAGGGAGGGTGATGGGTCCATTGTTTCAGATTCCTGCTGCACTGGCCAATACAGAACAAGAGAGTGTGGGAGCCTGAGAAACACTCTGCTCTGAATTGCAGCTATTGTACACGGTGAGGGGCCTGCTAACCAACAACTGAAAATACTCAACACTTAATATACCCAATAAGATCCAGGTTATAAACTAGTTTTATTTTGTAACCATTTCTACCTATCCTTATGTTTAGATTTCACAAGTGCATAGGCTTATTTTCAACATTTTTGCTAAAGCACACTGAATCACATGCACTTAGAATCTGTCTGTTAGTGCATCTGACTTGAAGAATGTAGTACAGGTCCTCCTCACTAAACACTGTCTCAGTTAATGTGGTTTCATTATTACATCACTGATCTATTAGAGAACATATTCATTTAAAGTTGTGCAATGTTTGGTTATAACATTGTTTGATCATCACCTGCTAGTAGGTAACTACTGTGATGTAATTGGATTAGCTTAATATAGTTTTACTTAAAGTTACATTCTTGAAAAATGCAACTACAACATTAAGCAAGGAGTAGTTGTGTTTAATGTTTCAGTTGAAACCTAGAACAGAAAAACTGAGTCATGATGTAAGTTCCAGTAGACACTGCTGTGAAGCAAATAAAAAAAATATATATATAAAAATACCCGTTTGCCATACAATTGTTTTTTGTTTGTCTGGTTTAAGGTGTTTTGTAAAACTCATTACAAACTGAAGTGTTAAGCATGAGGTGTGTCACTCTTGAAATTGTGTTTTGTCAGACCAAGTCTTGTGGGTTACAAAACATATTAGAAGCAGTCCAGTTTTGTTTTCCAACATGCAAAGACTTTTCTAAGCAAGACCTTTTTTTCATACAGAATTCGCTCACATTTGAAAGGCTATGGTTCACTAAGTATGAAACCTGTGGTCTGTCCAGTGGTATATATGAGGCTTGGTAGATATGGAAAATATGAATGCTATTATACTGAAACGTGATAACACTGTAGACACATAGCACAGTCCAACTGAATCTGTGCTATAAGAATCATGTTTCATTACATTCCTCGCTTACCAGGGTGTAATTTAGTCAGACAAATAAAGCATAGGATGAGGCAAAGCCTCTGGAACAAAAAAAAAAAAATTAACTCTACTTATCTGTATCCTATTGATAATATGTGTGGTAAACTTGTCATCTGTGTAGCCTGTTTCCATTATGCTCCATTTCAGAGAAAACATCACAAGTGGCACTGTGCTTTGTGAAAGCTGACTGATCATTAGTTGAGTGTTCATGTCCCTGAGATTAGATCAAGATTTCAGATGCTGAATTAAGGCCACACCTGCAAAGGATATTCACAGTGAGCTGAAACTGTAAAGTTGTTGTAGTAAGGAATAAAGATGCAGCTTGTCATCCAAGAGGAGTGGAAACAAAAGGCATGAGCATGGTGGCCCAAAAGGAGACCAGAAAGGTGCCTGAAGGGTAGGTAGCCCCAAAACGGGGACAAATCCTATTGACTTGTTACAACCCCTTTGCCTAAAAATCATACTTGCCAAACTCTTTAGAGACAGGTCAAGGAAACCGCTTAAACCAACTGCAGATGCAGAAAACCTGGTCCCCTTGGGAACCTGAAACTCCATATGAATGTTTTGGGACTTGGAGAACATTCATTCACCACCTAACCTACATGATGTTCCCACCTGGTCTACAGAGCATGGTGATGTTGAACCCAATAAATAGTCTCTTTCTATGTACCAATGCCAATGTTATCTATGTACTTAAAAGCATTAATGGTTTAAAACCATAGGACCTATACAGCATCAAAACCAGAATTTTCTCTTCATCCATTTTTAAATCAAACAGGTTTAAATTAGTGAGATAGACCAGACAGACTTGGAGGTGGGTCCTGAGCCCATGTGAGATGGTAAGCATTTAAAGAGAAACGCAGGGCAACAGGCAAGACAGTGTGCTTGTTTTAACCAAGGGAAGCTGTCTTCTCTTAAATTTGAGCCTCAGCCTAAGCTGTATTGTAAATGGCAATGATTCTCAGAAAACACCTTATGGAATATAAACTACACAGGTTTTATGTACTAAATACTACTAAGTACTATGCTTAGGAAGGATCAAATCTATAAATACAAAATGGAGAATGATTGATTGGCTAGGCTGCAGTACTGCAGGATATAATCTGTAATTTGTAGGAAACCACAAACTGCATGAGTCCACAGTGCAGCATTATTATACAATAAGCTAAAAGTATTAACAGGACTGTTGGTATGCAAGACACAGGCAGTGCTTCTTCAACACTAATGAAGCCTCACCTGGAGTGTTGTATCCAGTTTTGGGCAAACACACTTAAAAATGCAAAGCAAGGTAGATAGCTATGTTATCTTAATCTGGCAAAAGGCAGGGTGGAGTGGTACATTGAAGACTAACTTGTTCAGAAAGGCATAAGCTTTCATAGGCAATAGTATACTTCATCAGATATGGAAAAATTGAAGACAGTTCAGAAGAGAGTAACAAGATAAAAATTCACAAAAACACAGAAGACTGAGCATTATTTAGAGAAAAGAAGACTGAGTGGGGATTAGATAACAGTTCTGAAATATAAAAAGGATTGTAATGAAGATGCTGATCAATTGTTCTGCAATGGACAACACAGAAAGTAATGGTTTAAATTACAGCCAGAGTTGTGCACCTCTGAAGTTATTCAAAGGCTAAAATCAAGTCACCTTTCAATCTTCTTTTGATAAATAAGATTAAGGCCTGTTTGGTTTGATGGCATTTTTCTACTTCTCTTTGCAGTTAATGGGACTTGCTTTGTCCTAGATGAGAATCTGCCCTCTAATCATATTCTTTGGTGGCAGTAACTACTGGTGGAAGTGAGCCACGTACCAAACTGCTCCATCCAACTCTGCTGCCTAAGTTTTATTCAAATTCACAGATCGGATGCAAGACGGTTCAAAGCTCTAGATCTGCCTTACAGCTTCCAAACTCAAACCAGTGCTAACTTATTGGAGGCAAGAGCCCCAGAACTGATGGTCTCAAGCCTAGGCTAGCATTACTACTAAGTTCTGCAGTTACATTCCTTCTTTATCCTACCTCCAGCAGATCTCCATACCAGCTGCTCAAAGGGATGCCTCTGTATGGATTCACCAGCAGTTTTATAGATTCTGTGTGTAGTAGGAATCAAAATCTGGGCTTCATGCCTGTAATATCTTCTTCAAATCCATCCCATAGATGCTATACTTAGCCATGCTTCAAGAATTAGCAGAAAAATCATTCATAGAAAATGGTTAAAGCCACAGTTTCTAGAATAAAATGATTCAAATGGGTCCTTAGTCATTAACAAACTTTACCAGTCTATACTTGATTTTCTCCATATATCTTTAACAAAACCTATCAAATCAATTAATTACAATTATTAATTACTTGGTAAATTTCTTACCAGGTTGAGGTGCAGCTGTTCACTGTAACTATCTTCTTTGCATTAACTGGCTTTTAGTTTATAGCGAGGTTGTACTATGTAATTCTGCAGCTGTTTTCCTTTTCCTCCCTTAAAAAAAACAAATAAATGGTTTTTGGCTTTTTCAAAACATACTAACATGTTAGTGAGGCCTTCTTATGGCAGCAGAGATATTTTAACTATCTCGTTATACTTGACCAAAGTTAATTGCTCGCACCATCAATTTTGCTGGAACTGAAGTTAGGCCACCTGTCTGTAATTCACAGTCTCAGCTCATTTTTAGAAAAAATAAATGCCATTTTAACAACTTCCCATATTTAGGAATAGTGCTTGATTTTAAAGATGCTTTCAATATTTCTGGTATTTAATGCATTATTTTCTTAGAAACTACCACAAACCCTGGTGATTTACTGCATTCAAAATTCTCCAATTGCCCTACAGCAAGGACTTAGAAGCTGCAGAGTTGGAAAAGACCTATTAGACTAGCAAGTAGAGTTCCCTGCCATGGTAGAGTGTATTCCCCAAAAGATGATACCAGAACTTATCATGATTGATGCTGTGTTTGAACCCACACTCAATAAAATCCCTTTTGAATAAATTCTACAGCTTAAATGGGAAATATTAATGGTAAAGAAAAATTGCATGGGTTTGCTACCTAATTTTCCTCTAATTATCCTCCTCACTGCCTAGCAATCCACAGAGCTACAGTCACCAAGCAGATGTCTACTTCTCAAGCATGTGTCCCTATAGGAAGATTACAAGTTGCCAACAAAGCCAGGACTCACCACTTACATTCATGAGGGAAAGGATATTTTCTAAGCTCCTCCTATGAAAATATTAGAGAGTATTAGCATTAAGAATATGCACCCCCCCCCCCCCAAAAAAAAAAAAACTTTGTTGTTCTTCATCTGCAAAGCAAATACGGTAATTTTCCAGCATACTGTAAATGTCCTCTGGAGGGGGAGGTCTAAAGTAACATTTTAAAACCAAGGTAATTACCTTTCTTAACTATGGAGAAATTATTTCTGCTCCTTAATGATATATTTTTAACACACATACACATTTTCAGGCCTAATGCAAGTTTTTGTAAAGTGATTTATAAACCTCAGATATAATGTGCTATAGAAGGTGAGAGACAACATCCTACTTGTAACACCTATTGAATACGGTTCCCTCTACAGAGCAAAGGAAAAGCTGCCAGAAATAGGCCAGAACAGTTTCATATCCCATTATTTCAGGGGTGGGCAAAATATGGGAATATCTGGCCTGCAGGGCCCCTAAAAAATTTAGAAAATTAATATTCATCTGTCCTTGGTTCCTGTCAAAAATGACAGGAGCCAGGGGTAGTAGGACTCAGGGGAAGCCCAGTGGGTTCCTGCAACAGCAGGGCCTGCTCACCCCCACAGCTGGAAGCCCCAGCAGGGGCTTCTGTCCTGGGATCATGTGAGCGCACTGTGCAGGAAACTCATGTAAGAGGAGGGGGGGGACCCGAGCCTGGGGAAAAAATTGAGCCTGGGGAAAAGTGGCTCCTTGACTGCCCTGTGGCCCATTTGCCCTGCTGCAGCTGCTCACAGCCCATGCGGGGATGTCCTGATCAGGCACAGGCAGCCCAGGCAGGTTGTCAGTGGCTGCAGTGAAGAGCACTGAGCATAGGGTGGGGGAGGGACTGCTTTCCCTCCCTATGCTCTGCACCAGCTTGTAACCTGCCCCCTGCTGCCAGCCTGGGCCCCGCGCTGACTCTGGGTTTGCCTGCTAGGGCTGCGCCACAGTGGCAGCAGCTGGGGGCCCCCTGCTTGCCATGCCAGACAGTGTTTGCTGCTGCCTGCCTAGAGCTCATGTGCTGGGCAGCCCAGAGGCAGCAGTGACAAACACTGCCCCACATGGCAAGCAGAGGGGCTGCAGCAGCTGCCCCCATGGCGAAACTCCAATGAGCAAGCCCAGAGGTGGGCCCAGGCTAGCAGCGTGGGCGGGTTACAAGCTGTTGTTGAGTGCAGGGGAGGAAAGCGGCCCCTCACCTCACCCCTCACCATGGCCAGTGCCCTGTGCTGCAGCTGCTCGCAGCCTGCCTGTGGCTGCTCAGGACAGCCCCGTGTGGGCTGAGAGCAGCTGCAGCACAGGGCACCAGCCATGGGGCAAGGGACGGGCCGCTTTTCCCCGCACTTAGCACTAGCTCATTACCTGCTGAGGAGCACGGGCTAGGGCTGCATGCTACCCCCCTGCCTGTACTGTGGTGCTGGGGGGTGCACTGGGAGTGAGTGGGTGCACAGGGCCCACACCAGTGTCCCAGGGCCAGTGCCAGCAGAGCCCAGAGCAGGGTGGCAGGGGTACAGGGTCCCAGCTGGCAGGGGCTCTATGGAGCTGGGCCAACTCCCCCCTCCCTCTGCTGGTGTAGCCTAGCCTGGCTCCACAGCCAGCCTGCACCCTGCTCTTGGCCCCACTAGTGCTGGCCCTGAGACGCTGGTTCCAAGACATTGGGACACTGGTCACCTGTCAAAGGGCAGGGCTACCCATGCGGCCCTCGTCAGCTTGCCAAAACTGGGTAAGCAGCCCTCTGCCCAAAATAATTGCCAACCCCTTTATTATTTCAAGACTCATTAGAACTATTATAATTCTCACCACCTTCTCTTTTTCTTTACAGGAGATAGGGAGAAAAGAGGTGAAAGGGCAATCTGTAGCAGTAAGAACTGTGGGACTGGCTGGCAGAGTCAGAGTTGGGAGATATTATTCAAGATGTATTCAAGATATTATTCAAACTCATAATTTTTGAATACTCAAGCACCAAAAATATGGTGTTGGTTTTAAAATCATGAAATTTAAAAACATACTAATAGTAAGGACTTTTTAAATTACTTTCTGCCCCTTTTGAGTATACCTGCTCCATTCAAGTGTCAGTCTGCTACCAAATGATCTAGAAACACATACTCTTTAAAAAATGAGGTCTGAAGTTCTTATGTGGTCACATAGGAATTTAGGATTGGAAAAGAACTCCTGGGTCACTAAGTCTAGTTCCACACCTATTACAACCAGCCATGTCATATAATCCCTTTCATACACATAAACTACTCAAGCTACATCTTAAATTAAGTTGGGTTTCTTGCCCCTCACTACTCTTATTGGCAGACTGTTCCAGGTACTCACTGTACTGATGGTTAGAAACCACCTTCTATTTCCACTCCAAATTAATCCATATCCACCTGTTTGTTATTGTGCAAGCCCTGCTTGCTAGCTTAAAAAGCTAACATCCATTCAAGATCAAGGGCAGTGATTCCTAAAGGATGTACCACAAAAAATGGGCTGGATTGGGCCCCAGTCAGACAACCTTATGCAACTGGATTGGGTCTTGTGCTGGTCTTGCTTGGCCCTGTGCAGCTGGATCAGGTCCTGGCTGTGCTGGCCCCATGTGGCAGAAATAGGCCCAAAGCAGGCTGGTACTGCACGGTGGGTTTGGACCCATGGGCTGGATCTGGCCTACAAACTGGTGAGCATAGTGTGCTGCCAATTTGAATCTGGAAAACTGTGCCCCAGGTATCAAAAGTTTGGCAAACAGTGATCTAGGGCAGTGTTTCCCAACCTTTTCCAGACTTACATTAATAATTTTGCTCTGTGGCACACCTGTTAAGGCATTCCCCTTCTTCATGCCCATCGTAGCTCATTGCTGTGGCAAAATTCCACGGCATACCTGTTCATTTCTGACGGCACGCTTGTGCCGCAGAACGCTGGTTGGGAAACACTGCTTTAGGACTTTAAGAAGAGCACCAAGCGTTGTGAAAGATGACAAGAACCAACCAGGAAACAGTGGATGGGGAAGCACCCATCAGTCCTTTGGGCAGCAGCTTGCCAACCTGCCAGCTTGGGAAAGGGGAGTTATTATTAAAAGGAAGGACAAAATAAGGGAGCCACAGTCACTGCTTGGCTGTGCCTAGGCAAAGAAAGGAAGCGGCCTGGTGTGAGTGCCTCATGCTTCCCAAGGCTGGGGGGCACGGCGGTGGCAAGTGAGGGCCGCCCACAGGCAGCTGCGCTGTTGTCGGCAGCGTGGGCCAAGCGGGCTCTGCTGCAGTGGTGTTGGCAAGTGCCAACCAGTGGTCAGCGACCACTTGCAGACTGTGTCAGCAGTGGCTCCCTGTGTCAGGGGGTGCACATGCACCTGCATGTGCCCCCTATGCAGTGCCAGCAGGGCCTGGGGTGCTTCTCTGGAGGCTGGAGGCCATGCCAGCGGCACTTGTACCCAGATGGCTGCCCGCAGAGCCGCGCCTGAGCAAGCCGGTGGCCCGGGCACTGGGGGGAGTCCTGTGAACAGCTGGTCCAGTCAGATTCAGCATGGCTGCCCGTGCCAGGCGTGCCCAGAGGACCCCGACGCCTGGTGCTGCTGGGTGGCTGCGGCCTGGCGCTGGGGTGAGATGCAGGCTACGCTGGAGGTGGGCAGGCTCCCTCCTAGCTGCGCCTGAGGGGAGCCCGGCCTGGGGGGGCGGCGGGGAGGACAGCAGCTAGAGGGAGCTCCTCCGGGCTGCATGTGCCTGCGCGCCCCGGTTCCTTTCATAGGCTGGCGGTCCCTCCCCCACGCCTCCCTCCTTCCCCCGTGATGGCGGAGGACAGCGAGTCTGCAGCCAGCCAGCAGAGCCTGGAGCTGGACGACCAGGACACCTGCGGCATCGACGGCGACAATGAGGAGGAGGCCGAGCACGCCAAGGGGTGGGTCCCGCGGCTCCGCGAGGCGCCGAGTCCCGCGCTGCGGCGGGACGGGCAGCAGGGGCCGCCCCGCCAGTGCCCAGCGGCAGCGCGGGGCCGGCCCGGGGCCTGGTGCGGAGGCTTCCCCGGGGCGGCGGCGGCCGCGGCCCGCCCCTCCCCTCCCCGCCCCGCCCCTCGCCCGGCCCGGCCCGGCCCGACCCGACACGACCCGGCCGCTGCCTTTGTGCAGCGCTGCGGGGTGCGAAGCCGGCGGGCCGCGCCCGGGGCTGGAGACGCGCATCCTCCCGCGCCGAGGGCGGTTCAGGTGCGGGCCAGCCCGTATCCGCGGCCGCAGCCCCAGGCCGCCCCCTCCAGGGATGCTGCCTTCGGCCGGCTGAGACCCACCCGCCGGGGTCCTCTCAGCCCACAGGGGCCGGGCGCTGCCGCCGCCGCCGCCGCTGCTGCTGCTTGTGAAGCCCCCTGAAGGCAGCTGGCTGCTGGCAGGGCCCTGGCTCAGCCTCTGCTGCCAGGTCTCCGAGGGGCAAATCTCGGACCCCTTGTCCAGGCCTTCCCGCTCCACCCTGTGCTTGACTCGCTGGAGATCTCTCCCCCGCTGACACTCGGGCCGCCTGGGCACTGACCGCTGTAACAGAGCCTGTGTTTTTGTGTGTCTCTAAAGTACCTCCGTGTTCTCAAATTGCTTTAAAAAAAAAATAAATGAGAAGCCCCTTGCACTGCTGGTTAGACTTTGTCTCTAAGCACTTGAGAAAGAAAGACCAGCAGTTCACTCGCCTGTGGGATCAACCAGGCAGGAGTCCATATATGTGACCCCTTCTGATGGGCTCCAGCGCTTGTGGGCTTTCATGGGCCTGAGTGGTTGCAAGGGAACCTGCGCGGGTTTCTGTGCGGGGTTGGTACACCGCAGGAAAATGGCTTTGAAGGGCTAACAATGTTTGAATTTTACCTTCTGATCCCTAGGATTAGAAATAGGCTGGCCAAGGAGGAAAAATGCTTTGTTGTTGTAACCAGTAGTGGCCTAAACTAGAAATAGGTTGGGTTTTGATCTGCTCCGTAAATACCTTTGGTAGGAGTTTTCTGCGTGTTTCGGTCAGAGTATTGCTGTAGGGAATTATTGGCTGAGAAGGATTTGTAAAATATTTTTTGCAGCTTGTTTGCTTGGCAACAAGCTGCTCTGCACCTTAAATATGGTGTCAACAATCTTAAAGACTGAAGAAGACTGACTTGGATTTTCTTTGGCACTCCTTCAGCGTACTCCTAGCATGTTTAGGAAACAGGTTGTCTGAGTTATAATGGTAATGTAAATCTGCGCTGTTAGCAAAGGGAGAAGGAAACTTGAGCAGATGTGGGGCATTGATCCCACTTGCCCCCTCTGAAAATTCCAGCATTTCATATTTTTTAAATGTGGGTAATAACTCCACGGAGAATACAGGATGATTGTTTATTACCACTCAGACAAGCCACTCTGACGCTCCAGGCCTGATGAATTAAGTGTGGTAATTGTTCTCTGAGAGGCAAGGATTTTTTAATCTTTTATCATCTTTTATTGGACCAGCTGCTTGGTTAAGATAGACTTAGACAAGCTTTAGAATGTGAAGTGTTCGACATCAGGTCTGAGGAAAGAAGGGTGTCTGGAGTTTGTTCTTGTTTTGTTCACATTGCAACTTTTTTTTTTTTTTTTTTTTGTTATTGCTTTTCTTTGCTTGAGCTCTCTTCAGCCTTGCAAGCCAGGTAACTAGGTTCTTTCAGTGCTACAGCAAGTACTAAAGCAGTTTTTTAGCAGCAGGAAGGATACAGAGAATTACACATTCTGATTCATATCTTAAAGCTGGTTTCTTGCTAAGAAAGGTATCTTTAGTCTTTCAGAGAGAAATAATATGGCCATGGTACTCTCTCATATCTATTGAGTATTATTATGAATTCTCCATGGAAATTGCTTCCTTAGTGAATGATCAGCAAGTGATGAAAGTGGGATAATTTCTAACCAGAATAAGTAGTGTGATCACTCCATTCCAGTAAATGGTATCATTAGTTTCTTTTCTTTTTTAAATTAATTTTAATTAAAGATGACCCCCCCCCCCCGCCGGTAATTAGATGACATCCATGTTGATTTCTTAGTGCTTGTTATATACAAATTCTAATACGAAATTATTACTTAGTGCTTTGCTTCTATTGGCATGTCATCTGCGACTGGTTAGACCCTTTGAGTGAGGCGTGCAAACTGAGGTTGTAAAAAAATGAAACAAAAATGTGCATTGAAAAGCAGTATCAGATATTGTAACCTCTCCTCCAACTCTGTCCCCTCACTTCTACTTCCCTTCCTCTCAAAAAGCTGTAATGGCATTTTGGCTTTTTCCAGGACAGGAAAGGTCAATATACCCTGTAAAATTATTTTTTCAGTATTGAAATAAAATATATCTTGTATTTACTCAATCCAAGATGAGGTTTTCTTTCCCTGTTCAACATGGGGGTAAAAAAAACCCCTTCTTTTGGACTCAAATACTGGACTATAAGCCAGAGCCGGAGATGCTGCCTGCCCCTGACCGGGTTTGGGGTGGCTCATGCAGTGGGGCAACCTTGTGGTGCCTGGCCCAGGCGAAGTGCATAGGCGAGTGAGAGGAGAGCACTGGGATGACCAGGCAACAGCAGGGGAGCTGCTGTGGCTCCAGCTCCAGCCCTTACCTGGGCCCAAGGCCAGAGCCACAGCTGCTGACTGCCTCTGGCTAGGAGTAGAGTTGTCACTGAAGCTAGTGCCTGGCCAGGGCAGGGCTGCAGCCACTGTGTGCCCTCTGCCCTAGGGTGGAGTCCAGGCCACTATACAGAGTAAATAGGGGCAGGTGGCAGGGGGTACAAGTCACCAGGGGGTGGGCAGTGGAAAAAGACAGGTACTGTGGGTGACAGGCAGCAGGGGAAGCAGGTGCTGGGGAACAGGCATAAGGGGAATGATTGGGGGGCAAGGCACTAGGGGAGGCAAGTGGCAGGGGTCTGGTTTCCACGCAGGAGTGGTGACAGGGATGAATTTAAGACAGCCTCCCTAATAATTAGGCTCTGTACATGGGCAATGATAATATTTTAAAATAAATTATAATAACTTTATAATTTTTCATGGATGTAATTTAATTATTGGTGGATCATTTTCAATTCAATCATTTTGGATTTGGTTTAATACAGGGGGGGTGTCTACATATATGATTATGCATGTATATAGGTGTGTGTACACACACATTATAAAGTGTGTGCACATGGGTGTGTATACACACCCATACACATGCATAATCATGTATACACGTATAGATATATAGGTATGTATGTGTAAATTGAAATAGCCTTAAAAGTTGCTTTGAGTATTCAGATCATTTCAAGTTGCATGGATTTACTACAAAGTATTTACAGGTAGGCCTGGTGCTTAAAAATATGGTTATAGCAAAGTTTTGAAGTGTTTGCGTCACTGGCATTTAATATTGTGTTTAGAATTTAATTTTACATATAAGGCCAGGTATTGTTTATCCTTTGGTACAAGTGCAATGTAAATGAAGTAACTTTTCTTCAAACTGTAACTTGACATTTAAAATTGGATGATATAGGGTTGACCACAAATAGTACTGTGACGCTGTATGGAGAGACAGAGAGTGGGGGTGGGTTTTTTAAAAGTGGCTGGGAAAGCAAAAAGGCTGGGCAATTATTCTGTAGCATAAAATAATCATTGTTCTCATCATCTGTGTTGGTTACGTCCTGTTACGTCTTCTGGATGCATTGCATGACTTGTATACTCTACTGCTCCCTATACACTACTCTTCTTTGCCTCCCCATCTCTGCAGTTGCTTCTGTTAGCTGCACTCTGTTGCACTTCATATTAAAAGACTGTTTACAGAACTGCTCCGTTAGTATATGTAAGTTTAAAATAAGCTTAAATAAATTAACCCAATGTTTTTTAAATACACAGCTTATTTAAACCCGCCTTCACTTTCTCTTAGCTTTGTAAGGCCACTCAGTCTATTCTCAATGACTTTTTGCATTGGAATTCAATGATAGAAAGGACACAGACAGGGAATAGTCAATATTCACATTCAGAAAGATTGTAAGCAAAAAAAACCCCCAAACCCCTCAGTGATTCTTAAGCCATTTCATACTGGGCAGTGTAGCAGTACACTAAAATATAAAACTGCTTAATTGCAGCTTTATAAAAATGAAACTCAATTTTTCTAAGAGTTCTTGTTTGTTATTACTTTACTTTAAAAGAAATCTGTAGCTTGGAGTTCTGCTCTGGTCTGTAATGTGGCATACAAGGTCTCATTCCTGGAGTAGATTTTAAAAATAAGGACTACAGTAGGAGACTCAGAAGAAACACAGTTGGTTAATATTAAGTTCTGCTGAATAAGTTTGATTTCTCATTTTACAAGCTCATTATTAAACAATAAAGCATGTATTTCCAAATACTGCCATTTATAGAAACACAATATTAGCTGAAAAGTGTTAGCATCTCTAACTACAGTTGTGTTGGCAGTAACATTTAAAGGACTTTATCAAGACTTTCTGGCTGGTGCTTTTTCCCTTGGAAGGATGATGGTCTAATAGGAGATTATGAAGATCCCAGAATATATGACTGAATTTTCAAAATATAGAAGCACTATGAACCGAGTATAAACTAGTGTCAGCAACATATATTTTTGAGTTCAGTAAAATCTCACCCATTTACACCAAATTTGAATTTGGCCATATATAGCAGAAATAATTTTTAACGGGCCCCTCAAATGCGGTCTCCCCCACCCCCCCAGTCAGTGACTTGAAACAGCCAAAACATGTTTGGGAAGAGCTGTACAGTCCAGGCTTTTGCATCCCAAATTCCCTTGAACACGTAAAGATTATGGTAGTTTGGGAAATAGAGAAAATGTTCAACTGTATCAGGTGATAATGAATTTAATACCCATGTTGGTGGTTACAAGAGCTGCTTTTGTCAGAATGGTATTCAATATCTAGCTATATAGTTAAAATAACAGTGAAGGGAATTCACTGGGATGAGGATCAGATGTTTTCACTCCACTTGATACACAGGGGGAAAAACAACAATTCCCTGGTTGTGGAATCATACACAATTGTTTATACTTCTCCATGCATCACTATCTGATAATATGAAAGTTTTGCCCAGAGTTTCCCAAATTGAGCTTCTGAGTTCTCTCCTGTAAGGAAAATAAAATATCTTTACTTCTCAGATAAACATATGGAACCTTGGAGATGCTAAGGTTTTTAGAAGTGTGCATGCACTTTTCCACATTCATGCAAAATACCAGATGTGTGTGGACAAATAGAAAGGTGTGTGTGGGTCAAATCAGACTTTAATTTGTAACTGTTTCAGACAAGTGGACAAAAAAATGGGCCTGAATGACACTCAGGGTCACATTTGCAGCCTGATTTTGTGGCAAAAACAATCTATTTTGCAGCATGACCAGATCTCTTGACTCTGCCTCTCAGCTGAGGCTTTGTGTACATACCACTTTTTGCTCTAGTAAATTATTTTTGTTTATGAGCGGCGGTTTTTCTTCTACTGTTATAGTTATATTGCTGCTATAACTGTCACTGTCACTTAGGATTCAGTTAAAAGTGCCTTAATCACATCTATGCTAAAGGCACTATGTGGTATAGGAATATTAATATAGCATATTATTGGCAAAGAATTCCTAGTGTGGACATCACTATATCAGCAACATTGCTTTTTATACCAGAGTAGTAAAACCACTTCCCACGTGCAAAACAAGACATACAGCTAAAAGTTCAGATTTGTCAATATAACTATCTATTCTAGGGACTTCTGATGCAGCTATATCAGAAACAGGTGCTAAGGAAATTCTGAGATGTCTGTAGTGTAGATGTAGCCTTATTGGCATTGCTTATTCGTCTTCCCACGTAGAAGAACACTTTACACCAGCATAACAATGTTCATACAGTTGTATCATCCCAGCTATATTGACTTAATTAAATTGGTGTAGCTTTTGGTGCAAACAAGTACTTGAAGACCATTTTTTATGAAAGGCAGAAACCAGGTTTTCAAATTTCTGTGATTGTACTAGTGAAAAGGAGCCATAATGCTTGGGGTTAATATGTCTGCATACCGAATTGAAATGGGAAAATCCAGAATTCTAGATCAGTGCAGAACACAGAAGGAAACACATTTTTTGTTTATTTTAATTTAAACTGAATCCTGCTATTCTGAATATCCTTTATGTTCAGCCCCTTCCTCTTTTTCTGCCCCGACCCCCACACTTTTGCCCCACTGACTCCTATTTTAGATTGCCTGTTCTTTCAGTAATGTGAGGCGAGCTAAAATGTTGAAGGTGGAGGCTTGCTTTTATTGCTTTGCCTTTGGCTCTGCACAGTGTTTCTAATTTTGTTAGACAATTCTCCACAGCCAGTTGAGTTCCTGATCAGTGCTAGTTTTGTCTACTGCAAACATGCCTGAAGAGAAGAGAAATGAAGAACAAATAAATGGATCTGTCTTTTAAAAATATTTTGTATTTTGTGGATTGTAACAAGAATGAAAGACTGATTAAGTAGCAGACTGTGTAGAGAATGTTCAGGCAGTCATTCATGTTTGCTGCACACCCTGTCAGGCAAAAGATATGAATATTTTTTTTGTAACAAGCTTTGTAAAAGTTCTAAAAGTGAAGGTTGGGAACTAAAACTGGGTTTTGGAAGAGGTCTATTTTAGAAATGGGAGGAGGAATGCGTGAAGATAGTCAAGCAAAAAGGTTGTTACCACTTTTACTGTTTCTCATCTATATTTTTCTCTCAGCTGGAACGCTAGAGAAAATTTGCAGTAGTTTTTAAAACATGGGTATGATCTGCACCAGATTTTTGAATGCTTTTCTCAGCTATTTAGCTTTCCCTATAGGATGACTGTGTTTATAGAGGTGGGGAGGAGGGGATTCCAAAAAACCTTCAGCTGGCCAAAGAACAAAGTAAACATGTCCTGCGAAAAGCACAATTTAACTGTTAGTGAGGCTTGGCAAAGTTCAATTTTCTCTCTCTTACTGCTAAACAAACATTGTAGATGTGCTGTTATTTCATTACTTAACTAAACCAAATAAAACACTGACCTAGTGATCTCAAAGAGCAAAATTCTAGTGGAATGTAAATGTTCCCATTGTAAGATGTGTGTGTTTTACCCACTTTATTTCAAAACTGAGTTCACTGTGCCATATGGCATAGGTCATGTTCTAAGAGCAGCATTTCTTTTCACTAACAGTGGAGCTATGTTTGAGGTAAACGCTGCCCTTAGAGCTAAGTACAGAGATTAAACAAGCCAGAGGCAGAAACATAGAAAGTTAGGGTTTGAAGCAACCTCAGGAGGTCATCCATTCTAACCCCTTGCTCAAGGCAGGACCATCCCTAACCAGATCATCCCGGCCAAAGACTCGTCTAGCCAGGTTTTGGAAACCTCCAAGGATGGAGCTTTTACCACCTCTCTGGGTAACCTGTTCCAGTGTTTTACTATTCTCCTAGTGAGAAAGTTCTTCCTAATATCTAACCTAAACTTTCCTTGCTGCAGCTTGAAACCGCTGCTCCTTGTTCTGTTATCTGCCATCACACAACAGTCTTACTTCCATCCCCTTTGGAACCACCCTTCAGGTAGTTGAAGATTGTTATTAAATCACCTCTGTCTTCTCTTCCTAGACTAAATAAGCCCAGTTCCCTCAATCTTTCCTCATAAGTCATGTTCCCCAGGTCCCTCACCATTTTCATCACCCTCTGCTGGACTCTCTCCAATTTGCCCACATCCTTTCTGTAGCGGAGGGGGGCCAAAACTGGACACAGTACTCTAAATGTGACCTCACCAGTGCTGAATAGCGGGGAATAATCACTAGGGCTGTGCGAAGCTTCAGTCCCTGATCTGATTCTGCGGAAATTCAGCTGCTGAATCTCTGAATCCAAATCAAATCAAGAGACCCTTTAATCTCTCCAAATCGAATCGGAACTCTCCGAATCAATTCGGAGAGATTCAGAAAGATTTGGCAATTCGCATACAGACACAGCTTTAAATATTTTTTCTACGTGCCTCAAGGTAACAGGTGCCTCGTGAATGCTGAGATGCTGAGGCGGGTGGAGCATTTCACAGGCGCGCGGCAGGCTTCCCAGCATGCTCGGCAGCAGACCCAGAAGTGGACCAGAAGCACTTCCGGTCTGCTGCTGGGTCTTCCAGGGAGCGTGCGGGAGGATCCCCTGGCTTGGTGGCTGGTGCCTCCTGGGTCTGGGGGCACCTGGAGTTCCCCTGTGGCTGATCGCTGTGGGGGGTCTCCCTGGCAGACTCAGAAGTGGACCAGAAGTCCACTGAGCATGCAGGAGGGCCCCCCACACTCCTGTGGGATGCTCCATCCGCCCCACCATCACAGTGTTCACGAACTGCGCCTGGTACCTTGAGGTAGGTAGAAAAAACATTTAAAGCTGTTGGGATTTAATGTGGACAAGTGCAGGGTGATGCATCTGGGGAGAGGAAGCCCCCAGCACACATACTGGCTGGGAAGCTCCCCTCTTACTAGCACGGTGGAGGAACGGGAT
>JAGPOW010000261.1:225961475-225999428 GCA_030014935.1 Caiman crocodilus | reverse complement strand
AGTCTTCTTCCAGGTGGCTTATAAAAAGGTTGGCATACTGTGGGGCCATTTTAGTGCCCATAGCTGTTCCCATCATCTGGAGGAAGTGTTGATTATTAATGGTGAAATTGTGTTGTGTGAGGATGAAGTGTATAAGATCAGTAATATCTTTGAGTCTGTATTCTGGGTTGTAATCTTGTTCTTGTAGATATGTAAGGCAGGCTTGGATGCCATCCTGGTGTGGGATGTTGGTATATAGGCTAGTAACATCCATGGTGGCTAGGAGTGTGTTGCTGGGAAGGTGGTCTATGTTTTTAAGTTTCCATAGAAAGTCTGTAGTGTCTTATACAGAGCTTGCTGTATGGGTGATGAACGGTTTTAGGATTGATTCAACGAAACCTGATATTTCCTCAGTTGGAAATATCCAATGGTTTGGATATGATAGGTCTGCCAGGGTTCCCTTGTTTGTGGATTTTAGGGAGCATGTAAAAAGTCCCCAGGTTAGGTAGCGGGGGGGGCGCGGCGCGGAATCTCAAGGTCTGTAGTTTTCCTTGTAGTCTTGATGGAAATGATTTGATGGTATTGTTGAGTTCTTTGGTGAAAAGAGGAGTAGGATCTTCTTGTAGTTCTTTGTAGTAGGTGATGTCAGAGAGCTGTCTCTTGGCTTCCTTTATGTAATCCTCATGGTTTAGGATGACTATGGCTCCTCCTTTATCTGCTGGTTTTATTACCATTTGGTGGTTAGATCTTAGAGATTCTCTACCAGAGAAAAAGGCCATAGAAAGGTTGTTGTGGGGGGGAGGGTGTTGCTGATTATTTCATTGTTCATTCTTTCCCTGAAGTAGTCAGTGTAGTCAGGGTTAGGGTTTCATCTACTGTGAGGTGTCCAGTCTGATGTTTTTTGGGGCTTTTTGGCATTGATCCTTTCCTGAATGTTGTCAGAGGATGCGTTGTTGTTGGGAGTGGGTTCAGTTTAGTTGTGGAAATATTCTTTGAGGCGCAGGTGTGGGAAGAATTCTTCTAGTTCTCTACATTGAAGTATTTTATTAGGATATTTTTCTGGACAGAAATTTAGGCCTTTAGAAAGGACAGATTTTTTCAGTTTTGGTAAGCTTGTGTGTGGAGAGATTGATAATATTTGTGGGTTGGTTGCTGCTTTCAGTTTCATCGGGTCTGAGGTTGGAATGTCATAAGGTGTTGATGTTGTTCCTCTAATGGTTGTTTTGTGGCTGGGGAGCTTGTTCTTGGAGTAATTTGTTCTATTTCTTTTTATGTAGGATGAATGCTGTAGAAAGTTTTTCATAGTCTCTTTGTATCCACTGTATATTGTCAGGGAACATGCATGAGTTTCTATCTTTTAAGTTGTTGTAGTGTATGGCAATATCCTTCCTGAGTTGGTCTCTTTTGGAGTAGAGTAGGTGAAGTAGATGATTTCTAATTTTCTCTGAAGTGCTTCCCAGCTATGCAGAAGAATATTTTGAGTTGTGTGTAGTAGTCAGGGGATTGTAGGTGTTCAGTCCTCGGGGAATGATGTTGTGTTTCTTGCAAAGGCTTAGAAAATGCATGTCGCTGTTGAGTTTGGCTTCTTTCTTTTTCATGTTGTACAGTTTCCATTTTAGATGGCTGAATTTGGTATCTTCCATGTTGCAGGGGTTTGGGTTGTAGCCGTGTTGGTCTATTTGCTGTTTTCTAAATGAAGGGAGTATTACAAGATGCACGTTGTATGTCATTCAACTAACTCAAATGGGTAGGATCAGCTGAGAGTGCTAGTATGTTTTTGGACCTAGCCCAGGAAGACGTTTGAAGGTAGATGACGAGGACGGGTGGGAATCGAGTTTGCCAGCCCAAGACTTACGGACAATCTGCAAACATTTTACTGACGTGTTTTTATTGACCTAGTATGCAACCATTGATCATGGTGATTCTGGATCATGGGCTATGCATGACATGTATGCCTAGGCCTGGAATATGGAGGGGTAGAGGCTGCCCAAACCTTTCACTCCCTCCCCGACCCCCCTGTTTTAGATCACTGAGACAGAATCCAAAGGCCAGACATATGTTTTATATAATGTAAATGTCATCCTTGTGCCAGGCCCTGGATGGCAGTAATAAGGACCAGGTTCAAATTTAGGGATTTAACACCAATTTTCTAAATCTGACTCAAGCCCCTACTAAAGCCTGGTAGAAAAAAAAATTAGATGGGTATTCTGTCTTCAGACTTCCCCACATACAAGCAACATTCAACTGAAATAAGGTTTATTGCAGGGTAAAAACCTTAGAGCAGCTATAGCAGTCATGAAATAAGGAACTGAGACCAGTGAGTTTTTTTTGCCAGTGGTCCCTCTTCTGACACATTTGATCTTTTAAACTGTGAGGAAAGTGTTTCAGCAGTAAAGAACTGGCAGCAGTAACAAATAATACACTTAAACTGAAGGTCAGTTTAGTGCCAATTCACATGGACTTTTGAAGGAACTCAAATTTGGTGAAAAATCTAGCCTAAAAGTAAATGGGACTAAACCTTGTTTGTCAATACATGTAGATTCTTGAATTCTCTAAAACCTTTTATTTAAGAAATATTATACCACAAGGTATATGATCATAGTTCACTGATTCTCAACCAGAGTGCTGTGGCTGGGGTATCATGAGATCTTTTTAAAGATACAGTGGGTTGCCACACAATATAAGCACTGTTAGGTGTGCACATACTTCTACATGATTCACAAGTTAAACTCAGTGATTTAAAATAGGAACCCCTAGTATCAAAGAAATTCTGACATGCTGTGGTCTTTCTGAGTTCTTTGCATCAGAAGAATTGCTGTGTTAATTTTTCCATAGTCAGAAGACAAGTGAAAGCTAGCAGTTGGTGTTTTCTGAGAGGTGCCTTGAGTCCAAATAAGTTAAGAACTGCTGATATCCACAGGGAGTCCAGTGCAGAGCAACAAAAATGATTTGGGGCTTGGGATGCAAAATTTAGGGGTAGTGCAAGATTGATGTTGTAGCCATGATAGTCCAGAGATTAAACGAGAGGCAAGGATTTTTCAGGGTGATATCTTTTATTGGACCAATATAGTTAGTCCTGTATGAACATAGTTAGTCCAGTAAAAGATATCGCCCTAAGAAATCATCGTCTCACAAGATTTATGAGGAAAGGCTAAAGAACTAGGGTTTTTTAATCTAGAGAAGAGTGAAGAAGGATTTGCTAACAGATCCCTGAAGGGTGATTATAGAGGATGGAAGTAGTCTTTTCTCTGTGGCCATAGGGGACAAGATTAGGATCAATGAAATCAAGCTGCAGCAGAGGAAATTTAGGTTGGAGTTTAGGAAGAACTGTTGGACTAGGAGAATGGCCAAGCTTTGGAACAAGCTACTTAAGTTAATTTCCATCCCCGGAAATTTTCAAGAACAGGGTAGATGGGCACTTGGTTGGGCTAGTTTAATCTGTGATGAACCTGCTTTGAGTGAGGGGCTGAGCTAGGTGACCTCAGAAGGTTCCTTCCAGCCCTAATTTCCTGTGTTATAGCTAATATGCAAGTAATAAGGTTGAAAGGTTTCAACTGCTGGAAGTGTATTTCCAGAGTCTGGTCACATGAACCGTAAAGAAGTTCTTCCTTGTATGCTATCTGAAACCTCCTACTAGGAGTTTATGACAGTTGCTCCTGAGTTTCCCCTGGGGTGCTTTGGTGAATGGTTGTTCACCTAGCCCCTGGTGCTCTCCCTTGATATATTTGTAAGCTGGAGAAATCCCAACCCCACAAGTCTTCTTTTTTCTAGGCTGAATAATTCCATATCTGTCAGCTTTTCCTCATATCGCTTGCTCTCCAGGCCTCCAATCATACAAGTGGCTCTTGTCTGCACTCTCTCAAGCTGCTCCACATCCTTCTTGAAGTGTGGCTGGCGCCCAGAACTGGACACAGTACTCCAGCTGCGGCCTCACCAATGCTGAGTACCAATACCATTTCATGTCAGCAGTGTGCTTCTGCTCCCGCTGTCCCTGTACTGGCCCCGTGAAGCAGCCAGGTAGAGCCCTAGGCTCTCCCTGGGTGTTAGCCCGGGAAGTGGCAGGCAGCATGGGGCCAGGAGGCAGTAGGGGCCGGGACACTGCTTCCTGCCCCTGGGAGCTGCCAGGGTGGGCTCCACCATTGGAACCCAGATGGGAACAATGTTCCCCTGCCCCAGTAGCAGGGGCTCCCAGCCTCTGCTTTGCAAGTGGGGTCTGTGAGCGGGGACTAGGAGATTCTTCTCTCTCAGCCCTAGCTCTGTGGACACAATTGCAGAGTGTAGGCTGGGAGCTCCCTATTGCTGGGGCAGCAGGATGTTGTCCCTGCCTGGGCTCCAGTGGCAGAGCCCGCCCCAGCAACTGGGAGTAATCTCCTTCCCCCTGCTACCTGCTTGACCAAAAGCAAGTGTCTGGGTGAGTAGATGGTGATGCTTACTCTGCAGTAATTTGTTGTAATCTCTAGTAAAGCATCCTGTGTAGATGCACTCAGTTTTACCTAAATAAATATGTGGTAAATGTGGCAATACTTTATTTCAATGAGAGTTTGGAATCCTCAGAACTTTTCAGGCTCAGGATCTCTACATAATGCTTTTTTAACCATTAACTTTTTTTTATAAAGATTAAAGGAATACCACAAAATTAGGTAGGTTTTATTTTGTTCTTTAAAAAAAATAAAAACCCAGCCATTTAGTGCAGTGTCTGTTGGTAATAGTGTATTAGTATCGTAACATTTCATACAGTTGTCCCTATATTTGTCAGCGGCAGCGATCCTTCACAGTTGAGGATGATCACTCCCATGGGTCAAGTAAAGTGTTGTCAATGAGTCCACTGATGGCTAAGAAGGCTGATCCTAGAGCTGCTGACTCGCTGGCAGATGCCACAGGTGGTGGTTAAATGGAGGGTCAAACCATAGATTATCCTCCTTGGAGACTTCAGTGCAAGAGTTGGCCAAGACTTTAACTTGAGGAGGGGTATCACTGGGCTGGAAGGAGTGGCCAAGGCCAATTCCAATGGCATCTTTTTACTTAGTAAATGTGCAGAGTGTGACCTTGTCATTACTAACACTATCTTCAGACAACGTGACAGGTACAAAACGACATGGCAACACCCCTGCTTAGAACAGTGGAACCTCCTCAACTAGGTCATTACAAGAACACATGATCTAAAAGATATCAATATCACGCGTGTCATGAGAGGAGCTGATGACTGCAGGACCCATCATCATTTAGTAAGATCAGTCACGTCCATCAGGATTGTGTTGAAACATCGAAAGCAACCCAAATCAATCTGAATACAGTACAACATCAAATGCCTTCAAAACCCCTAGACACTGTGGAGGCCTTCAGACACATCTCAGTAAAAAAACTCAGCAATTTTAGGATTGAAAATGATAACATTTGTGTTGTGGAAGATTAGCAAACTCTAAAAGAGACTTGCCCCTGTATTAGGCACTGTACATTTTGTTTGGCTAAAGCATATGTTCCAGAAACACATCTTGTACTGATTAAACAATAGCGAGAAATGCAGAAGTTGTCACTTCTCCTGGTAGTTTGTTTTAGTGTAGCTAGGCACTAAGATCTGGTACTCAGTTGTTTTTGCATTAGAATCCCTAAATCCTTTCTTTGGTTACTATTTTCCAAGATATTGTTCTCTGTTCTCTAGATGCTGTGTGCTAGATGTTATCACTTTGTACATTTTAACACTTCTTTTTTTTTTTGAATGGGCCCAGGTGACCAAGAGATTCACATGGTCTCATAGCACTACCTGAATGTGGAATTTAACATTCCATTTATTCCCTATTTATGCCCAGATCACAAAATATGGGGTCTGATTCTAAAATGACTTCTAAATGCTTTCTTCTCTTACTGTGGTCTGAACTAATTCTGTTATGTCTCTATAACATGAAAAGTACTTTTTTTCTTCTGTACCTGCACCAAATAATAAACAGGGTATGTTTTCATGAAAACACTGTTTTCAGACTCTTGTACTGACAAATGTTGTCAGCAAAAAACATTTCATGTGGGAATGTTTGAAAAGTGACTTCCTAGCCTTTGATATTAGGCATCTGTATAGCAGTCCTTAAAGAGCGCACCTTCCTTTCCACCTCTGTATCCTGCATCTCTAGCCTACACTAAGCAGGCCAGCACCCTGGACCCATGGAGCTACATCATACAAGCAAAGGTAATAGGACATAGGAACAAATGTCATGGACCAGAAGTAAGGAGAATTAATCTTTTTTGTTATTTTAGACAAATATACACCCACAAATAATAAAGAGCAAAGTTAGAAACAGCAAAAGTAGCTATAATGAGCAGAGATCCAGGTTTTCTGTTTTCCATGAAAAAACAGAGAAAACCACAGATTTCACATTTTTATCTGAGAACCTTTTAGAAAAGAAACCCACAGATTTCCCCCATTTGCAAAGAGCTCTGCAGGCTGGCTGAGTTCCAGCCTGCAAGAGCTGTTTGCAGAAGGGGCAGGAAAACCCTCAACCCTGCCCAGAGGGGAAGGGAGAGGGGGAAGGGTGGGGCCTGACGCTCGTACTTACTGGAGTCTGCTTCAGGCTCACTCTTGCTGGAGGTAAGTGGGGCTGGGTGCGGGGAAGCTGATTAGAGGCTGAGGAAGTGGAGCCAGCCAAGCACTCTGGCTGGGAGGGGTTTTGCAGCCTCCCTGCTCACGGCCAGAGTGTTCGGCCAGCTGCAAACCCCCTCTCCTGGCTGGAGTGCCTGGCCAGGGAGTGCCCAAGCTGACTGGGGGCTGCGGGAGCAGGGAGACTGCAAACCTCCCCTGCTCCCAGCTATAGTACCCAAGCTGGCTGAGGGAGTGGGATGGTTTGCAGCCAACCAGGTGCTCCAGCTGGGAGAGGGGTGGGGTTTCAGCCTTCCCCACTTCCTCAGCCTCCAACCAGCCAGGCACTCTGACCAGGAGCAGGGAGACTGCAAACCCCCTGCCCCCAGGCCGGAGTGCCTAGTCAGCTGCAAATCCTGGATTGCAAATGCTTCACTCCCCACTCTGCTGCGCTCTCCTGGCCCTCTGGAGTACAGTGTGTGCAACTGGCACAGCAGGACACAGTAGTGCCATGCACAAAAGCTGCCTGCTGCTGCAAGCTTCATGCTGCCCTGCCATGCTTCCTCTGTGTACATGGGAGCAGTGCAGGGTTGTGCCCCTCACTGATGCCCCTACCCTGACGTAGCCAGGGCGGTGCAGAGCTTGGAGCAGCAGGCAGCTTTCATATGCATTGTTGTCCCTCTCCCCCACAAGTACGCTGCCACACTGGGTTGCACATGCTGTGCTCCAGAGGGCCTGGAGGAGGTCAGCAGGCTGGGGAGCATGAGACCACAGTGCACAGCCACCCTACCCCTATGCCCCACACAAATCTGGGGGGTGCGGGTCTCCCTTCCCCACCCCAGGAGTGCACACTGCCTGTGGGAGCCAGCCCCACCAGGCAGCAGCAGGGGGATAGCAACCACTGCCGTTCTTTGGTGGCAGGGGGGTGCGGACCTGAGTCTCTGGCCCCATAGCCCTGGCAGCTGGGGGTCGCCTCCAGCAGGGCTGGGAGGCAGGGGCTGTTGGCAAGGGCTTGTGGAGGGCAGGGCTTGTGGAGGGCGGGGAAGTGAGGGACACTAGCAGGGCTGTGGGGGGCATTTAATTTTAACCACAGATTTTGGGATTTTTGTCAGAGAATTTGTAACTTTTCTATCACGGAAAACCAGGATCCTTGAGGAGGAGTAAACGTCAGTGAATGGAGTGTGTATTGTGTACAGGTTTCCCTTGCTTTATGCTGGATGTGCATTCCTGAAAAATGGCACATAACTCAAATTTACATAAAGAGAACCCACTTTACAATGTAACAATTAGGAATACGTTCCAAGACCTCAACTGTACTGACCCCCAGACCCATTTCTACCACTTTTACAAGACAATTTTGGTACTCACTAACAGTAGACAGTACACACGAGCACAGGGCACTGTCATAAGGGATGGGCAACTACAGAAATTCATGTTGCGGACATCAAGCGAGGAGCACAGATCCACACAGGAGAGAGTGTTTTAGTGTGCGTTACTCCCACAATACACTGCACAAGGCAGCTGACTGTGAACTTCCACCACACCGATTGCATAGGAATGAATTTACTTCGCATATAACACATTTTTGGTATGAAAAGGGTCATTGCATAAGAGCGAATTGACACATACAGAACCCATGTAAAGCGAGGGAAACTTGTATTGATATTTCTACTCCATAGTGAACATCCTCATTTAGTTTTCCTTGTTTGCAATACTGGATATAGTGTCTTTATGGAAACCCCTCCATGATCTAGTGCAGCATGAACTCTGTCCACAGTCCATCTGAAAGTCTTGGTGGTGGTGGTTGACATCACTGGCACTTCTACAGATGTTTTCTGTGGTTTGAAAGTATTTCAAATTTAGGTAATGGCTTTTAAACTCATGTTTCAACAGCAGTGTCAGCCACTTTTGATTTGAAAGAGTAATATTTAGTTTGGGACTTTTTGTAGCTGAAAGAACACTTTAAACTGATGAGTTTGGTTGTTTCCTTAATGGCTGTCGCTGCCTTTGTGTAGCCCTGATTTCACTCTGTTTACTTCATTAATGATAGGTGATTGTATGGATTGCGGATCATCCATAAATTGCCCCTAGTAAGAATCCCACCCAGAAATATTTAGGATCAAAAGGAAATGTGATTTCATTATGCTTCAAACCACCTCTCCCTGCCACTTCTCCCTTCTTCCCCGCCCATTTTTTCCAGTAGTCTCTCATCTGTCGGCCATCTCTGCACTCCTTTTCCATTGCTCCTTCAGTAGTGTAAAGGATGACTTGTTGCATAAAATGAGCTTAGTTACTGCCAAGGTCACCAGTTCCTTTCCCTTGGTTCAGATTGTCTCATGTTTTGCTGCATTTGTTCTTTTTGGCATTCCTTCAGATGTCTCAGCCAGTTCCTCTGAACTGCAATAATGTCCTTCAACATCATTAAAAGCAATCCAGTTTACATGAATTTCTTTATAAAATCCCTCCTCTTGCCTTTTTTTTGGATGGAGGGGAATTGGATTTGCAGATAACTATTATACTTTATACTAGCTCTGAATTTCATGCAAAAGGTTAACTTCCCTCTATAGAGGAAAAATGTCTGTAATCCAAAGAGTAGCCATACATTATGTCAAAATGTGCCTCTCTTCCCTTGTATTAGAGAAGGAAGATCATTTCGTTATATCTGTCATTTATTTTTAGCATAAAGCAGAATAATATTGACAGTTTCTCAAATGCAAAGAACATATACAGTTACTAATGACGCATCAGAATTAATATTTGTATCTCAAGCAAAACCAAGGAAGTTATTCTTCCACTTTTCTCAGCACTGGTGAAACCACAGCTGGAGTACTGCATCCAGTTCTGGGCGCCACACTTCAACAAAGACGTGGTAAAGCTTTAGTGTGTCCAGAGAGGAGCCACCCGTATGACCAGAGACTTGCAACACAAGTCATACGAGGAAAGATTGAGGGACTTGGGCCTCTTCAGCCTAAAAAAGAGAAGGCTGAAAGGGGACTTGGTAGCAGCTTACCACTACATCAGGGGAATACATCAAGGGCTTGATAAACAATTTTTCACCAAGGTACCTAGAAATCTTCAAGAGGAAACTGAACAGTCAACTTGCTGGGGTCACATGACCCCAGTTGCCTTTCCTGCCGAGTACAGGGGAGCTGGACCCAGTGATCTTGCGAGGTCCCTTCCAGCCCTTACAATCTGTGAATCTAGGAATATTTAATTACTTGACATACTGGTAAAAGCTCAGCAAATCCTGTAGCTTCAGAAACCTTCATATCAAGCCAGGAGGTACTGCCGTTCAAACTTTTTTTTTTTGGTTGAGAACACTGACCTGTGTCACTATGATTTGGATCTAGAAATAAGCTGTTAATTCTTTCTGCATCAGAGTGTTGACCTAATTGGTTTAACTACAACCTGTAAGTAAATATCTTAATTCGCAGTTCTTCTCAGATCAGAGAACAGGGTTTATTTTTCTTTTCAATACATAAGTTTTGCAACACTTTTAACTAGAAAAATTGCATCATATTTAAAGAATAAAAGTAGCTATTACATGTGGTAAGGTATGTTGTCTGTATTTAATCATCTTAAAGGATATACAGTCCTTATGAGATTTCTAGGACTGAAGCCTGTCTCCATATGGGTCTCTGGACCATCATTTCTAGCTTGCAGTATTTTTCTCCAGATGAATCCTAGAAAGGAAGTGAAATACTGAAAGAATGATGCATTGATATAGAACTAAGAGGCTGCTGGTTTGTATGCCCCAAAATGGGGTTTTATGTACTCTTAATAATACATAAAAACTATTGAATTTCTTTACTGCCTTGGAAAAAATTTGAGTTGAAATTTTGGCCTCTGTGCGGTTGATGTCAAAACTCCCAAGTCTACTTCTTAAAATAGAAATCCTTCAGCTTTAGAATGTCTTGCTACCATCAGTGTTTCACAGTGGATAGACAGAAAATTTTCATTGATCCTGCAAGTGACCTCTAAAAATCAACATTTAGATCTGTGCTCAGCAATGGTTTCTAGAAGTAGGGCAGAATGATTCAGCTCAGGTCTAAGGCAGGTCAGCCCCTAGATCACTAGTCTCTTTTCTCCCTATGCCCTAGGGCCTTAGTGCTGCTTCTCCCAGTGGCTTGACTGTGGCAGGGGTAAAGCCCTCAGCTATGGGACAGACAAAGTTCCCTGCCACTAGAGCACTGTTGAAACCCTCAGCGCCACAGGACAGATACAGGCCATGGCTTGCCAACCCCTGGTTTTGAACATTTGCTTTTAGGCACTGAAGTTTAAAACATTTATCTTAAGATTTGAAGCTACATTGGCTCTTTCTGTAAAAGTTGTTTTACTTTCAAGTAGGAGTTGTCTTACAGTACTCTCAAAATTTGAAGTTCTGTTAATACCCAAAAAACCTGTTAAGCAGGTAAAGTATTGCTTGATTAATGGACTAAAAAGTACATATATATGTGGAAGGTGCAATGATATTTGCCAAATTTATAAAAGGAACATAGAACCTTTAAAAATTTGAAATTTGTAACAAAAAGAATATACCTGGTGACTTGATGGTTTTATAGTATGTATAGTTATGCTTACACACATGTTAAATGCCTGCATCTGTTTGATTAATAGCACTTTAGCTCTTTTGTTGCTTGTTCTATTTTGCCATAGCCAGGTTGGGGAGTGGGAAAATGTTTCATTGTGATGTTCATACCCGAGCATAATATTGCAGTATATCTTACAAATGCTGCAAGTACATGATTACTCAACATTTAAAAAATAATTAAGCTACTTCTAAAACCATAGAAGTTCTTATAAAAACTGTTTTCCCCCCCAGTGAAATGTCCCTGCTGGGTCTATCTTACCTGGCAGTGTCTCATTTGGGGAGATGGAGTTACATACAAAATTCTGTTGAAACAGAGTGGAAGCAAGTTATATTGCTGTCAGTGTATTTCTGCTAATTAGTCAATCTGTGCATAGTAAATAAGTCTCTCTCTGTCTCCAGAATCCAGCCATTCCAATGCAGAAGCTACAAGATATTCAGAGAGCTATGGAGCTGCTCTCTGCCTGCCAGGGCCCAGCAAAGAACATCGATGAAGCGACCAAACGTAAATACCAGTTTTGGGATACACAACCTGTACCCAAACTTAGTAAGTTTATCTGTGCTTGTGTAGCTAAAAGGAGTAGGAACTTTAACAGAACTGAATATTCTGTAAATGCTATAAAACAAATAAGTTGCACTGGTTGAACATAATTCCTTATCAAGAAGAGTTAGGCTTTAGAAGTTAATTCAGTTTCTTTTAGCCATCTGAAATTAGGCTAATTATGTGGTTGGTTTTAAAATAGCATGTTTATGAAATGGTATTAGTGAAGCTCATTCTACTGTTTCATGTGAAAATAGGAAAGCTTGCATAATGAATCTACTTGGTCTGACATTGGGATGAAATCAAGAATTATAGAGCTAAAAGACATGTCATACTTTAGTGAAAATAATAATTCTGTTTGGTAGCATTAAAAATGGTTAACCTCTTACGTGGAGCAGCTGTCAGAGGGACAAACATTCTTGTTATCCAGGTAGAGGTAATGCTGTTACATGCATATTGATTTTCATGAAGCTAATTCTTCTCTTCTACACGTAACTATTTTTATTCCTGTTTGTCCACTTATTTCTCTACTGCATACAGTACCTAAAATCACACTGATTCTCGTATGGCCCATCCACTGAGTTCACTGTACATGGCTCTTTCCCTTCCTCATGATTTTAGAAGAAGCCTCTTGTTGGGTTTTTCCTGTATATTGATCTGCTCTCTGTTAACATGCAGCTGCTGCATATATCCAAAACAGACCTGTGACATGGACAGTGGCTGGTTTCTACCCCCTTTGCTTTCTTCCTGTTAAGCTGTAGCACTAATTCTAGGGATTAATGTGTGTCCACAAAGCTTGGAGGCTGCTCTTCTTCATTCTCTTGGTCAGTGTAGTTCCCTATATGAGCGCTCTGCCAGGGTATTGTCTGTATAACTGCTGCAATTTCAACTAGTATCTGTTCCCTTGCAGAAGCCAACGTTATACAAAGAATGACCACAGGCTTGGTTTAGTGGCAAAGGCTTGGCCAGGTTTATTACCGACAGAGCACTTATGCACTAGCATGCTTGTCCAGCAGGTAACAAGGTATTAGCCCTGGATGCTTGTAGCAATATAGATGCAGCTCACATTTCCATCCCCTAGGCAAATTTTCCAGTTTCCAGTCCCTCAGACACATGGATCAGAAATTTTTTTTATGTCAGATATTTACTTGGAAAATGGTAACATCTCTATCAAATTATCCTCATCCTCCTGCCTCCTGCCATTATCATGTGTGTTCTGGACTCTAGCAAAGCCTTTATGTGAATTGTTGTATATTCTCTGATCAGTGCTTGTATTAATCGGTACTACAGTGAGGACACAGCATTGCTGTCAGCAGTAGTTTTCAGAGACCTAACTGGAGCCACCTTTTCTGGTCCTGTGGGCTTGTCTTCCCAGGTAATTTAGTGCAAAATAAACTGGGGAGTGAACTTAAAGTGCAGCAGCAATGCTCGCTAATTTTCCACATGGACACACTTATTTCCTACCAAGGATGCTTTTCTGTAATACAGGCAATCAAGTTACAGAGCTTAATCCACAGTGAGAAGGCTATTGTGCTGTAAATTCATTCACCTCCTAGTTTATTTTGCAGTACCTTCATGGTAGAGATCAGGGCAGGCAGTTATTTCAGGCAGTGGGCCACTTACTGAGTTTTGGCAAGCCATCGAGGGCTACATGACAGGCATTCAGAGCTCAGCAAAGAACATTGATGAAGCGACCAAACGTAAATACCAGTTTTGGGATTTTCTAAGATAGAATGGTCTGGCGGGCTGCATCCAGCCCCCGGGCTGCACTTTGCCCCCCTTTGGTATAGATGGTCCCTGATGCTGACTGCAAAAGAAGTACCTGAGGATGCTGTACTGTCCATTCAGTTCTGTTTAAGAACTAAAACTGTGGTCATCTGTCACTTTCTGGGTGTATCTACACTTGTGCTTTACTGTGGGATTGACTAATTAGCTCTTCAGTAAAGCGTCATAGTCTACGCATGCTCCAGTATTACACTCAGTAGATTAATAAATTCCATCATAAAATAGCACAGTCACAGTACTGTCTTACGACAGAGTAATTGTGTGATCAAACTCACATGTAGACTGACACAGGCTGTCTGAGGCAGGGGATGCTAAAGTGCAGGGGCTGCTTGCCACCTAGCCCTGCACTGTAGCACTGTCATGCCCCAGCCTGCCCCTCTGCTGCCCAGGGCTGACCCCCCCACATCTGCTTCACCCCGGCTCAGACTGCTGTGGCCCTGAGCACACATGTAAATGCTGTGCTTTGCACCTGAGTTTGAGTCAGTTTAAATGCTCATATAGATGCACCCACTTTCATATAATTCATGTAAACATCATTGACCCATTAGAAATAATGTATTTCCTAATGTTGTTCAGCTCAGGAAGCCTTCTCCAAAGCCTGGCAGATAATGTGCAACTCCTGTCCAACAGAGGAAGAGGGGATCCCATTTTCAGCTTCTGAAGTTGTAAAAAAAGGCAGGATAACTCCACATTAAGTGTCTAATAGATGGAACTGATTTTTTTTTTTTTTTTATAGTGATACTTAAAATGAGTTTTGCATTTCCCCTGCAGCCTATCAAATGTTCTGGTCCTACAAACAGACATGTAAGTGAGTACTCCCACTGAGTTCCTATGTATTAGTGTTTGTAGGATCATGGCCATTGCTTATAAATCTCTGCTGAGGTACAACACACTTCCCTAAACAAAGCTACATTTTGGTAGCTGGTTAAAAGCTATTTACATGCTAATAATTTGTTATTCATTTCTACTCTGCAAGCAAATAAATGATACCAACTTCAGTAGAAAGTCCTAAGCCTGTGTATATATGTGTTCTGCTGAGGTAGTGATACCCCATTTTTAGAGTTTTGGCCTATGGGAGTAATGTAAACTAATATTTTTATTTTAACATATTTAAGAGGCTTCACAGTCTCATTTCACAATTATCATAAATTATGTTACATGAAATTACTTTAAAAACAAATGTGGGGGGGTTTTTCAATGGCAATTTAATTCTTTTAATTTTCTCCCTTTTTATAAAGATGAAGTTATAACTTCTCATGGTGCAATTGAGCCAGATAAGGACAATGTCCGTCTTGAGCCATACTCTTTGCCACAGGGTTTTATGTGGGATACTTTGGACCTGAGCAATGCAGAAGTGGTAAGTAAAACCTTCTGTAGGTACGTACAGAATCACTGATGCCATGTTCTAGTTGACATATATGGAAATAAATCTTTTCCTGTTTTTTATGTGTATTTTTTCAGCTAAAGGAACTGTACACATTGTTAAATGAAAATTATGTAGAAGATGATGATAACATGTTTAGGTTTGATTATTCACCTGAGTTTCTCTTGTGGTAAGTAATAAGTTCTAGCTACTGCTTCTAATGGATTGCATAGTGTTTCATACCTTCTTAGGAATTAATTTCTAATTATTTTTGTGTCTAATTCTAGGGCACTACGTCCTCCAGGCTGGTTACCACAGTGGCACTGTGGGGTTAGGGTGTCTTCAAACAAAAAATTAGTAGGATTCATAAGTGCTATCCCTGCCAACATCCGGATTTATGACAGGTAAATTGCCATACCTCCTTTGCATTTGTACAAATATGAATAACTATAAACAAATAATACACTTTAAATGATCTGTCACTGCTAGTGGGAATTCTCTGAAACAAATGACTGCATCTGTCAATAAAGAAGCAGAAGAAACCTTTACACAGGTCTGAAATATTTTAGAAGACATCTTCGTGAACTCTTACAGTGATAATCAACTGTAAGCATATATCCACCTCAGAAGCTTTCTGCTGATGGAAAGCATAGACAGGCTCGGGCATTCTCTGACCCTTTGGCAAGTATGAAGAGGATAGTCAGTCAGTTACAGTTCCTTATCAAGGGTTACCTTGTTCACTTGCCTTCAAACACACTGTATTAATGTACATGTACACGCCTTTGCCCAACCCCCAGAGATAGTGTAGCTTTGCCCACTCAGCGTCAAGTCACTAGCTGAGTCCTAACACCATTCAGACATGGCAACAGTAGTTTGGGTCCGAAGCAGAGCATGAAGAGGAGCATGGCCTGTTTGAAGGTGCTTCTGCCAGCCTGGTAAGTTTGCATTCTAGACATAGACTGTTTGTTGAGTCAGAGCACTAGAATCATAAGCTAAGTAGTATGAGCTGTGGTATTTTTTCTCTCTTGCCCTCTGTTCAAATGGTTTTCTGGGCCTTTAAATCCAGCATCATGGGCAAACTCTCCAAACTCATTCAAACTGTCTAGGCATCCCAATGACACATCTGGGGAGTTCTGATAAGTCAGGAATCTGTTCAAGCAGAGGCTGAAACAATCCATCTCAAGTCTGAGGCAGGCCAGCACTTCTGAACCAGCTGCTGCCACGGCCGTTTCTCCCTATTGCCCAGACACAGGCAAAGCCCCCTGCTGCCAGAACATTGCCAAAGCCCTCCAGCTCTGCAGGTCAGATCCAGTGGGTCTGCAGGCTAGATTCAGTCTCTGGGCCATAGGCTGCCAGCCCCCATTTTAATTAAGTCTTCCTGTTCCAAATTTTAAAATTAGCATTATTTACATTTTAGAAGCTGCATTATAAAAACTAAAATTTTATCTAGGTCAGAAAATAAAACTATTTCAAGAAGAAGATGCTGTTTTATGAAGTTTTACAACCTTTCTTTTATGTAAAATTTCTCTTAGTATGAAGAAAATGGTGGAAATCAATTTTCTTTGTGTCCATAAGAAATTGAGATCTAAACGAGTAGCACCTGTCCTGATTCGGGAAATAACCAGAAGAGTAAATCTGGAAGGGATTTTTCAGGCAGTTTACACTGCAGGAGTGGTACTCCCCAAGCCAGTTGCCACTTGCAGGTAACTTAGTGGTGTTTATAGCAATATTGCTTCCAAGAATGTCATTTTAAAGAACATTCAGTGTTGCTGTTCATGAACAAGCTCATCAGTGCTCATCTTATTGCTGTAAATTTCTAGTAAAATAAATATTATGTACTTGATTCTAATCCAGAGGATATGGAAAGCTTCTTCACAAAAACTTGGACAAAACCCCTTCTGTGATTAGAATCTTAGTTTGTTTCTTCGTTTGGCCTTAAGTGGAAAGCAGATTAATTTAAACTTCTGTTGACTCTATGATCAAAACTATGCTAGTAGTAACAGTGTTTTTAATTCAATACTTGCACTATTGATGTCACTTATTTCATGCTGAGGCATCTTCTTGTGGCCGAATTTCTTGTCAAAGATGGAAAATAGTTTCTGGGAATAGTATGTTACTATTGTTTGATCACTTACGTCTCCCAAAGAAGGGAAGATTTCTGTTATGTCTAACAAAGGTAGAACAAATATTATGAAGGAAAGTTGTAGGACATTCAGTACTTCCTTTGCCTGGAGTAGATTTTGTTTCTGCTACCACAAGTTCAAATCCAGAAAAATTGGTCCAGCCCTTAATTTCTTCATAGATAACTGAATCGTAGAATCACAGAGAAGTAGGGCTGAAAGGGATCTCTAGAGGTCATCTAATCCATTAATTCTCAATCTTTTTGTGGACTTGAGGCCCCCTTTGCTCCCGAACCACAGCCCTCCCCGGCCAGCTCTGCAGTTGTCCCTCGCTCCCGACCCACAGCCCCTTGGCTGTGCCAGTGCCCCTCACTCCCAGCCCCCCCAGTCCTCCAGCCATGCTAGTGCCCCTCACTTCCAACATGCTGCCCCTCCAACCCCCCAGTGTGTGGGGCAGAGTGGTGTCATGGCCTGGCTGCCGCCACTCTCCTCGGACCACTCGTGCTGCTCCCTCCCACCCCACGCCCCTTCTTAATTATTACTCAAGGTTTGTGTAGATCGCCTACAGGATCATTCCATAGAAACAGAATGCTGAGGAAGGGATTGGCTTATGGGACAGGGTAATGTATATCATATATTAAAACTAGCAGTGATATTAAATCTCATTTCAATTCTATTTCCAGGTACTGGCATCGATCACTGAACCCCAGAAAATTGGTAGAGGTGAAATTTTCACATTTGAGTAGAAATATGACTTTACAAAGAACAATGAAGCTCTACAGACTTCCCGATGTAAGCAATCTGTATGCCTAGAGAACCCTCACAGTTATTGAGGCCCCAAATAACCTTCCATCTGTCTCTGACAAGGCAAGCTTTTCATTTTGGAAAGCCAGCATTTATAGGATGTGCAAACTTATTTCCAGTTGGAGAAAGCGTTATAAAAGCTGTAGAGTTAACAGATGAGACAAATTCTGAAAGCATAGATGAATTTTATTTAGAAATACCACTTGCTTAAAATAATAATAAACAAAAGCCCAGAATATCAGTTTTAGGTTAAATGGAATGGATATGATGATGCACACTTCTTTGTATACAGTTAATATGACATGATAAGTGGGTTCACAGATTATATTTAGCCACAAATACTAAAACATTGCATTCTAAAATTTTTATCAGACTGTGCTGGAAGGCATTTTCCCTAGTTTTGCCAGAAAGTTTTCTTTGTGCAATGCTCAATGTTGTATCTCAGAATATTGGATACTGCTTTTTTTTCTCTTCTATGCTTAAAAGTTTTGTTGGCATAATTAAATCAGCTAGAAGAGGGGAAAAATCAGACCCTTCATTGTTAATTTTCTGACAGAAGATTAGTGTGGCCACATGCTGTGGTTTAAAAAATACTCTTTGTTGTTATTGCTTATTCCATTTGAGGAATTAGTTTGAGCTATCCTGGCTAGAGGGAACTCTCAGGCTGTTCCTAAGCTATACAGCCAGGAGTGGGGGAGGATGCTAACCATGGTCTGTCTGTATAGCTTAATCCTCAAACACTTTTTAAAAAGAGAGAACTTTTGAATAAATTTGTTTGTTTTTCCCACCATGTATTTTGCAATGACTTATCTCATTTTGGGTAACTCTGTACAGGATCTTTTTTTAAATATTGTGTCATGGACTCCTTTATACTATTGATATTATAAAAGTCATGCAGTGCACACTGCTACTTGATTTCACCACATGCCAATAAGATAGATTTTCAATGCCATGCGCATGCTTGCACATACAGAGATTCTCACTTGGATTCAGTGCATTAGATTTCATAGTCTAAAAGTAAATAGTAAAATTAATTAGTTTTTAGGATCAAAAAACTAAAAGTAAATTTAAATAACTTCTCAAACTCCTGCAAGACTGTTTCAGGCTAGACATTAGGAAGAATTTCTTTACTGTCTGAGCCTCCAAGGTCTGGAATAGCCTGCCACCAGAGGTGGTTCAAGCACCTACATTGAAGGCCTTCAGGAGAAATTTGGATGCTTCTCTTGCTGCAATCCAATAACTCCAGCTGTCTTCCTGTCTCTTGGGCAGGGGGCTGGAGTTGATGATCTTGCAAAGTCTCTTCCAGCCCTAATGTCTATGAAATCATAAATTAGATATGTAGTAGACAGTTTCAGATTTAACTCTTGGAGCTTGCACTTCTGTTTCCCATGTAAAAACAGTACAGGAAAAGAACAATTCATCATTACATTGCCCTGTACTATTTATCGTACAAGGTGTGTTGCTACCAGGGGTTTACAAGAAACCACATCACTCTCTTCCTTTAATCAACCTTTGCTAATTCATGAGATCCAGACCACAACAGAAGAGTAAAGCCTAGCAGGGAAAAGAATACACCATGGCATCTCTAGAAATACAGCTAAGGAACTTAAGTGCCTTTGTACCTAAGTTGCTTAAAAAAATTAGTTAAAAATTAGGACTCATTAAAAATGAGTCGGCAGTGTGCCCTTGTTGCCAAGAAGGCTAACAGCATACTGGGTTGTATTAGTAGGAGCATTGCCAGGAGATCAAGGGAAGTAATTATTTAATTCCTTCTGTACTGGTGAGGCCATGTCTGGAGCACTGTGCCCAGTTCTGGGCCCCGCACTGTAGAAAGGATGTAGACAAGTTGGAGAGAGTCCAGTAGAAAGCAGTGAAAATGGTGGAGGCTGGGGCACATGACTTCTGAGGAGAGGCTGAGGGAACTGGGTTTATTTAGTCTGCAGAAGAGAAGACTGAGAGGGGATTTGATATTAGCCTTTAGTTACCTAAAGGATGATTCCAAAGAGGATGGAGCTAGACTGTTCTTAGTGGTGGCAGATGACAGAACAAGGAGCAATGGTCTCAGGTTCCAGCAAGCCAGGTTTAAGTTGGATGTTAGGAAAAAACGTTCCCACAAGTAGGGTGGAGAAACATTGGAACAGGTTACCTAAGAGAGGGTGGTGAAATATCCATCATAGGAGGTTTTTAAGGCCTGGATTGACAGAACCCTGGCTAGAATGATCTAGTTGAAGATGGTCCTGGTTTGAGCAGGGGGTTGGACTAGATGACCTCCTAAGGCTCCTTCCAACCCTAATTTTCTGTGATTTTGAGTTGTATGTATTTGAAAATGTTATCTTTGTTCTCATGATGTTGTCACAGCCAACTTATGCACGTAACTTGGCTCACTGCAGACTAGCCTGAAACACACTTCTTAGTGTGTCTTAGAATAGACTCCCTCCAGAAGTGGTGCAAGCACCTACTCTGGACTCCTTTAAAAAGCATTTGGATGCTTATCTTGCTGGGATCCTTTGACCCTGGCTGACTTCCTGCCCTTGGGGCAGGGGGCTGGACTCAATGCTGTCCCAAGGTCCCTTCCAGCCCTAATGTCTATGAAATTTATCAAATCTTTTTCTCCATTACCGCTCTGTAATTGTTTAGCTGCCTGAAGCTTCTTGCGCTCTTGCCGCTTGCTAATGGCTCTGGCATGTCACCCACCACTTGAGGGGTTCATCATCCCAGCAGAGAACGGTGGCACTACAATTCCTTGTGTTATCTTCTCTGAAGATCTTTTTGAAATGATATAAGAGAATGGTGTGACTGTTCACAAAATATTGCTGTAAAGAAATCTGCCCGAATATTTTTAAGTTTCTTATTCTGAGAGAACTTTTTTAATAAAAGGAAGTGGTGCTTCCCCTGTTTGATCCTTCCCAAATACCAAAATCCTGGACTGGATCCTCTGCTTCAGCTGAGATTTTACTTGGTGCAGCTTGATTTGGGAAAAAGAGTCATAAATCAGTCATATTTGTGTACATTCAGTTTTTGAAGCTGGCTCTGCCTTAGGTGTCCAGCTATGTTCCCTAGCACCATTCCCAGAAAGTTCTCTACATGGGACTGGAAGATGAGAAGCATGGGCAGATGCACAAGTCCAAGATAACCTAGTGATCCCCTTTTACACAGGGTGTACTTAGGGAGCCTACCAAGCCAGTTTCTGGCTGCTTGACTGGAGTTACGGTTTAACTTTGCCACATTGCCATGCAAGGCAGTAATGTTACACGCTCAGCATATGACTGAATCATGAAGCAGGAGAAGCAGATAGGAGCTGAAAGAGAACAAACTTTGTTTAATGAAGAAATATTCTGAATAATTTATAAAAAATGTGTTGGGAAGAAGGATTCAGTTGCTTTCTTCATAGTTAAACTTTAACTATAAAGAATTGGGGGAAGTGGGGAAATCTGTACTATTTAAAGTCCTTCTCTAAATTCTTATTTGCTTGTGTGTAATTCCAAGGCAGCCACAAGTCATGAGTGTTTTTTGGGAAAAAGAACAGCAATCATTTCTACATAGAATGTTGAAAGGTAGTTTGCAATTGTTGGGGATAGTCAGGACTTCTCTGTTAGAAGTTTGGTAAGTTATAAATGTATATGTACACAGAAGAGATCTGATTTTGACCTAGAATTCAAAGTCTTTTTGTCTTTAGATTTGGTTTTTGTTGTTCATGATTTTTCTGGACTCTAAATAATTTAGAAATGAAGAAATCAAGATGGATCTTAAAAAGGAAATGCAAAAGATTAGGCTTTTGGCAATGCATCTGCTTTCCTAGAAAAATGAAGTAGCCTCAATAATGGACTATAAAAATTGAAATGTTTCAGCCTTGTCTTAGTAATTAGAGGAGAGGGAATACTGTTTCAGTTTGTAAAAATAGCATAATGAATTGGAAGGCTAGGCTAAAGTAGGCTATCAGTGAATGTAAGTCAGTTCGTGACCTAATTAGCCCTTTGCTGTGTATAAATTTTTCCTTTCAATAACTTAACATTTTTTTTTTTTATTATTTTTTTTTTATAAGGCCACAAAAACTTCAGGTTTGAGACCAATGGAAAAAAAAGATACTAAAACAGTGCAAGAATTAATCAACAATTACTTGAAGCAGTTTAATCTTGCTCCTGTAATGGACGAAGAAGAGGTAGCTCACTGGTTCCTGCCTCAGGATCATATTATTGACACCTTTGTAGTAGAGGTAAAACATTAGTTAATTATGTAGATATGGTATATCTAAACTTCACTTCTGCTTCCCTACTGATATTACTTACACAAGTAATTCTACTTAAAGCCACACTGACAACAATCTTCTACTGTTTCACAGACAGCAGTGAAGAATGTTATTCAGTGCTGTAGATTTTCTTTCACTGAGGAACCAAATATGATACTTCAGAATTATGAGGAGTCCACCATGTACAAACATTCACAGATCCTCACCCTCATTTTCCTTATCTTCTTGAATCAATCAGGAAATAAAATGAGAATAACAAAAGCAAATGTACATGAATGTACTTTACATATCAGTCCCATGGCTACACATCATAATTCACATTAGTCTTGAAATAGTAATCCAAAATGAAACTAACTCACACATTGGAAAAATTCCTATATTTGACATTTTCTCTTTACATCAGACATCATCACAAGACATCTGACATCAGAATTGAAGTGCCCTTAATGAACAGTTGCTAACGCTAATGAATCTCTAAATATTTCCACAAAGAACTATAACCAAAAAGCAAAACTTTTCTATTTTTTAAGAATCTGGGGGAAGGGGAACTTGACCATGTTGAAAATTTTCAGCTAAATGTGTTGCTTGTTATATAACCATTTTTCATAGGAAAAATGTTAGAATGAAAAAATTTCAACCAGGTTTGCTTATGAAAGGCCTTTGATGGTGCTGTGACATGGTGCTCCTTTGATGGTGCTGTGACCTGGTGAGTTCCTGATGGTTAATATTTGTCAGCCCTAAAAACATCTGTGGTATAGGATCAGGTGTCTAAAGTGGTAATAAATTAACTTAAGACTGACTCCTCATTAGATCATCTTTTTCTTTCCCAGAATCCAAATGGTATTTTAACAGATTTCCTGAGTTTCTACACATTACCTTCAACGGTTATGCACCATCCTGTTCATAAAAGCCTCAAAGCTGCCTATTCCTTCTATAATATTCATACAGAGACCCCTCTCCTGGACCTGATGAATGATGCACTTATTATAGCTAAATTGGTAGGTAGCTTATTTTTTCCTGTCTACTTCTCTCAGAAAGTAGTGTTATTAAGAAAAAAAGCAAAAGTTAATACTGTTCCATCCCCCTTTATGCTAAGAAATAACAAGGGTGGAGGTTGCATGCATTTGAGGACCTTTAAAAATACCTGTATTGGCATTTACCCCCACTTTGAACTACACTGGGGAATGAAAGAAAATTTCCCACAAAAATACAACAGTGGAAAGCCTTTTTATTACAAGACATAGGTGTAGCATAGTTTGGTCAGCACCAGAGCCCAAACAAGGGGTTTACTGAAGTTATTTGTTAAAGTCAGCAACACACATACTAAAAACAGGAATAATAGTGATAAGATTAGCACAGCCCACTGATTCTCAGCTAGGATATCTTAAAATCTTCAAGAGTGCTTTGGGGCACCTCACAAAATATTAGTGGTTAGGTGTGTAAACATGATTCATTAGATAACCCAGAGATTGAAATAGGAATCCGTGGTGTTAAAGACTATGACGAGTGGGTGCTTCTACACATGCTCCAACGTGTTCTGATTAGAATGTATCTGAGCAGACTTAACTAATCAAATTTGCTGAAACATTCTAATGAGAATATTCCATTATGCTGCAGTGTCCTGTGCTTCAAAATAGCACTTCAACTAAAGCTTGTCAAGCGAGCTGTAAAGTCCCCCCCACAGCCATTTTGAAATGTGGGATGCTGATGCATGCGACGCTGTGGTATTTTAATTAGAGCAGCTCCCGAAAGCTCTAAAATGCCTCCCTCACTCCAGAGCACATATATAGGCACCCAATGTTTTTTGAGTTTCTTGCAACAGAAGAATTGCTTATTTATTGTTTTTATAGTCAGTCCTGGTGGCAGAGCTGTACTGTTGCACCTCCAAATGGTGTGTAGTGGAATGACTTTCAGGGAAGGTTAACTGTGGGGAAAAAAGCAGGGGTAATGCTGACAAATAAGCAGTGACAGACAGGATGTGGTGGGGACAGCAGATGGCAAGAACCATGTAAAAAGTCATGTGCAGCAGCTTCTCCATAATAAAATAAATTGGGCACAAGCTATATTTGTATCTTCTTGACTTGTCCAAATGCAACAATTAGAATGTAACAGATGCTGCTGTTTTAAAAGACTGCCCTCTTGAAACCACTCCAAATGTATGTGTCCATCCCCTTTGGGTATGTCTCACCACCTGCCTGGCGCTTCTGGAGACGGTCACTTTCAAGAATGCCCCACCCACTCATACAAGCCAAATACAGAACTGAATCAGTTTCCCATGTGCTTGACAGCAGCAGGTTGAGAGGACAGAGGATGCCCCAGAGTCGCTTTGCTGCCTCATTGTCAAGTTTGACATGTGCAGGTAGGACTTGGTGGGCAGGCTGTGCAGGAGAGCAACATTCCTAGGGCTAGTAATAGTGGTGTAGACTTACCTAAGCTATCTTTAAGAAGAGGATATGCTGTATTTTTTCTGTTGGAAGAATGCTCAGTATCACTAAAACAGCAGCTCATGGATGGACTTGAATGAGTTAGCAAGATTTTTGTAAACTAATCTGATTTTTTTATCAGATGGAAGCTTATTTTGTGCTGGGATTTAGTTGTAACTATAGCTAATAATTTAACTTACATGTTAACGCTATGCAAGTAGAAATACACCACAGATGCACTGCAGATGCACATCTGTGGAAAGCGGCGAAGACCTTAAATCAGAATGTCATGTTATAATTGTAAAAACATTTTCACACTCAGACATAAATTAATGGAACACAGTTTGACAGAGTGGAAGGGAAGATGTTATAAAGAAGTGCTTAGAAGAAAATGAGTATATTCTCAAAGGTTTAGTGCCAAGGCTTTATCTCTCTAGTTCTCTCCCTGCATCGCCACTTGCTTTGCAGAATGTTTGTATAAGGCTGCAAACAGATGTTGCCCTTGTGCCACCATAAAAATGTTCATGGTGGTACCAAAGCCCAAACGAGCAGACATCTCTCCTGTTTGTTCCACTCAAGATGCCCCAAAAATGGTAGTGGAACAATTCCTAGTAATAGTTTGTGTTTCCTATCACAGTGGCACAGTACTTAAGGCATGAGAGCAAAAGCAGTCTAGGGCTGATGGTCCTTTCCAGCTGCCCTGGGCAGGTGTTTTCGATGCTCAGGGCCTTATTCTTCAGGACATCAGCTCCAAATGTCTGGCCCTGACCCAGAGAAACCCCACAAATTGCCTGTTCCATGCTTGTAGATGCGTGCCCCAGGAATTCTCCTGCAGATCCTGGGACGTGTTTCATGCAGTTCTGGAGGCAGGTAATGCATGGGATTCCCCAGGGAGCCCTGGGCCAGGTACCTGGGGCTGTTGTCCCACAGAATGATGCTCCAGGACCAGCATGGGCCCATTCTTGCAGGTTGGGAGTCCTGGATGACATCTGTCTCTGCCAATCAATAGGATCACATTCTGAGTTGGAAGCACTCTGGTATAGCTGATCCCACTACAAAAACCGACATCTGTTTGTAGCCCCTGTGGTAGATTTAGGTAGTATCGATACAGATCAATTAAAAAAATAGAATGAACAGCTCAGATGTATCTGATACTAATGATCTCCATGAACTATGAAGCAAATAATAGTTTTATTACTTTCCTTTTCCTCCTTGCATGTTTTGACTCTATAAATAACAATCTGAGGTTGACTAAGGTAAACAGTGAAATGGACATTTTAACAAGAACTTGATACATAATATTAGACTCTGTCTTTGAAACGGTTGTAATTAGCGCCTTGGTCAAGTTTCTGACAGCTTTAAACACATATAAAACTTAATTTAAACATTCACATTTTTTTTCTGACACGTATTTATTTGTAATAATAAATATACGTGTGAATGTGTTCCTGGGTAAGCAGGCAAAGTTCTTTGGGCATATGTGATATCTTTTATTAGACTAAGTAGAGTTGTAAAAAAGTTATTTTCAAGCTTTTGGGCACAAACACCCTTCTCCAGGCATTGAGAGATGGGTAAACTGATTGTTCAGAAAATGTTCGGTACATTATTAAAATGGAACATTACTAGCAATGATACAAGCACAACCTTGATTTTTCCTGAGGCTTGATACCTTGATTTTTCTTGAGATTTAGACTGAGGTCTTCAGTAACAGGTGCAGGTACTTTGACATTTATGAATAACATATATGAACAATATGCTTTACGATGCCACAGAGAAGGAAACTGAGGCACAAGGAAGTGATTTGCTGAAGGCCTGTGACAAAGCTAGGGAAATACCTAGACTAGTGCTCTAATCACAAAATCACACTGCCTTCCTCAGACGTGAATTATTGTGTGAATGTTAACTTAGTCAAAACAGTAGGCATTACATGTCTAGGTGCTTTTGGGAATCCCGCTAGGTGCCTACTTATACCTTGCATGTTAAAATACCTCTGAGATCTGGCCCTGGGTTTACATAAAGGGAAAGAAGCAGGGAGCAGTATATTCAAATCATAATTTACTTACAAACAAATTGCACAGCATTATATAAAAGAAAACAGAAAACTGCTTTTTAGCAAAAGTAATTAGTAGGTCAGCAAAGGCAACTCGATAAACTTCACAATATACCAGACTTATTTAGTTGTAAGTTCTGTGTTAGTTTAACTGAAGTTGTAATGCAGGCAATTCTAAATGCATATAGTTTAGGAGCTTCAAACTTGGGTATATAAAATTATGTACTTAATCAATATTTAGGCATCTTAAATAAATGCTAGGCTCTTTCAGAGGTGCTGACCATATGAGGCTCTTAATGATCTCTGTAGCTAAAGTCAATAAAAATATATTAGACCTTCCATTACAGTAATAAGAAAGGTGTGTATAAGCAAGATAAAAAAATGCAAGTTGCTATATGTGCATGTCTAAAATTGAAAAGAAAATTGTATATTTTTCAAAGTAAAGATGCAAAATGTACCCTGCCCCCCAAGCCCGTAGTCTAAGATTACATGTGTAGACTTTAACATTGACATTTTATGATTTTTTTGAGTGCTTAATTTTGCAGTGTCAGGGTCAGTATTGCAAATGTCATGAGGCTACTGAAGTTCTGTAAACATCTGGATACCAAAAAGACTTCTGTAATGGTAATGGATTTTGGGTACATGAAGAGGAAGGGAGTTGGAAGAGGACAAGTGAATAGAGGAGAGAAGCAAATGTAACAGACAGAAAAGCAGTCCAAAACATATACATTATTATGACGCAATTAAAAGCTACATTAGAATTATTTTGAGGTTTTACCCTGAGTACCTTGCATTACAGAGAGAATCTTCCAATAATGTTCTTCTCTATACAGGCATTCTTTTGGTTGGTATCTTGGTCTTGTATGCGCATCAGAACACAGGATCAAATCCTGTATCTCCTCAGTGAAAATGGTTAGAATCCTGGATATATTCATTTATTATGTATACATAAAATGTTATCATTTAGAAATTTAAAATAAAATTTAAAAAATGCTTTGATATTACCAGAAAGGATTTGACGTGTTCAATGCACTAGACTTGATGGAAAACAAAACATTCCTGGAAAAACTCAAGTTTGGGATTGGAGATGGTAACTTGCAGTATTATCTGTACAACTGGAGATGTCCTGGGATGGAATCTGAAAAGGTAAGACTGAAAAGGGCCTTCTGTTTGCAGTTAAGATGATACTGAATTCACCTACAAATAGCAAAGTGAAGATGATGTGTAAATAAAATGTGTGAATTGAATAGGTCTAAACTCCATAATTAAATGCAAACAACCCAGTCTTTTGTTGCTATACTTGCACTAAGTACTGCATTTTTCTCTTCCTTCTAGGTTGGTCTTGTATTACAATGAGGACACTTTTGTGTTTATAGAACTCTGAAGTCATCATTTGAGTTGATTTAATCTCCATAGCAGTTCTTGGAATGGTGTTGTTCAAGAGGAGTAAAAGCACAACATCAGTAAAATTGAAATAGTCCATTAAATCTGAAATAAAGAAGACCGTATGTGACCAGTTTTACACATTTTCAGATAGAATGGAAAGTTCATGAAACTCTTATTGTCCATGAAAAGAATAAAAGCACATTCATTTAATTTTCAAAGCTTAGCTTGCACCTTGATAAAAAGAAGGTATTTTTTCCACTCTGCAGAAAAGACTGTTTTGTACAAACTGTGCTACAGTGGTGGATTAGGGTACAAAAATCTTTGCTATTATGTGGATGAACTGCTGCATTTCTATTTATTAAGTGGTGGTGTATGTTTGTCAGTGTTACAGAATGAAGGATCCAAACTTGAGTATCTTTGCTTATTCACTTTACATGGATTTCATCGTTTGGGGGGAAAATTATGGAGTATGACATTTGTAGCTATTATGAAAGTCCTGGATGTTTTTGTAACTGGAGCAGTATGAAAATGTACTGGTTTGACCTGGTGCATTTGTTTCTCCATAAGCAACGCTGCCAAAACAATAAAAATACAGATTTGTACTTTGATCTTCAGTAGATCAGTGGATTGATTTAAGAGTATTGCACTGTTTAGTGCAGACATTTTCTATGTTGCTAGAATGATTATACATTACTGTACTTAATTTACAGTTGTGGCACAAGACCTTAGTTTTTCCTCAGTAAATCAACATCAGCCTCTGTGTAAAACTAAGATTTTTTTTAGTAGTGCTATCCGAATATTTATAGTTTGAATGTTTTCAATGCATCTGTCGACTTTGATTTTTTATGAAGTCTGTAATTCTAATGCAAAGTATCTTGTGTAAATAAGTATTCATAAATTGTTTCTGGTAGTGTTTTTATCCTGAGTTTGGAACAGTTTCATTGTATATAGGGCCAGTAATCAAAAGAAAGATGCTCCTCCTGTCTTTGAAAGCTTATGTACTGGCCTGTCCTAAAATGTGATTTCTCCTGTCCCCATCCCTGTACTCCCCATGAATGCTCAGCAACCAATAAGGCTTCTGAAGCACTTTATATTATACATTCCAATATAGTGACATAGTTCATTGTGATGGCAATACTTATAGTTCATGTATGCTGCAGTCACATGTGGATCAAGAAAATCTGAAGTTGTGAAAATTCTAGCTGAAAGTGCCAAACTGTGATAGTGAAGCCTACATGCTGTGCAAGTATTTGGATGTCACTAGAATATCTTATGTAATGTGTGTAGACAAATCTTCCTTTTTAATACCCCCGTAATCCTAAATGTCAGAGAAAGCTTTGCTTCAAGCTTAGGGGATTTATGCTTGATATTGTCTTCACTTGAACTGATAAAAGTAGTCTGTGCCTCCTTAGCACTGAATGGCATATCTTGTATAGCAGTTTATCTCCCACCTGTCTTTGTTTTATAATGGCAGGGTGGGGACTCTAATTCCTATGTAAGGTAGGCTTGTAGGCCAAATCTGCAAAGGAACTTAAGTGCCTAACTGCCAATCCAGGTGCCTAAGTCTAAAATTGAAATCCTCAGAAGCCCTGCTGCTCATATTGGAGGTGCCTAAGTTTCCATCCTTCAAGTTCCCAGGCACATGCTTCTGGCATACCTGTAACTGTCTAACCTTTGGCACTGTCAAGTAGTTGGGTACCTGGCCTACTTGGGCTCCACATATTAAGTAGTCTGTTCCCACAGCCTGTATCCAAGGCCTGATCCTGTAGGTATTCTTGGAGCACAGCTACAATGAGACGCATGCAAACTGGACAGGGGTGCTGCTCCACTGGATCACAGTACCCTGGTGGTTACAGCAGGATCTGGGTGACCCAGTTTTCCATCCTCTCCTCTCCCCTCTCTGTGATGAGATGATCCTCCATCTCCTTATTTCCAGGTTAAAGGTCAAGTTCTACAGCTGTATGGTATTCTGAGGTGAGCATCTCTCAATCTTTCTGACTGAAGCTGTTTACTAGATAAAATCATTCACTAGTCAGAGTGGGAGCACAACTTGTCCCTAGTGATTAGGGGACTGAGCTGAGAGAGACCTACATTTCAGCTCTTGCTGGTACTTACTACAAAATACTTAAACCTTCAGTCAGAAAGGTGTACAGGAGCCAACTTCTGGAAGTTAGATCATTTTCCTGAGAAGTAGTTCTCAAGTCCCTTTAGACAGGAGAAAGAATTGAATTTGGAGTGCCTGTATCCCAAATGCTCTGATTCTTAACTCTTTGTTCAAGGTGCTGGGGGAGGGGGGTTTCAGCACCTACATCTAGGCCTTCTTATATTCAAGATTCATAGCAATGCACGCTCTCCCAAGGCTGGAATATGTAAGGACTTATGTGCTCAAAGTGGCAGTTAGGTACCTCAGTTCAAAACCGAGCCTCAGCATCCCCTATTCAGTCATTGCCTAACTTGGGAGCTGGCTGAAAGCCCTCGCTGCCCAGGCTTATGATACATAATTGCCTGAAGTTCTGTTTCTAGGCACAACTAGAAACTCCTAAGCCTTGACTGCTAAGGAACACAGCAACCACTCATGCTTTAACTTTTGAGAGTCACAGAGGAGATGATCTTTATTCTTGCACATGGAACTCAAAACTCTTTTCATGAGGTTACTGGTAAAAGGTTCAGCATCATTTGCCCTATTGTTTTTTAAGGAGTTTAAGCATGATAGCCTATATTCAATAAAGGACTTTAGGGCTAATTTCTGGGTACTCCACCTCTGGAATGGAAGCCTGGCTCCTGCATTGTCTAAGTTTCATCTGGCATGGGTGGGGAGGGGGACAGGAGGTACTTTAGAACAAGTACTTTAGAACAAGACAAAGAGCTAGTGATTGTAAATACCCAGGCTGGGTGTCTCAGAAATCACCAGGTGACTAATTACAAAGCTCCAAACACAGCTTTAACTATTACACTTGAGTCATGCTTTATTGTCTCTGGCCCAATGGCTCTTAAGTGTTTTACTTGGCAAGATCAGTTTCAAAAGACTGTGAGTAGCCCCATCAAAAGAAGGCTGTAGTCTGTCTGGTAAGATGTTAGTCTGGAGTGTGGGACAGAAGACCCTAGATCTTGCATTTGGAAGAGTACTTTAACACCTTATTATACCTGTGCACATGTACATATGTATATGCACACATGTGCAAACACCTCCCCGCCCCCACCCCCCCTTGATAGTAATGCTCTCTGGCAGACTTCTAGAAAGGTGTGGCACCTTATCTATCTGAATCTAGCCCTCGATGTCTAAACTCTTCTTCAAAAGCAGCAGGGGCATATTGTGATGTTTTAGGTGGCTGCTCATTCCGTGGTAGCTTTTGTGGCTCACTTTCCCTTCACGTTACATAGGGTGGCCTAAACCGGGGTTTACTAAGTAATAAAATGCCTGCAATCTAGCTGTTGTAAAATCTAAGGCCTATTGGGTTTTTAAGCGTACTGTGAGGGGGCTTGGACATAAAAATACAGTTTGCATTCCCTAGGAGGCCTGGGTTTGAACTAGACATTGAGCTGCTCAGACTGGGCAGTCCTATACACACCCAGTTTTGGTCTTGGCACCTAAAGGTAGCATCAGACATAAAATGGGGAGCCTAAATTCTTTACCCTTAGCTCCAGGAGACAGATCAGGGCTGTTAATCTCCCATCTTTCTGCTGTCAATCCCACAAAAGGACAGAAATACCATGTGCTCATGCTTACAGTTTCCAGTTTGCCAGCTTAGGTATCTAACCCTGCAAGCCTGGCTTTTCTGGATTTCATTCTTCTGTGCTTCAGTTTTTCCCCCCACATAATGTAAGAGTGATGTTGCCATGGTGATCCAGAAATTATGCAAGAGGCAAGGTTGAGGAAGTATTCTTCCAGGCAAAGTCTGCAGAAGACTTCTATTTCTTCCTATATTAAAATTTTGTCAGTTTTTTTTTTCCCCTCTGGACAGAAGTTTAGGCCTTTAGAGAATAAGACCTTTGGATACTTCAGAATGGGACAGGGGTGTGTTCCAAGTTGATGTTGATCTTGCATTTGAAAGCTTGTCTAATTATCCCAACTATACAGTTGGTCCAATAAAAGATATCATTTTAAATCCTTGCCTCTCACTGTTTTTCCCAGCATTATACAAGAGAGCTTGGGTGCCTAAGGGATTGGATTCCACTAAGCAGCAAGGTGCCTAAAGGTTAGATGTTGCAAAGTCTAAGCATATATAGAGCGAGCCATCACCTAGACTAGAACTTGTTTAGCTTGTTCAAGCATCTAACATAAGCAGCACAGTTTGTACTTTAATATGTGCTAAATTGGGTCAGTTACAGCCTAATGATAATCTCATTTTAAAGTATACATTGTTGCCCTTATTTACACTAGATTGAAAATGACTACATTCCAAGGCCAAACTTCTACATTTTAGCTTACATCAGGAGCCCATCGGCCAGATTGGGCTTGTGTAGCCCTACAAATCAGCTTGTGGAGCTCAGACCAACTGCGCGCTGCATGCAGCGTGGAGAGTTGGTTTGGCGCGTAGGCTGGACCTGGCTCAGCACATACTGCACGCAGTGCTTGTGTCAGACTGGCCCCAAGTGCTGGCTCCTGGAGCTAGCTTGCAGGGCTGTTCTGGGGCCCAATCCAGACCAACCCCAGAGTACACAGCCAGTTCAGCACAGGCATCTGCACCCTAGACCCTCTTGTGTTGCATATGGTACCAGGTCCAGCCCCTGCACCAGATGCAGTATAAGCCCTGGAGCAGGACCAGTCTGTGCAGGGCTAGGTGAATTTGATATCCCTGTGCTGAACTGGAAGCTACTTGGTCAATTGGTTTTGTATGTAACAAGTCAACAAGAAACCACAGCCCTGAAGAGCAGAGGAAATGGAAGTCACTAGCCTCTGCTCATCCCTCCTCAACACCCACCCCCAAGCAGTTAGAATTTAGCCACTAGGCATCAGTTTGTTTAACTTTCAGATAGCCTAATGGCTCTGGAGTCAGTACTACTGACCTTTTCTTTGTAGTTAGCGTCCCTAACCAAAGCAGCATTTTACAAAAACGAGAATACTGGTAACCTAGCTGGTGGGGTGAGCGCACTATGGAACATTTCACAGCATAGAAGTTTGATCTCTATTTAAAAGTAACAAACAGAATAACCTTCATTATGGTAAGTGGCTTTACAGTACCAGTGGCTTCTGAGTAAAATATAAATTTTAAGTAAATTATTTATAAGTTTGAATTCCCTATCTTGATTTTAGCAAATAACTGTGTCTTTCATATTAATTCTACTGCACAATACTGCCATTTCTTGAAGTTAAATACAACATGCATTTAGTATTAGGAATTGTTTAAGCGTAGGACCATTTCCAGCTTCATGGAATGACATGTAGTAGGAAGTGCACATCAGTGTTTTCATTTGCACATTTACTTCATACACTAAATTTTCTGGAAATAACTTCTAGATTCTCCCTTTGAGAAATAAATGTGGACATTTGCTTAAACTCCATTTAACATGTAGATCTATGCAAGAGAATGTTGTGGCTTGCATACATAAGTCTTTTAAAATGCATTTTCCTGCAACAAAATAGTATTTTATCTTGGTCTGTGTATGAAAAATACATGGTTTTCATTTAGCACATTAAAAGCCAAATATATCTGAAATCCAATTTTGCATGCAGTACTTGACCAGAACAAACCTAGGGAAGTCTGTGTACAGCTACAGATGTTTGCTTGAAAGCAGCACTGAACGAATAAGCAAATTGAAAACAAAAAGTTCATAGCAGCATGGATGTGTTTGAATAAACTTAAATTTTGATATTCCTTTGTTTGAATAATAACATGTAATACCATAGTTTCTGTTCAAACTATATTACTTCCTGAAAATATTAATTTTGCATGCCACTTGTTACAATGCATGTCTTGTACAAAACCATCTCTCTCAAGTACTTAATAATAGTCATCCGTAGACCCAAGTTTTCCAAACACAAATTAGAAGAAAAGTCACTATTTACATAGATTTACAATTTAAAATCTAAACAGGAAAAGTTCTACAACTGTGTAAATGTATTAGTTGATCTCATTTTGCACTGGTCAAATGGCTTACTATCTTTAAGTTTAATTAAATTGTTAGGGTATTAGTTACAGACAGCAGTTTCTCACACTGCATTAAAAAAAAAACAAAAGTCACTTCACCCCTAATGAAAGAACCTGAAAGTTATTTTATTTATGAAATGCGTTTTTTCTTTTTGGGGGGTTTCCTTATCTTATTTGGATTTGGAACAAGCTTTTTAACTTTGAGGGTTTGTAAAGTTACAGTTGGTGCATATGGTGTATAACTTTCAGTATGCTTCCGCTTTTGGCTTAGGGAGAACTCCTCCACTGAAGTGTCCATAAGCTCGGAAGCTTCTATTTCCAGAGAACCAGTATTTGCATCTGGCACAGATTGCTCAGTTCCATGGTGAATCCATGGTACATCCAAGGTAGGAATCCTGGCAATTATAGCTTCTACTACTTCAGTAAAGCTGTCAGAGTTCCTTTTAAAGCCCAATGCTAGAACAGAGGTTAAACCAAGAACAGGAGCTATGCTTTCACTAAGACGTGGGACCTGGCCAGCTGGAACTGCTCGACTTGCACTCAGCTGAATAAGGTGCGAAGTGATCAGAGCAGGTTTTGCAGATTTACATACCAGCACTAAAAGAAGTTCATTTTTTTCCAAAGCTCTTGTGACTTCATTAACTCCAATGGCAAGCTGCTTCCTGATATTTAAGTCAGTCCACCCTTGTTGAGTGCCTTCCTTTTCTTTCTCCTTTAGAAGTTTGCTAGCACTAGTATCACAGGTGTTTTTGGCTTGTTTTATTGCATTAGATTTTTTTTTCCTGCTTGCAACTTCAATCTTTTTAAGTCCAGTGCATTTAATCCTTTCTTCCAAGGTCTGTAATATAAAGTGCACATCTTCTCCCTCTAGAGTACGCCATGTGATAACGTATGGGTTATTTAAAGAAGTTTTCACAGAAATTTTCTTTGTTTTACGGACTGATCCACCCCCTGCCTTCACTACAGGCATTTTGATACTGGTTTGTGTTTTAGCGGCTCAGCTGTGGATGAAAGAAGAGAAGTTATTAGCAAATGGTCCACAAGAAGGACCCCCTCTGAGCATGCAACAAGCCCTTATTTCTTACTTTCTTAGCTTAAAACAAAGTTAAACTTAAGAGGTACATGTATGTAACATTAGCCTTCACAAAATACTTGGCTATGCAGTGTCTACCTTATTCATTTTCAACAGGTTGACATTTGCACCCAAGTGACTCACCTGAAAGTGAACAAAAACAACTGGAAACACTACAGACAGGGCCATCCCTGGAGGGGGGAAAGGGGGTGCAAATCAGGGCAACTGCCCCAGGCCCTGCTTCATGCCACCAACCCCACACTTTGGCCACTTGCAACCCCTTCTCCCTCCCCAGTCCCACACACCCCTAGGCACAGCTCTGACTACTCTCTTAATCTGTAATGTTCATAAAACTAAATCAGAATGTGTAGGAAATGCTAAATTTTGACTCTTGTATTGTGACAGCAAGGGTATGCCAACAGTAAGCAAAGGTGTAATTGTAGCATGTGCAAGCATACCCACACTAGTAAACTGACACACACAATGTTAACAATGAAGATGCGTGTAACCTGCTCTGAAGTCTGGTATAAAAAGTCTGCTGGCAACCCAAATGGAATACCTGCTCAGAAGTTAGTGATGATGTCCAAGTTACCCTGTTATTCCTAGCTATCCAATTCAAGTCCTAACAACTTCATCTGAAAGTAAATATACTCCTACAGGTCAAGAGGGTTGGACCATGGTCTTCTATAAGAATCCACAATTACTGAAGCGTAAGTTTCCCTCCATGGAGAAGGCCAGATACAGATCTTAAATCACACTTCAAAGGACCAAGTATCATTAGTTTATGCATGCTATCTCAAAATTATCATTTCATGAGTCATTACAGTCCTGCATTCACTGACAAAAAGGTTGGGTTTTCACGTAGGTTTGGAGTGTTGTAGCCAGGATATTACAAGAATATATGAGCAGCAAAAAAAACCCCATGCTTCTCCTTGGTTGTTCATTCAAGGTAACTTAACTTGACTGGAAACCCCATCTGACAGTTATGCCTGCACACTCCTGATCCCTGGAACTGCACATCTTCTAGCTTTACCTCTTAATGCCACAACATACTCTACTCACACAGCTGGAAAGTGCCCTCTAAATTAAGGCTCTATTTACATCGGGGCACTGCGTCCAAGATCCAGCCCACAAGCCAGATCCAACCGGTGGGTCTTGGACCAAACCCTTGGCACCAGATGAAGCATGTGCTGGCCCCAGCCCCACCTACTGCATGAAACACAGCCGTGTCATCAGGACTTTGCAATGTAGACAAAGCCTATGCCACTTCTACACAGACACATGAGAATGGGGGTGAACATTTCAACAGAGAAACCACAACTGGGGCTGACACTTCTCTGGGAAATCAATCCTCACCAGGTGTTTACAATACAAATTAAAAAATGGTTAACAGCAGTCATGTATATTGTTCAAAACATCCAACTGTATGCAAAAATCTTTGAAAAATATGTAATGTGGGTTTATTATCACAATGACGAGTGGCCAGAGAACAACATGACAGGTGGCCACACCACCCCAAAACCAGGAGGGGCCGAAAGGGAGAAAGTCTCTCCTGCTGAAAAGGCTGTGTGCATGCACCTGGGGTAGAGTCAGGAGAAAATGACAACCAGCAATGGAGCAGGGTAAAAATGGGAAGGTACCATTTTGAAGGCTGTGAATGAGACAACCCACTGATGTGCTGGGCAGAAACAGGGACGAAAGCAACAGCGGAGGGACACAAAAAGCAGGGGGTCACCAATGGACTCTGCCTTTAACGACCTGCTGCTCTGTGCGCCCCTGCGGCTTCCCTCCCCGCTCCTGTCCCGCACCCAGCCGGGCCCCACGCTCCAGTCATGCAAGCCAGCACCTTCGCGCCTCCCCGCCCCTCGCCCTCGCTCCCCTGCCGGCTCCGCCCCAGCCGAGCACACGCTGCTCCCGCGGAGGCCGGGGCCCGTCTCGCGGAAATGACGGGACAGCACCAGGGGGCCCTTACCCTGGGCCGGCCGCTGCAGCCAGCTCCTCCCGCCGCGCTCCGGGCCTAGCGGCACGCCGCGACAAAAAAGGAGGCACGACGGCCGCTCCACACAGGACACGGCTACCCGCTCCAAACTGAAGCCCTTCCGCCGTGACCCCGGAACCGGAACCCCATACGTCCAAAAGCATCTTCTTGCCGCGGTGATACGTCACCAATGTTACATCGCTTCCTCCCCGCTCCGGATCTTCACGCGCATGTGCATCTTACCCCGTCGGAGGGGAAGGAGGGCTGGCTGCGTACTTTTGCGCGTGCACCTTACAGGCCCCGGCTCGGCCGGGGATGGCGCTGCAGGGTCCTCAGTCTGACGTCTGGGGCGCAGCGCGGGCCCCGGCTCGTCTCGCACTGCCCCGCGCCCCGCAGGGCTTGTTGCCTCAGCCTGGGGGCGGGGCGGGCTGGGCCCGACCCGGCTGGCATTGCCGGGCTGGCAGTTGCTTTCTCAGGCTTAATCGGGATTAAGCCCACAGAAGCCATTAGTTGACGTTATTAAACAGTCTAAGCACTTACACTCCAAAATTAATTATATTAATTAAACTCTAAAATGAATTATCATAAAGCTGTGCACACCATGAACTGTAACCAGTGCCACCTGAGTACTTAATTAAACTCCAAACTGAAGTATCTTATATAAATAAAGCTATACACAACATGAATTGCAAGTAATACAACCTTAAACACTTTATCAAAGGACATAATTCACCATCCAGCGTAAGGTGGCAAAGGGTCACAGTAGGGCGACAGCCCTAGACGTTAGGAGGGCTGACGTCAACAAGCTAAGGAGGATCGTTGGGGAGGCGCTGAGGACCCAGAGGAGAAGGGAGCCAGATGTCCGAGGTGAGTGGTCGCTCCTTAAGGAGACGATCCTCCGTGCCCAAAGGGAGGTAATCCCAACAAGGGTCAAAGGGAGCAGGAGGGCGCGTAAACCCCTATG
>JAGPOW010000261.1:225924403-225958925 GCA_030014935.1 Caiman crocodilus | reverse complement strand
GCCACCGACGAGTCGCTCTTCTGGGTCTGGGGGGCTCCTCAGTAGGTTTCTGGCCCTGCAGAGAACAGAAGTACATGTCAATTTCATCCTCTGCCTCCCAGATAGTTTGAAGGGAGTTTAGGAGATCATCTAGTCCAACCCCCTGTTCAAAGCAGGAACATTCCCAACTACATCATCCCAGCCAAGGTTTTGTCTAGCCAGCTCTATAAAAACCTCCAAGGAAGGAGATGTCACAACTTTTCTGTGTAACCTGTTCCAGTGGTGTACTGCTCTTCTAGTGAGGAAGTTTTTCCTAAAGCATGTGCACCCTGCGAAATAATGGCAGAGCTCCAGGACACTCAAACTGTGGATCCCAAGTGGATCAATTTCTTTGTCAGTTGCAGCTCTTCCAGAGACAGCAGGCTGTGTTAGCTGTGCTTGTGACCAATGCTGCTTTAAGAAGAGTGTTCTCCATAATAAAAAACATATGGATAGACCAGAGATATAGGATGAGATCTAAAACTGACACTTTTGTCACGCTCTGAATTCAAGAGAGCTGCAGGAAATTGCTCAGTTCCACAAATTCATCCTTGAAAGAAATGACCTCGACAGCAGAAACAAAAACCAAAAAATATGCCTTTAAGAAGAGCTATCATCAGAAATCTTAGTAGGGAACATTCTGTTGCATTGGTCCCTGCTTTAGCAAATGAAAAGGTGGGGAACCATATCAGTCCCACCCACACACAGCCCCAAACCCTCTCTAACCTTTACCCTCATCCTAGCTTGGGATGCTCCAGCACTCCCTAACCTTAGCCCAAGCAGCAGACCTCTACCAGTCTGAACATAAAAATGAGACTGGAGACTTGCTGAAACTGTTAGTGTGAATTACCAGTAATGAGAAAATTATACCATTAGAAGGGAGGGAAGTTGTGAGGGCAGCCACTAATCTTTACTGTTAATTGAATCAAGGACTGAGTGAATGTATGGAAGAGATTTCACACTAAGCACTATTCATCATATTTATTAAAAGAGGCAAGGATCATGCGGAAAAAATATAGGTGCAGTCATGTAATTAAAGGTTATATCATAATGCATAAGGGAACAAAATTAAGTTTTCAGAGGCAAATGAAAGTCTGGCATTTCCTAACTTTTGAGTGCCTGACTTTGCCACCTTATCTTTCAGATATAGGGTTTTGTATGTAATGCATATTTTGAGTAGGTATATCAGGTAAAATGGCCTTTGAAGATGCTCCCTGTCCTGGGAAACTTATTCTAAGGTCAGCTACACATGTGGATGCAAGTTAGGGAAGGTTTATAGATAGGTTTTAATACAGATCAGATTTAGAGAAATGTTTTTTTCATAAAAATAATCTATTGAATGTTGTAATGCCCTTTTCCAATGGCCAGCATTCATCCCTCAAGAGTAAAGAGCAATGGGCCAATGTGTATATGCAATTTTTCTTCTGATGAGGAATTAAAGCAAGAAATAGATTTTGAGTTCTGTCCACAAGGGGTCATAAAACCGGGTGGGGGAGGAGAGGGACTATTTGCTATTTGCTAGTCATCAACATGGTGGCTGCAATACATCTTTTGAGAGAGCCAGAAAGGATTAGTAAATACCAGCTGCTTTCTGCATCCAGCTCCTGCTACAAACAAGCTTCCTTGGCCTTGCTGCTTCCCCAGTCTCAGTCGGCGCAGTGTGCATACCAGCCCTTAGAGATGATGTCATTTTATTCTTGGTCCAATGAGGAAAGCGAAGTGCAGGCTCTTTTGTGTGGCCTGGGATTATAACTGGGGCTGCGGACAGTATTGAGGGGATTGAGCATACAAGTGCTGTAGCTCAGCTCAGAGAGAAGTGTTTGCTGCTGCTGCTGCTGCTGCTGCTGCCAGTCATCAGAATGACTCTCCAAGTAAGAGTTCCTGCTTCTTAGGGAAGTGAGGATGGAGATACACTGAAGTGTCCACAGGCAGTGCCTTGCTGTGATAGTGCAAGGCTTGGCAGAACAACGACTTCTATTTCAAATTGTGGTTGCCTGGCAGCACAGCCAGTTACTTTTTTAAGTCAAGGTGCTTAAATGGTGTGTGATGTATGCAGGGGAGTTAAAGTTTCCTTTTTTGCATTCGTTATTCATTAGTTTATACAATTTCGGGGTGGATAGGAGCACGCTTGCTTGAAGGATGAGGTTTATTGGGTACATGCATTAGTTTGCTTTGTGAGTTGCCTGTATTTGCTTTGAATGATGATGCACTTTTATATACTGTGTAAGTGTATTTGAGAATGCCATTTCTTTTTAGAAGTTGCTTAATTATGATTTATTTAGAATTATGCAAAGAGACAATTTTCCAAACTTCTAAGTTATTGGGATGTGCAGTTTTGGACCTAAGATTTTTTTTTTTTGAGGGAATAACTAATAGTGCATCATTATTTAGATGCATGCATTCTTCTTGGGATGGGGGTAGTATTTGGAAGGGTACATGTTGGTCATTGGCAAAATTCAACTGTCTCCTCTCCCAGTGCTGGATCTGAGGTGTTTTTATGAAGCTAGCCCCTGCTGCTGGTTTTCAGCCTCCTGTCTTTGCAGTCATATACATGCACTTTCTTTTTTTGCCCATATCCTGAGACTCAGCCAATTTTCTTCTGTTAAGTTCCTTGTTCTCTCTCCAAGACTTGCAAGCTCTTTCATCTCTAGGGTTACCATAGTTCCAGCTACAAAGAAGAGGACACCTGTCACGCGGGGGGGTGTATGATTATGGGGTGGGAAGTGATATGTCGATGCCCTGCCCCTGCCTATGCCATTTGCACTCACTCCCAAGCCACAGCCTCCCCAGCCCTACTGCTGCCCCTCACTCCTGACCTGCAGTACCCTAGAAACAACTGGGCCATGCTGGTGCCCGTCACTTCTGACTCGCCTTCCCCTGGCACTGCCACCATCCTGCACTCCTGACCCAAAGTCCCCCACCCCCCCCAGTGCCCCTCACTCCCAAGCCACAGTCCCCCCAGTCCTGCTGGTGCCCCTCACTCCTGATCTGCAGCCCCCTTTCCCCCAACAGCCCTGCAGCATCTTCCAGCCACCCTACCCCTGTGAACAAAGGCACCAGCTCCGGTGCCACCAGAGCCGTGCAGCTCCCTATTGCTCCCAAAAGGCCCTGACCCCTACCCCAACTGAAGGAGTAGGTGACTCCTCCGCTCTGCTGCAGCCCCAGCACCCAGACAGCTTTTCCCTTTGCCAGCAGGCACCCACCCCCCTCATACACCCATCCCCTCCACACACACACACACACACGCACGCACGCATGCATGCATGCATGCGCCCCACCCTCTCCCCACTCCCTCAGACAGTTCCCAAGCCTTGGCCCCCCCACAAATGTACCACCTGCATGCAGCTGCTGGAGCTGCTCCCACTACCCTGCCTGGCTGCATGCCAGCCATGTGCATGTGCATGCATGTATGCATGTGTGTGTGTGTGGACATCCATGTGGTGCTCCCTGCCTACAGTTGCCCTCCCCCAACTGCCCCCGGCAGCTCCTTGCTAGGGGAAGCCAGGAAGTGCCGGGAAAAAACTTTGAAGCTGAGCTGGCAAAAATCCTGGACATTTGATCATATTGTTTTTAAAAAACACCCAGATGGAGAGCAGAGGATCCAAAAAGAGGACATGTCCAGGAAAACTGGGACATATGGAAACCCTATTCATCCCAGTCCTGTTCTCAGCTGGGTTGGTGCCAGCATGGTGCTCAGCAGAGGTATTAGCGATGGCTCTGGGTGAGGTCACGGCAGTAACAACCTGTCCCAGATGCTGGGAGTGCATTGTCAGAGAGTGGAGGTTCTGTCCCGGCGAAATGTTGACATCCAAGTACCTGACTGCAAAGGAGCTGGCATGCAGTGATGTAATACAGCAGAGGTTTGTGCATGTCACTGCACTTGAGAAAACTAGGAACTTCTTTCAACACAGAGTGAACAGCCAAAACCCAAACCTAGTTCTGACACTATTAAAGCCAAGATTTATCACTACTCAGCAGTAATTGTGCTTGAGTAACTGGAGCTGGTTGTGTAGCTTTCCTCACAATGAACGGGTAAAGTATCTCCCCCTTACCACACACGTACAATTACTTGGGAGTACAATTTAGCTTATCTCATGGTAATTTGCTGTACCTGTGAATTACTAAATGCAGCACTGTCCTAACAGGAGAATGAAGAATAAAGGTTAGGGGGGAAAAGTAAGAAAAAAAAGTAAAAGCCCAAACCTTTCAAGAAAACAAAATCTGTTATCAAATATGGAACTGTTACAAATTACTTTCTCCCAGTGTGGTTTTACATATAGCAGTATCTTTTAAGCAATATAACATTAAAATTATTACAGGTAATAACTGATACCCTCTTTTTTCTCACAAATCTCTCTTTTATGAACATGTAGGAAAGATGAAAGATGAAACGGAACTATCAGTTCAAGAAAAAAAAGTTTAGACCATACCTGAGTTTGTGTTCTCCTCATATTTCATATCAGGAGATCATCAAACATATCACTTCCAGGTAAAGAAAGAAGTCAAGTTATTCATTATATAATTGTGCCAGACTTGAGGTAAGGGTTTTGTTTGTTTTAGCACTAAGAATGAGGATCTGTGGAGTCCAAACGGCTTTCATTTTAATGTAGCAATTTATTCCAAAGGCAAATGATCTTACCATCTGCACTGTAAGAGTCTTTGAAGTTCTGCCACCAATGCCATAACATTGAATTGCCTAAAAGCTAGTTCAGCTGTTTTGGTTGTACTATTATCTGCATTAATTATTTATGCTATTCATCATTTGATTCAGTATTGCAAGAGAAATTAAATATTCCCTGGCCTTTATCTGCTGTAAATGATGTGAAGTGGCAGGGCCATGGTCTAAATGAAAGCCATAGGGCTAACTTTATGCCTGACAAAAGTTCACTAGGCATGAATTTGTTCTTCTGTGTAGAGTGGTAAATCTGCTTATCATATACAAGATTTTAAAAATCTTAGGTGTTGGGATCCAGAATTGTCTTGATCCCTTCATGTTCATATTTTGTACCAATTATTACCCATTTAATATCTGCTTCCACAATATCAGTCTGTTAATTTGTTTGTCTCATTTTTCTATGGGCAAGTGAGAGGTACCTTAGCATGTCTGGAAATGAAATAATCTCTAACATCCTATGCAGATGTAACAGATACTGAAGCTGTTTGTCCTGATGTAATACACTGAAATATTTTAGTACCATCATGGGCATAAGATACATTAATTTAAGACTTCCTTTGATTATAGAGAGACAAACTACTGTAGGTTAATTTGTGCTTACTGTTGAGTAAAGCCATGGAGCAAATTTCTGCCCCTGTATATCTTTCAGTTATTTGTTCACATGCTCATGCTCCCATTTTTCATTATGCTGAGAAAATTGTGTTTTTGTCCATCGTTCCAAATCGCACCCTCAAATAGTAATTCTCTTTACTTGTGGCCCACAGAATTCTGATGCCTTTATACATATATTTAAAACTCTTTATTGGGATTTTGGAGTATGGTGCCCAGGTGGTTAAGGCATCTTGCTACTGCTCCAGAAGGATGAGGTTCAGTCTTGGCGTGCGCTCATGCTGAAGGCCACTCCCAGTTGGCTTAGCTGTAAATGAGTACCTGGTTGTTCCGGCTGAGCAGTCAAAGGCAAATGGATGCAATGCCAATGTGTATGGTGTTGGCTATATAAATCGGCACTTGATCATGCTGACCCTATGGATCACTAGGCTCAGGATGGACTCTTGACCTTTTGATTTGGGATTTTTATTAAAGAAAAGTTAAATCCAGAAATGAGATCTAAGTACCTGGGGTTACAGGTTTTTTTTACCTAAAGTAAACCATTGAGTCAAAGGACATAAATCATCTCTGTGGTAACCCTACCAAAATGCATACTTTATCCAATGAATACACTGCAGAGTTACAAACAAACTAGTGGCAACAGATGCTTAGCCAGTCATTAATACTGTACATGGGACCGAAAGAAAGCTACATCATTATATAAACTACAGTTGTTCAGTGGGCTTATAAAGAATAGAAATCATTTTGTGGTTTGAACCATGACAGTTATTACCTAAATCTGCTACTATGTGGCTGGTTCTGCAATGCTTTGGAAACCAGCACTGGTTTGTCATATTAGGACTAAGCTTCTTATTTAACCGGAGGATTATTTGTTATTAACATTCTGCACTATAGAGATGTCTTTTCATTTCTAATACCCTCCGGGGAAATCTCCTTAACTGTGTTTTTACAAATATCTGTGCCTTGTGCTATAGAGGAAGTAAACCTATATGATTATAATGGTCTCTTCTGGTTAAACTCTATGAACTGCAGTTTAATGAGATGCTCATCCTTAGTAATAGGACCACATTTCCACTTTTTATGTGGTTCCCTATCTTTACATCAGGATAACATGTTTTTCTGTCCCTAGTATTGTCTCTTTAAGGAGCAGCCAGCCCCCTGACTCCTTTTACTCTTGATTACCATGAGATCCTACCCACCAGTTACCTGAGTTTGCTTTTCTGAGGTATAGTATCAATATTCTCCTGCTCTCCTTCCTTCTAATAAGCAGTAAATCTAAGAGAGGGGGAACTCTGATGGATGCTATTCCCAAAATCACTGGGACTCTGACTCCTCTAACCTTGCTGCCTAGGATAGCTCTATCTCCTTGTTGTAATGACTAAGGCTTAGCCGCTGTGGACATCTTGGTTGCTTGTACGCATGATGCCATTATTGTGTACATGTGACAAAAATGTCATTTTGTGTGACTTAATGGCATCATCACACTGTACACATGCAAGAGTTTGGGGGTTTTAAATTAGTTTGTTATTGCAAACTAAACTACATCCTGATGCAAATTGCAGCTGTCAGCTCACCCCTCAGCCATGGGAGAGGTAGGCAGGCTCCACAGAAAAAAAGGATCAGGCCCCTCACCACTTCTGCCTTCAGCAGGCTCCTGTGGCTGACAGGACACCTGGGGCTGCCCAGAAATGGGCTGGCTTGCCCTGACGCAGTGCAGGAAGATGGCAGGAGGCTGGCTGGGTTTGCTGGTGGCTGGTGAAGGCAGCAGGATGGTACACAGGCCACTGGAAGCCCGAGCGGGCTGCTAGGTGGCCAGGTGCTGCCTAAGCTCAGAAGTGCCTGATCCAAGTTTCCCCAAGCTCACCCGGACTTTGAGTGCCCCTTGCACCATCTCCACCACCAGCCTACCCAGCTGCCCTCCTTTTGCCTTCCCGTACCAGCCCAGGGGCAAGCTGGGTATGTTGGTGGCTGGAGAAGGCAGCAGGGATTGTGTACGGGGCGCTGGAAGCCTGGGCAGGCTCAGGCAAGCTTTGGATTGGGCGCCTCCAAGGTGGGGCAGCACCCAGCCAGCTAGCAGCCCGGGCAGCCCTGTGCACTTTCCTTACTGCCTTCTCCGTCCGCCAACACTCAGCTGCCCTCCTGCCACCTTCCTGCGCTGCCCCAGGTGCAAACCAGCCCATTCCCAAGTGGCCCCAGCCATCCTGTTGGCTGCAGGAGCCTGCTGAAGGTAGAAGCAGTGAGGTACTTGACACTATTTTTTTTCTTGGCGGAGCTTGCCCACCTTTCCAATGGCCAGGGGCGGTGAGCTGCCAGTGGGCTGAGTGGCCCTATAGCTGCATGGGGCCACAGTCCTTCCCTCCAGAGGGCAGAGCTGGATTGGGCCGGGTGTTGCCTCTGAGATGGGGCAGCCCTAGGGGGCACCACCACTGTGGAGGGAAGGACCAGGGCACCCTGTAGCTTGGGGGCTACTCAACCCACAGGCAGCTTGCCCCTGCAGCTGTGGGCAGGCTCCAGCTCTGACAAAAAAAAAATAATAAAAGGATCAGGCCTCTCACTATAACGTGACAGAAAAATTGAAATGGTGGGCGTATTCTATCCCCCGTTTCAATTTAGGGGGCATAGAATAACACTCTGAGGACTAAATCCCTGTCACATGCACAAGCGTCCCTCATTGCTTGAAACAGCACTGCGAGATGGCAACAAAACAAAGCCCAAAGTGCCTCTACTCACAGGCACTAACACAAAGCAACCAAGATCCTCCTTTTTCTTCCAAGCAGCAGTCCCACTCAAATTCTCCTATTTGCTGGCTCTTGGAGTTGCTCATTCCCGATGTCACTGGGACTTTGCAATCAGTTGCAACAAGGATGATTGGTAACAGATGGTGCCAGACTCAGGCATGAATTCACAAAAGGAGAAATCTTAGGCTAATTATACAGAGGTTCCTTTCACAGCTCTAACAGCTCTAACAAATTGCAATGGACACAAGGCTCCTAGAAGTTCATATAGAATGTGAGTTTATTCTCACAGGAAAAAGCACCTGCACCCAGATATATAGGCACTAAACATGAGACCAGGTCTCCTCACTGGAAGTTAATTACAAGGACCAACCTATACCATTCCAATCAAGAGGACTCAACGGTCATTGTATTTTTTAACAGCTGGGTGAAAGCGCGCACTGATCATTGCTGCCCTTTGGAGAATTCCTATATCCCGGCTAGCTCAGCCAACGAATAGATTGTAGGAACATGTGAAAATGCAATTTTAGTAAAGTAGTGGAGTCATTCCTTTGAATTCAGTACTTTTACCAATGCAGCAGACGGCATTGGTAAGAGGAGTGTACTTGTGTAGAATGCTCTTTTTGTAATTTGGCATTTCCAGCTACTTTGTGTGCCTTTCAAGTTGTGTCACTAAAGGCATTTCTGCACTGCTCACTTCCCATACAAGTCAGTTCTGCACTACTCCCAAACTGGAAGCAGTGTTGTCATGTTCATGTGGCATTGTGGGTGAATTAACTAATTCTTCCTCTCACTGCTACCTTGTTTCTGGCTCAGGAAGTTCTGTGCATGGAGCACATCAAGTGTTTCAGCATGACACTGCCTGGCTTGAAAGTATGTACAGTCAGGCCCTAAAATTGGAAAGTTCTTTAAGAGGCATCCTCCACTGGACTTCATCAGATTTAATTAGAGCATGGCCAAGAATAACACTGTTTTTGGACTTCTGGTTCTGCTTGTGGAAATATGGAACAAGTGCTCACAGTACTCTCTGGAAAAAATAGCTATTTCAATAGGATAATGCAGGTCATGCACTTAGTTTAAGAAGACAAGGCATCTCCATAGTATATCAAAGTGTTTAATAAATGCCCTTTCCCTACAGGAAGTAAGGAAATTATTCTAGGGAAACCTTCCCATTTTTAGGAGGCTTTCAGTGGAAAAGCTTTTAAAAGCCTGCCTTCAGTTATTACTAATCTGTAGTGCTAGTGGGAAATGCATACATTGGTTTGTCTTACCAGATTCTGCAAGTCTCCGGCTGACTATTTTTTATGTATTTATAAGAAAAGATTCAGAAGACCAAATTAACCAAGCTCAGTTGTTGACTGATTTAACAATTGTATTGTTATAATAACGAAACCATCACTGGCACATGTTGAACCCCCCATTGCCCTCCTCCCCCCACCTCAAGTCTGTTAGAGTGGCTACAGCATTTCATAGAGCAAGGTGGGTACACCTTCCTAAGACCCCAATATTTATAGCACTTTTGTTTAAAAAAAATTAACCAGTAAGATTTTTCAGGCATCATCACAGACAACATGGAGAGGGTCCAGAGGAGGGCCACCCGCATGATCGGGGTCAGAAGGGCAGGCCCTGCGATGAGAGGCAAAGGGACCTGAACCTGTTCAAACTCCACAAGAGAAGGCTGAGGGGGGATCTAGTGACCTGTTACAAACTAGTCGGGGGGACCAGCAGGCATGGGGGGGGGGTCCCTGTTCCCCCAAGCACTACCAGCAGTGACAAGAAATGACAGCTGGGGCACTGTAGCACCCTCGTGCCCCAGCCAGCCCCAGTCAGGTGTGCTTTGGTGTGTGTAACTGCTCCACTGTAGGACAGTACTTGTCCTGGACAGTACTGTCCTATAACAGAGTTCATTAATTTATAAATGCCTTAATATAGGCACAGGTGTAGATGGTGATGCTTTACTGTGCAGCTAATTAGTGAGTTGTGCACTATAGCTCATGTGTGGATGCACCTAGTAACATGTACCCATTTCATTTTGCTCCGTTTTGGCGGGGAAGAGGGGTTCTGTAGAAAGCCATCAAGTTGGAAAACTTTGAAATCCTTCATTATTTACTTTTGTGACTTGGTTGAGCCAGCACAGTCACTTGCCCAAAAGAAACATCAGGGTGAAGACACAGATATATTTTGTTATAAAATAAAAGCTTGTCTAATGGTTATGGCAAGGGCTGATCAGGGGAGTGCAGAATTTTCTACCCAACAGGCTACATTGTGCTTATGCAGACTGATATGGCAACCTCGCGATTCCAGTTGATTAGACGAAGTCACAGAAATAAAGCTGACAGCTAAGAAACAACATGTGATGTTACTGAATACATAGCATATTATTACAGAAACTTTATAGACATTAGGGCTGGAAAGGACATTGTGAAATCATCAGGTACAGTCCCCTGCCCAAGGGGCAGGAAGTCAGCTGGGGTCAAATCACCCCAGCAACATAAGCATCCAAGTGTTGTAGGGACTTTTTGTATACACCTTAAACGTACCATATTTACCCAAATCCAATACAACTTCAAACTTAAAATGACCCTTCCCTCAAGTAATTTTGAAGTTATACATGGATAATTATAAATGTTTAAATTTTTCATGTACAGAATCTAATTAGTGGACACTGTTGTCGTGGGGAAAGCAGTGGCAGGGGGCAAGGGCCCTTGTCCTGCCTCAAGCTTGTTCCTGCCCCTCCGTGGTGCATGCCCCCTGTGCTTGTCTCCCAGCTCCCCTGTGCCCCCTGTGCCTGTATCCCGCTCGTGCTCTTTACTCACCATGCCTGTGCCTGCCCCTCCATTCCTTGCCCAAACCCGCAGTTCTTCCCTGAATTCTGCCCTCACCCCCTTCCCCCTATGCCTATGCTTACACCCTGCCTCCATGCCACCACTTACCTTTTGCTGCAGTTCTGCCCCAGAGCCAGAGCAGTCAGCAGCAACAATGTCCCCAGCCTGGCCTGTCCATGGACAAGTGACAGCAGCTCTCAGCCAGGACAGATGAGGGCTGGAGGGACCAGAGCTGGGGAGGAATGTAAAGAGGGAGTGCCATACTGCATCGTCCATCCTGTGCTCTCCCTGAGCCTTACAGGTCAGTTTCCCTCATTCCACCTCTCCCTCCCGCCCTGTGTTCTCTCCCCACGTTCCCCTGGCTGCAAGCTCCCTCCCCCACCTAACGATCCATCCCAACCCGGGGCAAAATTGGCTTCAGTCCTGAGCCGAGGCCAAAGCCAGAGCTGACCCACCACCTGCCCCAGGCAGGTACTCAAATCGAAGACGAAGCTTTTTTTCTGCATGCTGACTGGGGAAGGAGGAAAACCTCATTTTGGATTTGAGTAAACACAGTATATACATTACCTCCTCCAACATTTTGCTATGACTTCCTTGCAAATATATCAGCCTTTAGATGGAACTCTTAAATATATGCAGTACTTTGTATTTGCTTTACAAATTATTGAAGCTAGCATATTGCATATGATGTCACCTGGACTTTTGGGTTAAATCAGTGCAAATGATTGGGGGGGCTCAGAGATCACAGGAAGAAAAGTAAATGATTTTTAGCGTCTCACAGGCACAACATGAAGCAGAATCTGTACTAAAGACTACCCTCTGCACTGAAACCAAGATGCACAGGGACAGATAGTAGCTGGCTCGGCATGAGATGAGAGAAGAAGATGAAAAGACTTTCAGTCCCAGAACTCATTCATCCATTGCACCTCTGCAAGAGATCACTATAATGTGTCCTTGGGCACTTCACAGGTGAGGGTCAAGCTCCAGTTAGCCTGGGTGCCCACCCCGTTGTAGCGGACTGATATCTCAGGCCCTAGCATCCACATACACATTAACTGTTGCACCTCCAGTAGAGAACTGAAAGAAACATGGTAATGCACCCACCAGTTTTTCATAGGACAGTACAGATTAGTATGTGGTCCTCATTACTTAGGTATAAAAAAATTCTAAGGGAAGAGAGTTTGGCTTCTTTTAACAGAGTTGAGTTACTAACCAAGCTGATCATATTCCTGATTTATTGATTTTGGCATCAGTGACAATGTGGAAACAGCCAGTACATGTATGTTATACTGAGCACTTGAAGCATGCAAGTTGAGGGACAAAATGTCTAAGTTTGTATTGTTTTGATTTTTTTTTCTTCTTATCAGGCTGACTTTGACAGTGCTGCAGAAGAGGTAAAAAAATTAAAAACAAGACCAAGTGATGAAGAACTGAAGGAACTATATGGACTCTACAAACAGTCTACCGTTGGAGACATTAATATTGGTACTTTTCTCTGTGCATATTCATTTTACCATATTTAATTCTGTAACTTCAAAGCTATTCAACAATCTTTAGGTGAGATTGCATACTGACAACAGGTTTATTTATTTGTTTCTTTTGGCAGAGTGTCCAGGAGTGCTAGACTTAAAAGGCAAAGCCAAATGGGAAGCATGGAACCTTAAAAAAGGTGTTATAGTATTTAAGTTTCTACTATTTTCATTGCTTTTATAGAATACCAAATAAGGAGATGTAATGACTGCTACTTTCCATTGCAGGTTTATCAAAGGAAGATGCCATGAATGCCTACATCGCTAAAGCAAAAGAGATGATAGAAAAATATGGGATCTAGAATATTCCAGATAATTTCCAGGAAAAAAAAAATCAATAACTCCCCAGAAGCTAATGAACTAACTTTTTGAGGAAAAATGCAATAATGTTTTCACATTTAGTTTGACACCATGATTTACTAACCATGAATTATTTAACTGTAAGAAGTCATTTATATATGTATGGAACTTCTCAGATACTGAGTATGCTTATTTTGAATAAAGTTACCAATTAGATTGGTTTAGAGATTTCACCTGTCTGTCATATGTATATTTTAGGGGACAGAAGTATTACATCCAGTTTCCTACTCTTTGAGCGAATTCTGAAGATAACATTTTTAACTGTCATTTTTCCCCCGAGAGGTTATGGCATAAAGTGGGATTCTAATAACAATAACAAAAAGCAAGCATTTTTCAATGCCCTGCATAGTAGTAACTAATGAGGTCTCAAAGAAGATAGATTTAAAGAAAATATAACTAATTTCTTAGGTTCAATATACTGTAGCTTGACTAGCACAAGTAATTCTGCTTCTATTTCAGTCATGGAGATAGATATAAGAAAGCTATTAGTTGGCATAAGAATGCTATATTTTAACTGGAAGTGAGACCCAAATGATTGCTTGGGCCAGGTTCCTAAGTTAGTTAGAGGGAAGCTAGGAAACTACTGATGCTGAAGAAACTGTCTTTGGGTTGCTTTTTGTCTGCTAGCTTCTTGCCATCCTCAAATCCTGGCCTGCTTGTTGCGCAGAAAATCCGAGTGGCTTGTGGACTGCCTGCTTTTAAGAATTAGAAAGCTTCCTTCCTTCTCTTTTTCTTTTTCTAACAATTGCCTTAAATGAAATCCTGAAAAAATCTTTTGCTGTATATAATACAATATTAATAAACTCTTAACCATTAAACTACAGCAAATTTCTTATCTTGTCATCTTGATTGTGCAATTACATGGGAAAGAGTCCTTATTATTTATTTCCTTGGACCAAGCTTATACCCTCCCCACAAAAAATAAAGTTGAATATTCAGAAATCAGCATTTTCTATGCATTTTGTTATATAATCTATTATGAAAGTTTCATTAGAAGGTTCCAGCAGAAAAAAGTGGCCTCCGGGAAGTTTGTGAATAGTGGTCTCGCCACTTGTTACATCCTTCCATTCTGAAAAAGAATCAAATATTTAAAGAATGTAAGAAATGTCAAGTAATACTAGTTTTACATAACCTATTTAAAGGTTAATTGAATCATTCTTCCACAAAAATTATTTTGGATCATATACTGAAAGTGCATATTTCTATTTCATTTACAATATGGTAGACACAGTTGCTCACCAGTTAATATATTACAATAGATGTACAGATAAACACAAGATGTAAAGCAGGCAAATTAGTTACCTTCTAAATCACGTGTCAAATCTTCAGACCCATCAAAGCATGTTAGGTCACAAGAGAGAATATTTTTTGGTTCTGCACAACTGTGAATATCAAAACAGATTTTTTTTAAGTCTTTTACATGGACAACTATGACTAAGCCCTGCCCCTTTTCAACAAGTTTTTTGGTTCTTCATCTTATGTTAGGAGTTTGGTCGGTACTTGCTACCTTTTTTTCCATGGATTGTAGCCACAGTGAAGGAGCCTTGTACGGGACGCACATATAATGGAACCTGGATCATTCATATCTGGATTGTTTGTAGGGCTGTGTGAAATTCTGACAGTTGTTTTGTTTTGGAGGTGTTTCGGCCTATTTCAGCACCCAAAACACTGAATCCGAAACGAAATGAAACAAAACCATCCCAGATGTTTCGGAGGCGGGCTTGCAGGGAAACAAACTCAGGGGGCCGGCAGCAGCACCAGTCCTCCCAGCACTCAGCGCGGGCTGCACAGCACAAACTCGGGTGCTGCCAGTGGCCCCAGCCAGCAGTGGCAGCATGTTGTCATCCTGCATGCAGATCCGAGGGCCTGCACTCACTGGTGGATTGTAACATCTATCAGTCACTTGAAGGTAGGTGCTACTAAGCTAGTTAGCCATCCAGGTGAAATCTATGTTGTACTGTCTACCATTTTATATGGCTTCTCCTGAACGAGACCCAAAATATCTGCTGTTTGACACAACAGTTCTTGAATGGTTTGTAGTCATGGCAGAAAGTTCCATTTTCTCATCCAGTAAAAATGAGAAAATAACTGCTGACATACTATATTTTCTCCTGGATCTTTTCATCAGACCCTACCTCATGTAGTTGGAAATAGGTGGAATCATGATCTAAGCACCCTGCAGTGTCTTGTACAAGAGGAATACTTATGTTAATAACAAAGGAAATTGATTTTCCTGGCTTGCTGTAAACCTCAATAGGACTAAGGATGCTGATAAGAGTAAGAGGCAGTTGGCCAACAGGGAATGATAATTTTTAGATTCCCTAGGATCTTGGAAAGCAGCTAGGCAAGGCCCTCCTATTGAACTCTGAACCTCCTGAAGAAAAAGTTATTTAAATGTACTCTGTGAAGAAGAGTAGAAACATTCCCCTTCTAAAAAGCTATTTAACTGGAGGTCCTATGTAAAACTATAGGGGTGTTCATACACATGCTCCAGGAGTGGGGGGAGAGTGGCAACATTTTAACTGGCGCAGCCTGAGAGCTGCTTTAATTAAAGAGCCCAGAACATCTTGTGTATTACCATCTAAATGGTGGCAGTGGCACTTTGAAGCTCATTGAATGAGCTTTAGATAAAAAATGGCCCTGCCAACATTTTGAAGCGCAGTGATGTTAATACAGGAGACATGGAGGGCTACTGGGGGGCAGTAATTGCCACACTCCTGCAGACTCAAGTCTGCTTCAATGCACTAGAATTCCAGCGTGTCAGAACAGCCTCTGTGCTTGTGTATAGGCACCCCATGGAGATGATTTTTACTTCAGATGAGTGGATTATAGACACTCCAAGGAAAACATACTGAATGTAATTATACAAAAACTCTTATATGCTAGGAACAAAGATTCAGGGTAAAAAGAAGGAGAATCTGATGTGATAAATCTCATATACAAGTAGTATTTTTTTAAAATGTGAATGAACACTCCTAATTTCAGAGTATATAACATGGTACCACTTACACAAATGTCTGGAAAACTTCGAGATCTGTTCTTACTGGAGGAATCAAGAGTTTCACAGCATCCTTTCTCTGAAGCCACTCAGGAGGAACACCTCCAAGAGAATTTATCCATGAAAAAAGTTCCTCATCAGATACATCCTTTAAAGGTGGGACAGAAGGACGAATTTTTGACTGCAGGCATCAGATAAAACAGGTTAGAAGTTTCAAAGAATACTTTTTTCCTGAAGAGTTAAGACTTAGGAAAGAAATTTAACAAGCATCTACTATATAGGCTTCTGTCCCATCATAGCACAGTATCATAATGACTGAGTTATAATTTAATGGCTGGTCAGTTTTAAAAATACCTTCAAAAATATTTTTATATGGGTAATAGACTTGTAGATATATATATATGCAGGGAGGCTGCTCTGATGCTCTGTAATTACAGTGTGTTGAAGCAGACAATTAATCAACTCAATTAATCGAGTCTGCTGGAGCATGGTAATTACCACGCTCCAGCAGACTCCACAGTCATGTGCATCAGCATCCCTACACTGAAAAATGGCAGCAGGGGCACTTTAACTAAAGCTTGTTTGTTGAGCTTAAACTAAAGCATCCTAGCCATCATTTTTCAGTGCAGGGGCCCTGATGCATGTGATGCTCTGGGTGCTTTAATTAGAGAGGCTCTCAGGCCTGGGTAGGGGCAGGGGCAGGAAGGGGAGAGAGCTGCTCTTATAAACTAGCCTCTTTCCCCCTCCCCTCGAACATATCTGTAAACACCTGTAGAGAGTAAAGAGTTGCCCTCACATTTCTTTAGAGCAGGGCTGTCCCCAGGCTCCCTCCCAGCCCTGTTCCAAGCATTGCTTCAACTGAAGCAGTAGTCCATGGCTCCAGACACCCCAACATCTAGCTTCCCCTTCCTGCCCCTGCCCCTGCCCCTACCTGAGATGGGGAAGGCAGGGCAGCACAGCATGTTACAACTTATGGTGCCTTGGAAGCCTGCAGTCCAGGTTGCAGTAGATCAAGACAAAAATAATTTTTGAAATGAAATGAATGAATGTTGTAGTACATGTTTAATTTTTAGAATATAATTTGGTATTTTTCTGGTTCAGAGATGGCAAAACCCCTTGCTGAAAGGAGTAATTCCAGGGGGCAAGGGGAGGGACTTCTGGTGGCAAAGGCAGAGGTTAGGGGGTGGGACTTCTGGTCCCAAGATGGCGACCAAGTGGTGGGCATCTGTCAAGGGGCAAGGTTACCCTTGTGGCCCTCAATGACTTGCCAAAACTGGGTAAGCAGCCCTCCACTCAAAATAATTGCCCACCCCTGGTTTGAAGTGTGCGCTGAAGGTTAAAATGGTTATCTTACATGATGCACATTTACGTGGGGAATCAGGGAGGCACTTGGAATTTTGCCTGGTTTCTTGTTTAAACTGTAAGCCAGAGACCATAAAGGACAATATGAGACGTTCCATCAGCCTCAACTTAAGCCACCCACTGATAATGGAACATTTTTAAATAAGTCATCAGATCCAATGGTTATCTGTATTCTATAAACTGTAATAAGCCCACATTGTCAATATTAGCGTATGTGCTCTGGAAAGCCAAAACAAATGTTTTATACATGATTATTGTATAGTAAATACATTATTTTAGTTCACATTATCAAAATTCATGTCACTTACATGTGGTGCGTATGCTCCTGATATGAAAAGATGTACTGGTTGTAGACCATACTTCTCTTTTAAGTGTACAGCAGTTGCAAAACTAACATAAGATCCAAAACTGCATGAAAAAGAGATATTAAATTAATATCATCAAAAGCATATGGGTGGGGAGAAACACTGACAAGCTTAAACATAATTTGAATCTCAATGTACTACAGGAATTACATCTCAGTAAGCATTTTTTGAAACTATATATTGTACACTGGTATATTAAAAACAACTTGTTATGAAAACAGAGTGCTTATATTAGGTAATTCACATTTAGAAGTTAAATAAAATTGTGCCTAGGCTTCTAAATGACACCTTAGATGCTTCCATTTCCTTCACCACTTTTCCTATTTTGTTGTATAAAGGAAAAAATGAGTATTTTTTGAGACCAAATGCTGTCCATATTTGCTCACAATTGGCAGGATTAGTGTAAGCAGCAATAAGAAATAAACACATTTATATTCTAACACTATAAAAATAATGATCACAACAGTAATCATTAGGACACCAACAAGAATTGGGATAAACAGAGCAGAGTCCCTTCTGTGGCACGAGTTTCCTATCCAACCTTGCTTAGGTACCATAAGGCCAGCTTTTCAGTGAGACCTAAAGGTGCTGGTAGGTCTGCATAAGTGGATTTTCAAAAGTGCTTAGGGAATCTAATTGTTTATATAAGTGAGACTGAGGTGCCTAGGCATTTTTGGAAACCACACCAGGCAATAATCTGCATTTCTAAGCACCCAAATACCTTTAAAAATCTGGCCTTTTGTCTGTAAAATGGTTGCACTTTTCTAATAGACTAAACACGTTAAAAAGTGTGATGCTCTCAAACGGGTATTGTGCAAGTACTTTATATAAGTGAACCACGGCCCATCACTAAGCAGGTCTCCAAAGGTGCAACTCCCCTCTCCAGCATTGTCACTGTGATACTCTGGTACAGTGAAGAGAGCATTCTAAAAACAAATAGTTGACTGAATATATTCTGCATCCACATAACTATGTTGATTTATACCAGCTGAGCATCTGGCCCCCAGCAAACTCAGCTAAGCAACAAGGGAATTGCTCTGTTGGGGAGACAGTAATGTAGACATTGTTTATACCACAGCTATTCCACTGTGTCCATTATAACAATTCTCCCTTTACACATTGGACAACCAGATGACAACTGATCACTGCCAGAATCCATATGGAATGGAAATTGGGTAAATATACAATCACGTAACCTCTGTAAATGAAACTGATTGATGATTTCAAAACTAATTGATAGATGTTTCTGTTGGTACATCAGATCATCTCACATCAGTGACTGATGCCGCCTGTTATGCCATAACCCAAAACTGCCAGTAATAATTTCCTTCTATGCAGATATTACTATAGTAATGTAGCCACCAAATCTTTTCTGAAAAGGGAGGTTGGAGTTTAAGTAATACCTAAGGCTGGCCTTTAGTATCAACAGTAGGCTACACATCAGCCTTTGCAGCAATTTGTTTTGACAAAAGCATTTGTTTTGACAAGAGCTGTCAGAAACCAACACAAGTCATTGACTAACTACAGGTTATGAATTCTAACCCCCTTCACCAAAATCATTTTTAAGGGTTTTTTTGTTTTTGTTTTTTTACCTGTGACCAAAAAATGCAAAAGGTTTTTCTTGCAGGTCTTTTAACAAACTACTAACAATATCACTAACTAGAGTTGTCATGTCTTGTGCACAAGGATCTCTCTCACGAGATTCTCTTCCAGGAAATCTTAAAGAGTACACTAGAAGAAAAAAAGGAATTAGAGTCATTTCAGCCCACTCTAAAGGTCTTTCAGTTAAATTATACAATCCAAAATTACTATGCTTTTTATTTATTCAGCAGAAAGAGAATACAAATTACAAGTTGTATGAAGGAATGTGTGTGTGTGTACACATACATACATACGTACATACATATATATAATATTGTGGTTGAAAAATAAGGGACATTATATGGGCTTCAGTCATTTCCTTTAGTCCTAAATGTTGCCCTCCCTAACCTATATAGATTGTAAATCTGTAATAGACAAGTTTAAATATATTTCTTTAACAAGCCTTTAACATTTCCTTATTTATTTGATTTACATGCTGCCCTTCCCAATAAGGTTTTGGGTGGCTTACAATAAAAGAAACAGAAACCTTTAACAGGACAATCACAAAACAGTTCAGAAGGGGACTAGAATATCAACCTAAAGCAGAGATCCCTAAACCAGTGGGGGTCAATTTTTTGGCAGGTGTGCTACAAATTAGCCGCATACCCTTCAGAGTACCACCCCAATCCCTCTCCCTTACCTTAAGGGGCTTCCAATAAATAAGTAGGCAATAGATTTACAACTAACAAGAGAAAGTACTTTTTAAAACAACATGTTGTTAATTTGTGGAATTCATTATCACAGGAGCTGGTGGAGGCAGATGGCAAAGCCAGGTTCAAAAAAAGACTGGACAAATTCATAGATGATACATCTGTTAATCTTGGAGATGTTTCCTCTAGCATCTCAGAACCAATAAATGGTAGATGCGGGTATTGAATAGTAGATAGATAACTCTAGAGATACCCAGTTCAATACTCTCCTTGTATAGCATACACTTCTGCCAGTGTTGGAGACAGGTTACTGGGCTAGGTGGACTGTTGGTCTGACCTAGTATGGCACTTATAGTTTCATAGTTGGTAAGGTTGGAAGGGACACGAGCAGATCATCAAGTCAGACTCCCTGCCGTGGCAGGAAAGAGTACTGGGGTCAAATGACCCCAGCCAGGTGTTCATCCAGTCTCCTTTTAAGACCCTAGGGTAGGAGCCTTACCTGATCTGCTGCTCTGTTTTCTACTCCCTCGCCAAGCTGCTGCTCCACTTTCTGCTTCCTGCTCTGTGCTCCCTGTCCAATCTCATGCTCTACTTTCTGTTCCCTGCTCTGTCTGCCACTGTGCTGCTTGCCCTCAGCCCAACCTGCTGTGTGCCACACAGAGGCTGCCCATGTTACATGTTGCAGGTAGCACATGTGGAGCAAATTGACCATCCCTGCTCTAAACCATGTTTTAGCCTGGTTTCATTGCTAAATGCATGCCCAAATAGGAAGGTCTTATAGTGTTTCTGGAAAATGTCCAGGCTCAGGCTCTAGCAGGCCTCAAGGGGGAGAGCACTCCAGAAGCATCTGCTGAGAATGAGTGCCACATGTATTCACCAAGTAGACTTGGCTTATTAATCTACTTGCAGGTGTATTAACCTACTTGCCAGAGGCTGCTTTTGTCTGATCTTAAGGATCACAATGGGACATGAGGGAAAAGGCAGTTCTTTGGGTACATAGGGACCACAACATTTAGGGTCCCAATTCAGCACCCTGAATTGTATCTGGAAAGCAATGGGAGCCAGTGTGAACTCGGAAGCATTGAAGTTTGGTGCTTCTGGTGGCCCATGCCCATGGTAGACCACCACATTCTGAACCATCTGCAGCTTCTGGATGGTCTTCAAGGGCAGCTTTATGCAATGTACACTGCAATAGTCTAAACTCAAGGTTACAAAGGCATAGATCAATCTCCAGACAAAAATCATTGACCAAGGCCATGAGTACATTCTGTGTGCTATATCTAGGTTGAAAACTAGACTGACAAGTCCAAGAAGCCAATGGCATCCACATGTGCCTAGAGCTGTTGGGCAATCCCTGCACCCTGCATTCAGTGACCATCCCCCAAAAAAGGAGGTTGGATACAGAGCAATAACTGGCTGGAGAGTCAGTGTCAAGTGATGGTTTCTCAAGTAGGGGGCTGGATAATTGCAAACTGAAGAATGTCTGGCACCCTGCCCTCCCTAAAAGAGGCACTGACAACCCCTGCTGGCAGTTGTCCCAATCTTCCTTGGCTGGCTTTTACAAGCCAGGGCAGGGGTGGGGGGAGGGTATGGGTCCAGGTTCCCTTCATCCTTCCCACCAGGACATCCTCTACATCAGTTTGTGACAGCAATTTAAACCAATACATTTAAACAGGACACGACCAATCCTCAATCCCAAACTCTGACTTGGAATGATTCTAATGTATACCTGGAAAATCAGATACTATTTCAAACTGGTGCACAGTGAACTAGGTATGTGTTATTTGTGGATTCCAAGTGCTCTATGACAGTCTGGTTGGTCCTCCAGGTACCCTACATCACATCAGTCCTCACCTTGTTCTCTCCTACCCACACACCCACCACTGTTGCAACTGACTGCTCTGGTACATAGCCAGAAATCCACTGACCCTTTTTACCCTTCTGTTGGTACTTTGTCAATGAGCTGCCTTGAACTGCCTGCTCAATAAAAGCTATATTTCTAATTAGCAGTGGTGCTCTCACTTCTTTTTTGATTGTAGCCCCTCATCATTCCCTGCCCCCAGCTCCTGGCACCCCTAAATGATGGTTCCAAGCACTCCCCCTCTGCCCCTATTAGCCACCCCAAGTCAGGCAAGCACCCTGTGGGGTTTGGTCAATTGCTGAAACTTTACTGAATTAATGTTTAGGAGAGAAAGGAAAGCAGAAAAGTGAAAACACCACCAGCCATAGGTCCATACCCCCTGGGACCCTCAAAACATGGATGGAAGCACTTCCCACCAATTTGCCCATTGAGCTAAGGCATTCTGGACTGGGTGCCTAATTCCATCCCCTAGTGTCAGAGCCACAGCACTTAAACATCTAAAGAGAAAACTATTCTAACAATTGTAAACTGATTCCCAATTAGTGACATTTGGGCATGGTTCAATTGTTACATGTAGTTGCATGTTAGTAGGTACACATGCCTAACATATAAGGCCTCTGATCTCAGTTTGGGCCTGCAGATGGTACTATAATATAAATAACAAATAAGTACATTCTTAAACAGTATCAAGTATTAAAATTGTCTATAAAATATCTTCCTTTTCTCGAGACTTACAAAACATTCAGATAACTTATTAGCACTGCCCATGAGTAGACTTCCTTATTTGCAGACTTTTCAGTTTTACACATAGTAAAACCTGGGAACATGGCATTTACTGACATGACTTAATGTCCTTTTCAAAAGCTGAGTCTTCACATTTGGATTGTTGCCCCTTTCTTCAGGAAAACTGAACACTGGACTAATCTGCAAAAATCTATTGTCCTTTACTAACCTTTTCTTCTGACATCGACTGGAAAGATCATATAGAAGCAGGGGGTAACACATACCAAGAACAGAAAAGTACCATATTTAAGGCAAGCCACCACATAGGGAGGTGAGAAAAAACACTTTTTCAGGCTTTTATAATTTCTTTTAGCATGGTTAAAACAGCTCTGAACATATATGCTGAGCAAGTGTATTTATTCAAAAGACCCTACAATTGTTCTGAAGCCTACATCCCTAGTAACTTTTCTGGAAGAATTTCCATCTGAAACAAGACTTTTCTTTTACTTCAAGGAGAACTGGATGTGACTTGCACAACAATTCTCTGGAGGTATTCATAGCTTAGAAGACTAAGGTATTGTTTCAATGCTAATCTTCTTGCTTAGTGCCAGATTATTTTCTTTTCTTCTGAAAGGTCTGGCAAAGGTCCACTAGGTCTCCTCCTCAGATATTTGCCTATGAACCTTTTTCAATGTTGATGCACCATGATAGCTACGGGGATTACTCAACCGTAACTAAATATCAGTTTACTCCTACAAAGCCATTGTGTGATCCTGGATTCTGATACAAGGCATGTAGAAGCATGCAGATAGATGTAAATAACTAATTCATTTGGGGTAAGAAAATTCTCTGCCACTTTTCAGCCTACTGAAACATGTCTTAAAATATTTCTTTTTGAACATTTTTGTTATATGAATAATTTTGAATAGATAATCAAACTACTGTACCTGACACAGTTAACAGACTTGCTTCTGAAACAGTCAAGCCTGCTTCAGCTTTGAGAAAGAAATTTAACTAAAATAGTTATATATTGAACCCATTCATCTCCTGGAGCTCATCCAGGGGAACAAGGGGGTTGAGAGCACTCAGGACTCCAGTGGAAATCTTAAGAACTTTTCAGGAAGGGACCCATATATTCTGAAAATAATTAGAAAGATGACAAAGTTCTCTTTAACAGTACTGGGTACATTTTATTTAATATCTGACTACCAAGCACATTAGCATCCTATCTAGATATCCTGCGTTTGTTAAATGATACTTATTATACCTGAAAAATCACTGACCTTCTATTGAACTGTTAAAGAGTGAGCTCCACTGAGCAAAATGGAAAGCTCCCCCTCCAGCCCAGGGAAAGCAAATCAGCCTGTATACTGCATCGGGCCTTCTGTGCAGACACATAACAAGCTTCTCCATGCTGAAGAGAAACAATAAGCAATCATATTAGTTAATTGGAATCTCTTTTTTTGAATGTGAAAGTGTAGCTCAATTGAATTTAGCTTTAAACAGCAAACTTGTGGTATTATCTATTATCAAAACTGTTAGTGCTATGCTACTGGCCCTTTAAAAAGAAAAAATAATTTTATGTATTTGTTTAAAAAAAATCCATCAAGTTCATGCTTTAGGATGAGTCTATGTTATGTTTGAGGAAATTATCAACACTTTAAGATGAGTGAGCATTTGGTCTGTCTACAGAAGCCCTGTACTTTTACTAATTTCTGACACTGAATATATACTAACTTGCAGCAGTCAAAGGTCATTTGTACAACATACCCATTGAAAGCTAAAGCATACACAAGGAGGCCAACCTTACGAAATGTTAATTATTATTAGGTGTTGTTCAGAGTGGAGGACTCCCACTACCTTGAAGTGCTAGGCTGTGTTACTGCACAGCTGCCTCCCAGTTCTCCACTCAGTCTCCTTAAGGGTATGTACAGATGTTTGGGGAGGTTAGGTAGAGGTTAGATCATGGACATTGTTTTGACATCATTTTGTTTTTTCGGCTCTCCAGCACCTTCCAAGGTAGGCATTGTGGTGTTTTTCAGCACTCCGGTCAAAAAACGTTGCCTACCCCCTCTAGATGTTGTCTAGCCCAAACCTCATTGTTAAAAATGGACAACCCAATCAATATAAGTTAAGTGTACCTCCAAGGTAGTTTAACTTAGATCAGGTCTGGTAAGACTGTCCTAACTGAACTTCTGTAGAGTTCACAGTGCAGTCCCAGGGCTCTGGTTGCCTTGTGTGTCTCTTTTCCCCCCACTCCCAGCCGCTCAACTATATTTAGCCCCTCGCACCCCTCCCCCCACCTCCAGACAGACACCCCCCATATGGACTAGCCAGCCCCCCCAGCACCTTATCCTTCATGATAAGTATAGCTGATGTAAGAGAACGCTCTTCATATAATATTGTTTTTCAGTATGCACGCACTGAACAACGCTGCATTCTGAATGTAGGGGGAGGCAGCAGCTGTTGCAGCCAGAGTGCTATAATTTTACAGGTTTTGGTTTGTATGTAAAGATCTGATCAGATTCTGTATCATCTACAGTGATTGCTTCCAGTCTCCCCTAACCTCCTGGGAGCAGGTGCAGCTCCATGGGGTACACTAGTGCCATTGTACCCTCATCTGATTCCTGCTCTGTTCAAAGTTTCAAACCAACTGCCTTGCAGTGGCAGCAGCAGCAGCATTTCTAGTTAGGCAACAGAGAGGGAGTCAACTGACTTCATGCCTCATGATCTGCTTCCTTCATTCCACAAGTGTTAACAACCCTTTCTCCTTTTTAATGATCTTTACTGGTTCCAAGCTAGCCTCTCTCCTGCAATTCTTCTGTTAGCTGTTCCTCCTAAAATAACTTTTGTTTCCCAGCCCTGCAGACTGTTTTTAACTCTAGCAAGGAACATTAACTCAGGTGTGGAAATAATTTTCAGGGAAGCATTAGGTGAACTGTAAAGATGCTCAAGAAGGCGAGATTGTGTTTTATGAATCTGCAAAAGATGCACATCTAATTAGCTACAGGACTAATGAAACAACATTTTGATTATTTTTGCCTAGTTAGTTATATAGCCATAATATAAGATACAGCAAATTAGCAAACATTCCAATAAGGTTTTTTGGGATTTTTGGCTCCTGTGTTAAACCGAATCAGCCCCTAGCATATATCTTCTATATATCTTCTCTATATCTTCTAGTTTCTTTTTTACCTAGAGAAAAAAAAGTGTGTTGCGCTATATGTGATGATACACTACATCATTTGCACCTCCCTTTTCACACTCCTAGATCTGCCCATGCCTGGGAATGTAACTAACTTTTTAAAAGTATCTCCCCCCCAAAGCACATTTGTGTCCACGATGGTTTTAGTGCTGCCGGGTGGTTGTCTTCGGGCTGTTAGTTAACCGCCTGGGCCTTCGCCTCGGCAGGTGGGTGTTTAAAGATGGAGCGGAATTAACTAGGCATTGACACATATTGGTTGCAGGAAAGTTTTACTTACGCCACTTAGAAGCACGACGCAGGCAGGAGACTTGCTTTAGTTACAGTTAAGCGTGCAGATTTGATTACAGTTGACTGTGTGCGACGAACAAGGCACCAACGGAAATGAGCTAGCAGGTTCATCGATACGCCAGGGCAGTTGGTGGTGGGGAGTTGTTGGTGGGTGATCAGTTCGCCAAGTTACTCTGTCCTATTGTTCAGAGTTCTCCGACTTGGGCGGAAGCTGCATAACTATTTATAGACAAGGTCAGCCAATGACAAGCTGCCAAGTGGAATGCTGATTATCAGTAAGGCAGCAGCTTTCCTACTACCAAACTTAGAAGCAGTGTTAAATTTCGCTTCCTGGCTGTGATGTAGGAGAGGTTTAGGTCCTAGTGACAAGGACACTGTTTTACTGGGTTGTGACAATTTGTATTTCCAAATTATTTTAAATAAGTTTGAAGTTGCCCTTTCCTCATCCCCATACCCCACCAAACAAGCCACTCATGGCTGCAGGCGGCCCCAGCTCTGAGTAGCTGCTGCCAGCTGGGAGCCCCGGCTGCTCCCAGCAGGCAGCTGTGTTACTGCAAGCCCTGCTGGGAGCAGCCCAGGCTCTAGCAGATACCCAGAGCCAGGGTAGCTGCTGGCACCCACAGAGCCCAGGCTGGGAGCCAGGGACAGCAGGGCTGGGGGGCAAGAGGCACAAGCAGGGCATCCTGCCATGTACCCCCTGATATCATTTTGTTTTTTCGGCTCTCCGGCACCTTCCAAGGTAGGCATTGTGGTGTTTTTCAGTACTCCGGTCAAAAAATGTTGCCTACCCCTGCTCTAGATGTTGTCTAGCCCAAACCTCTACCATCCCCATCTAAATCCTCATCTATCCTATTACTAAAACTACACAATCAAACCTGTAACACAGCTAAATCATAAGAACTACTTTCAATACATCAGAAGCAGGAAAGCAACCAGAGAATTGGTGGAACCATTAGATGACCAAGGTGTAAAAGGTGCATGCAGAAATGAGATGGCCATAGCAGGGAAAGCAAATGAATTCTCTGCATCAGTTTTTCTGTAGAGGATGTTGGGGAAACTTGTACACTGGATCAATTCTTCCTACTAGACAGATCCAAAGACCTGGATCACTTTGAAGTAGCAACACAGGAGGTTTTAAAGCAAATCAATACATTAAAGACTAATAAGTCACCAAGACCAGACGGTATTCACATGAAAATTTGAAGGAGTTCAAATATGAAGTAGCACAATATTATGTAAGCTTAAGCTTCATGATCTCTTAAGGTGAAGCGACATTCAAGATCAAGTGACATTTGTGCCCGACAATGTCACCTGATTCATGGAGCTCCTGACATGGTTTGAGCCCAGAAGACTGTGATTCACCATGGGCACAACAAGCTGCTGGATTTGATAAGTTGTGTGGAAGACAGGGTATTGCATGAACTGCCAAGCTGTCCTCATGAAAACCACTGGAAAGGGGGCCCGTTTCAGGCAATAGCTGTGAAGCTGAATTAGTACTGCAGGTACAATCTATCACTACCACAATGGTTCAGGCAACCAGCTGATTCCTTCCTTGGTGCTCTTTGCATTTTGAAGCGTAGCCAGGTGCCTTTTCTGAGTTGTGACCTTCAGCTACTAAAAGCAATCCTGGGATGGGGAAAAGAGCATGGAACATGCTGCTTACATGAACTACATCAAAGAGTGCTGGATGCCTGTGCCTCTGTTCAGGAACTCTGTCTGTGATTAGTTTCCACATATGTATGCCTCACCATTCCAGCAAATTCAGTAGCAGTTATTAAAGCTATAGCTACCAGTTACTGCAGATATGCTAATCCTATTTTTTAGTTTTAGCATTCTGCGCTCAAAAGGGTGACAGTTTATTAGTGGACCTTGGTTAGTTTGAGTTTTATATTATCTAATGGGCTGCAGGTCCAGGAGGTGTTTGTTTTTATTTTTCCATCTGTTTCTGTCTCGCCCTTGTTGAGGTCAGGTGGGCGTGTGATGCTTCCACAAAGTCCGCAGTTGTCTTCTTCTGGTTTCCCCTTTTTCAGGTCAGGGAAGCTCGCATTGGAGCTAATCCTGAGCTTGGGTGAAACTTCTGTCTTCTTTGTATGAGTATAATGAATCCAGTTGTCCTTTTCTACTATCTTTACAATGATGTGGGAGGTGAGAAGGACTTGATACAGTTCTTGCCACTTAGGTTCAAGGAGAGACTGTTTCTAAGTTTTTACATATACCCAGTCTCCAGGCTGGATGTGATGTACTAGGATATCAGCACGTAGGGGTTGGCTTAAAGCAGTATAACTATGGAGAGATTTTAACTGAGACTGTAAAGATAAAAATATAAGAGGTGGAGTTCTTTATCACCTAAAAAGAGAAGAAGTGTGAGCCGGTAGTAAGGGAGAATGTTGGGGAACAGTGTGTCCAAACAGCAGCTTGTAAGGGCTAAGCTTTAGTTTTCTCCTGGGGGCTGATTTGATAGACATAAGAGTCAGTGGGAGAATCTTAGTTTATTTTAACCCGTTCTCAACACATAGCTTTCCAATTTTCAGGGTTTGATTCTTTTTTTTTTTTTTTTTTTTTTTACTTGTCCTGAGCTTTGTGGGTGCCAAGGGGTATGGAATTTTTATTCTATTCCTAGGTAGCTGGCCAGTGTTTTGTTTATGTCAGCGGTAAAATGTGATCCTTGATTGCTTTCAATGATACGTGGAGGACTAAACCTGGGTATAATTTTATTAAGGAGTATTTTCACTACTTGTTGTGCTGTAGCTTTTCTGGTGGGGAAGGCTTTTACCTACTCCATGAGTTGGTCAACAATTACTAGGAGGTTTTTGTACCTGTTGTCTTTAGGCATATTAGCAAGATCTATTTGTAGTCTTTTAAAGGGAGTATAAGCCCAGAGGCAGGCTCTAGGGGATCCTGATTTTTTTTTCTTTGATATTAAACTTTTTGCATATACTGCAGTGTTTTAAAAGCTTTTTTGCTTCCTGGTAGACTCCGGGTGCATAGAACAGTCTATTAGCGATAGCAGCAAGTATCTTTGTAATTTAAATGTTTGCTTTGGTGAAGTTGTTGTACATAAGGTTTAAGGGCTGCTTTAGGTAGCACTGTCTTTCTGTCTGGCAATTGCCATATTCTATTTTTTTCCCCACAGGTGGCTCCTGCTACTTTCTATCTATGTTGCTCTAAAGGTGGTACAGACTCATACATTTTTGACTCTAGCAAGAATCCCAAATATGCCTTTGACTGAGGGATTCGAGTTTGGAAGGCTAGGGTGGATAGTGGCTGTAGGGCTGCTGTCTGAGCCGCAGCATCAGCCAGGGCATTGCCTTTTGAGACTTGATCTCCCTTTTTGGTATGGGCTGGGCAATGCATTACAGCTATGGCTTTTGGCGACATTATAGCTTGTAGGAGATCATGGACTTGTTTAGCATTTGATATTTTAGTTCCAAAGGCTGTTATAAATCCCCTCTGTTTCCACAGTTGCCTAGTGGCATGATAGATTCCAAAGGCAGACTTAGAATCAGTGCAAATATTTATAGAGTGGCCCAATGCCAATTGATAAGTTTGTGTAAGGGCAGTAAGTTCAGCTGCCTGCGAGCTCAAATGCCCAGGCAGTAGTTCAGCTTTAAGTACTTTAAATGGAGTTACTACTGCATAACCCGTTCTTTTAACTTTGTTGACTAATTTTGAAGAGCCACCTATAAAACAATCAAGTCAGGGTTGTCTACGGGTAAGTTACTGAGATCTGCCCTGGGTTGGTCTGAAAATGCTGCAACTTGAAGGCAATCGTGGGAGTCTGGATCCCCATCACTGGGTAGAGGTAAGAGTAGCCAGATTTAGGGCATTGCATCTCTCTATGACCAGGTTTGTAGTCATTAAAGTGTGGTTTCAGACCTGTTCATTCTCTGATGAGAAAAAATGTTGAGTATTTTTCTTGAGGAGAGCTACGGTGTATGGAACTTTCAGCATAAGGGGGTATCTGAGGACTAATTCCTGGGCTTTCTTGACTATTGTTGCAGCTGCTGCCACTGTGTGAAGGCAGCCTACTCCCCCCTTTGCCACTGGATGTAGTTGTGCAGAGAAGTAAGCTGCGGGCAGCTTTATGATCTTAAAAGACTGGGGTTTTTTTTTGCATCTTTTGCTGTTTTTTTTCCCCCCTTCTGTTAAAAGTTTTAGTAATGGCTAAGATTTCTTCCATGGATTTACTCTTAACACTCTCAGTGTTATGTTGGCGCTTCTTTCTAATATTTTTGCTAGCCTGACTTATGAACACAAGTCTTAACACAGGCAAAGTGGCAGGTGTCTCAGGGTCTATGTTTCTATACTGGCATATAGCTTTACAGGGTCTTTTAAAGTAGTTTGAAGGGTGTTCTTTGGGACCCTAAACAGTAGCTGTCACTTTGAGCCAGTTTGTAGTTTCATCTCCTGCTTTCTTTAATCTTTCTAAAAAGCTGTCTTTTAGTATTCGTATTGAATTCTGCCCCTTTTCCTGATTGTAATTCCAATTTGGATTTTGCCTAGGCACACCATTAGGCATAGGGTGGTTTTCATGGGGCTGATCAGCTAGAAATTGGTCAGCGTGATGTAGTACTTGGGTCTCCTCCTCTGTAGTTAAGAGGCTTTTGAGAAGCTGCATAACAACTGACCAGGAGGGGCTGAGTCATGAAAATGGTTTTGAAGTGCTTTAGAACTACTTCGGGATTATCTCTAAGCCTGGGGGTGTTTTCTTGCCAGTTTAAGAGGTCGATGGTAGAGAACAGGGCATGTGTCCAGTGACTGATAACTTCTCCACCCTTGCCAGGCACAGGGTATTCTCTTAGGAGGTAACTGAAGTGCAGGGTTAGACAATTTTTGATGAGCGCGATTTGAAATTGGAGTGGAACTGGAATCAGGAGAGGGATCTCTGGATCCACCTCCAGATCCAGGACTCGGGGATTCCAAGAGAGACAATTGAGGTGATGCCTCTTGAGGACTTCCCAGTTTCTTGGCTGGCCTGGGGGCAATGTTTTGGGGTTTAAACATTTGAGGTGGAATCAACAGTAGGTAAGGGAGCCTGGGCATGGGTCTGTAATCATCTTCTGAACATGATGGTGGTGAGGAAGGTTTTGGGCATTGAAGGGGAGCTAACAAATTTGGGAAAAGTACAGGGGTCAAGGTGATTAAGGCTAACTAGCAACATTGTTTCATAAATACTAATAATTCATTAGGTCAAGGTAGAGTCTAAGATCTTTTGTAAGGCAGCCAGGCAATATGGGTCAAATGATCTGTTTCCTGGCTATTGTTTTTTCAAATTTAACTGAGATGTATAAGATGTTTAAATCATTAAACAGAGTTCTGACATACGAGACTTGGATAGTTCTGCTCATCCCTCCAAAAATGTTTTCAATTCCTGACCATATAATCAAGGAGTGAATACTCTAGGCCAGAACCCATGATTATATCTAAGTATCAACAGTCTTATTTCCATAAGTTCTGCCTGCCTAGAAGCTGTTTCGTCCACGTACAACCACCGGTGTTCTCAGCCCCCACTGCCTTTCTCCGTGAAGCGGGGCATTTTGAGTCTGAGACCCTAGCCATTGGCCGTTATAACAGCATTTCTACCTTATATCCATGTCTTTCACCTTATAGCTAGGATGCTGGCTCTAACAGTGTTTAAAGTAGCAGATGGATACCCTTGAAGACTACTTCCAGAGACTTCCAGAGGTAAAACCAGATAGAAATCAAAAGCATACCTGACCTGAGGTATTTGCCGGTACCATTCCTTTACCTGACTTGAGGATCCCGCCTTATTGGTCCTGAGGGGACTGTTCACCTCCCGAGACTGACCTAAATAGGTGAACTCACCTGCTGCACGCTAAGGTGTCAGGGGGTGGAGGTGTCCCAAGGTGCCAAGCTAGACAGGTCCTATCTGGGTCGCCAAATTGTGGTGGGAGAAACCTTCCTAGAGTTTGTTGTCTAGCTGTAATTTGATAAGGACTAGACAACACGGGTAAAAGAACGAATAGCTGTTTATTTGCTTGAGCAAAGACCATAAAGCTAGCAAAAGGCAAAATGCACCCCCCCACCAAGGGTGGGCAATCTTTTATACTTTTTACAAGGCAAGACTACAGGGTTAACAAAAGCAATACTTCAGCAGTGCTTCACAGATTTTCATAACAGCATATTTTCATTAAGCTGAACTAACTTTTAGCTTTTAAAAGTGCCAAGTAACAGTAACATTATATGTTAGCAAAACCTTGCACAGTAGTAGATACTTCTTAAGGACATGATCACTGTACTTAGAGCAATGGCTTCTGTGTCTTATCTTGTTCCTTGCCGTAGCTGATTTTCCAGCACGCAGACACAGATCCACTTGCTGCATTATACTCAGAAAATGCTTATCACAGTTAAAATGATTACTTGACACAAGCAAAGGCTTAGCTATCCTTCTGCCTTGTGGTCAACAGCATTGTTAGGCCACAGGTCATGCCTTGTATTCAGCTGCAAAGCTAATATTTCTTAATAATTCAAATTATTGTTAACCTAACAGTATGCTATGAGAAACTATTCTATTTCAGGGTAATAACAAACATGCTCACTACACTAGCCCTTGCCCCCTCCTCTACTATGCCAAGCTTTGGACTTGCAACCTCCTATTCTCACTTGCCATGACTTCAATGATATGTGTTTTTATAGGGAGGCTACTTCTCCTCCACTTGGCCACAGTTCTCCTGCTCCAGGTATCCTATGTATCTAAGCCTTGCAGGCCTTCTCTGTAAGCCACCTTTCTCACTAGGGCCTTCTCTGTACTGCTGCCCTTCTCACTGGGGCCTCTCCATAATGCTGCCCCTCTCCTGGGACTCTATGCACCCACACTGGGGCCTTCTCTGCAGGGCTGCTGTCTCTTGCAGGCTCTTCCTTCTGCAAGGCTGCCCTCTCTTACAGGCTCTGCTTTGGAGCTGGGGTCTGTACCCCCCAAACTCCATGCCCTCACTGGGGCTGGGGTCCCCACTCTACTGCAAGTCCCTTATGAGGCCTCCTTCATCCCCTTATAGCCTCACCCAAACCACCAGTGTTAAACAACAAAACGATACAGAAACTCCAGCCTCCTGGCTATAACTGAAACATAAGCCACCTGGCTGTAACAACATTGCATAGACATCATAGCGCTGCTCCCCTTTACTCTGCAAGCAGTAGCTACAGTCAGGCTCCTTCTGCCTTAGATGCTGGTAGGGAACCTCATAAGAGCTAGGCCTTGCCCCTTATAGCCCTGACCTCTGGCAGGTGTGGGTCATTTTCTGCCTCCCATTGCCCTGGCAACCAGCACCTGAGGAGTCTTCTGGGCTCTCTCAGTAGCAGGCATCTTAGTATCCTGCTACAGTCAGACCAGCTAAAAATAAAATTTGCTTCGAGTTGTATATATATTGCTTGATACATGTTGACCTTTCATATTACTGACTGTAAAATATAGTAAATAAGACATGCAGCTATTTATATGCATTGCAGAATAATACTTGTTTTACTATCAGCATGCAGGCTCAAAGCTCCTACCTGTAGGATAGGATACCTGCATCTTGCTGGTCACTGTTTACTTTTATAACTTATCTGTGGCCATTTGGAACGTCATGGTTACAACTATTCTGCATACCATGGTCACTCAACTTCTCAGTGACAGCAGAGATAAAACTCAAATCTTCCTGCTCCAAAATACATTGTTTTCTATCACTTGAGCTGTTAGCTTGATACACATGTATCAATAGAAGGTAGTAGTACTTCCTCCTCAAATCTACTCTAAAGGGCTAAAGCTTTGAAATCTTAGGAAACTAAAAACAAACACTCATATAAACCAACAATAAACATTGTTAGATCCCGACTCCATGTGGCACCCAACTACTAGGAAAACAACAATCTAAGTGCTCATGGGTCCTGTTACTCGTGAGCCAGAGCAGGCAGGGAGCAAACACCAGTACACATTGCTCGCAACAGCTTTATTCAGAATGGAGACAGCTTTGGACTAGCTTCCAAAAAAGCAACAAACCGGAGACCCACAGTGAACAATAGTTTTTTTCCCACTTTGGTTTATATTCATTAACATTCACTCCACATTTGTCCCTCCTTCTGTTCCACCATTTCTCCACCCATCTCAAGCTCTGCTTCGGTTTACAGTTTGATTCATTAGCATGGAATTGCCTATGCATTTAATTCATTTACATGTATTTTTGCTAAGAGTGCATGTCTAAGACCTTGACTTTACTTCTTCGGTCAATGGGTGGACTTTGGAGTCTTTCACCAATCACCATTCATCTTTTCACATATGTTCATCTCAGATTCTGTTACCAATTATGTGTTGTTTTTCACATTCCAGTCTGTTTTTTCTGTCTCATATTGTACCATCTTCCACATTCCTAAAACATCACTTAATTCATAACACACAGACTCACACAGATTTACTTGCTGCTTTTTCCTTAGAAAGTGGTTGACACAGTTAAGATGGTTACTTAGCATGGATAGCTTAGATATCATTCTGCCTTGTGGTCAGCAGCTTTGGCTAGGCCACAGGTAATAGCTTTTTATTCAGCTACAAATCCAGTGCTTCCCAAAAATCCACAGTGTTACCCTAACAAACATTATAATATACATTACAAAATGACTACATGCACACCCTGGGTATAATGCTGCATGAAATACTATATTTCTATAAATCTTTAGAAAATGCC
>JAGPOW010000261.1:225877253-225924303 GCA_030014935.1 Caiman crocodilus | reverse complement strand
CCAGATGCAGTTATGAAGCAGAGTGGGAAGGAAGACTGTAGGCTGACTCAGGTCTGGATTTTATTAATTCCCTGAGAATGTTTAAATACCCCTTAATTTCAGTTTGTTTTTATGGGAATCTTACTTCATACATCAAGGGTGTTGTGGTAGATTTGTTAAAGTGTTTTGCTATGGCTCCAGTAGCATGAGTTCAAGTCTTGCTTTAGACTCATGCTACAGGCTGTCCCCAGTTGACACAGATGTAAATGGTTAATTGGTCTTTCAGGCTGATGAATACAAGGCAGCTGGACATGATACTAGCCAAAACACTTTCTTGTCTACTATTCTCAGCCAGGGTGCAACAGCACCCTGAGGTTCCACGAGATGTATTTAAGGGTGCCAGGTAATATTTAACACCATTTAGTGTACAAACATCTACACATGATTCACAAGCTAAAGCAAGAGATTTCAAATAGAAATACATAGTATTAAAAGTATTCCAACCTGTTGTGATCTTTCTGAGTTCCTTGGAAAAGAAGAATTGTTTAATTATATTTCTATAGTCAAGAAACAAGAGGTAACAGGTGACATTTTCTGAGGCATACTTTAAGTTTTAAAAAGTTGGTGCACCTTAACCACACTAACCCAATTGACTGTTAGGGTCAGAGGGACCTTAGAATCATAGAATCATAAAAAATTAGGGTTGGAAGTGACCTCAGTAGACATTGGTAATGCGTAGGGGGTGCACACAGGTGCACATGCACCCCCTGAGATTGGCGGTGCACCCCCAGCGAAAAGCACTGCCAACACTGTCAGCAGTGCCCGTGGGCAGTCACTGCTTGCCACCTGCTCCCATCCCCCTGCCCCCCGTTGACACCACTGGCAGCATCTACGGGTAGTTCCCAGTCACTGCTGGCTGTCACTAATGTTGCCAGTGGCATCTGCAGGTGGTCGCCAACCACTAGTCAATGATCACCACTTCTATTCCTCCTCACCATTGACACCACTGCAGCTGCCTGCGGGAGCTCCATGCTCGGCCTGCCTCTGCTGCTGACACTGCCACTGCCACTGCCACTGCCACAGCCACAGCCACAGCCACAACTGCCTGTGGGTGCTTCCCGCTCGCCACCACCATGCCCCTGCCACCGCCACCACCAAACACCTGCGGGTGGTCGCCATACCCCCCCACCTCCAGGGGCATATGGCATTCATGTCAGTAGGTCATCTAATCCAAACCCCTGTTCAAAGCAGGACCATCCCCAACTAAATCATTCCAGCCAGGGCATTGTCAAACTGGACCTTAAAAACCTCTAAAGATGGAGATTTCACCACCTCTCTAGGTAACTTGTTCCAGTGCTTCTCCACCCTACTGGTGGGAAATTTCATCCTAATATCCAACCTAAACCTCCTTTGCTGCAACTTGAGACAGTTGCTCCTTGTTCTGTCATCTGCCACCACTGAAAACAGCCCCATCCTCTTTCAAACCACCCTTTAGATAGTTAAAGGATGCTATCAAATCCCCCCTCAGTCTTCTCTTCTGCAGACTAAATAAACCCAATTCTCTCAGCCACTCCTCAGAAGTCACGTGCCTCAGCCCCATCACCATTTTTGTTGCTCCTCGCAGGACTGTCTCCAACTTGTGCACATTCCTTCTATAGTGGGGGGCCCAAAACTGGACACAGTACTCTAGATGTGGCCTTACCAGTGCAGAATACAGAAGAATAATTATTTCCCTTGATCTGATGGCAATGCTTCTATCAATGTAGCCCGGTGTGCTGTTAGCCTTCTTGGCAACAAGGGTACACTGCTGGCTCATATCCATCTTATTGTCCACTATAATCCTGAGGTCCTTTTCTGCAGAGTTGCTCCTTAGTTAATCAGCCCCCAGCCTGTACTGGTGCATGAGATTCCCCCATCTTAAGTGCAGGACTTTGCACTTGTGCTTGTTGAACCTTATGAGATTCTTTTTGGCCCAATCCTTCAATTTGTCTAGGGCTCTCTGAATCCTAGCCCTGCCCTCCAGCGTCTCTACTACACCCTGCAACTTGCAAACATCTGCAAATTTGCTGAGAGTGCTATCCATACCATCTTCCAGATCGTTAATGAAGATGCTGGATAAAACTGGCCCAGGACCCACCCCTGGGGCACTCCACTTAATACCAGCTGCCAACTAGACATTGAGCTAGTGATTACTACCTGTTGAGCCCGACAATCCAGCCAGCTTTCTATCCACCTTACAACCCATCCATCCAACCCATACTTCCTCAGCTTGCTTGCAAGAATGCTGTGGGAGATGGTATCAAAAGCCTTGCTATAGACAAGGCATATTATGTCCACTGCTTTCCCCACATCCACAGAGCCAGTCATCTCATCATAGAAGGCAACCAGGTTGGTCAAGCATGACGTGCCCTTGGTGATTCCATGCTGACTGTTCATAATCACCTTCTTCTCCTTCAAATGCATAGAAATGAATTGTTTAAGGATCTGTTCCATGATTTTTCCAGGGACTGAGGTGAGGCTGACTGGTCTGTAGTTCCCTGAATCTTCCTTCTTCCCTTTCTTAAATATGGGCAATATATTTGCCCTTTTCCAATCACTCAGGACTTCCCCCAATCACAACATGTTTTCCATGATAATGGCCAGTAGCTCTGAAATCACATCAGCCAACTCCCTCACCACCCTTGGATGCATTGCATCCGGCCCCATGGACTTGTACACATCCAGATTTTCTAAACAATCCCTAACCTATTCTTCCACCACTGAGGGCTGCTCACATTCTCCCCAAACTGTGCTGCCCAGTGCAGTAGCCTGAAAGCTGACCTTGCCTGTGAAGACAGAGGTAAAAAAAGACACTGAGTACTTCAGCCTTTTCTTCATTATCTGTCTAGGTTGTCTAGGAAGACTAGGTTGTCTTCCTTACCTCAAGAAATTCTTCCCAAAGTACTAAATTAGGGCCATCCACCAAGGGGTTAGTATAGACCCACAGGCTCCTGACTGTCTGCTGCTCCCATTGCTCTTTCTACTGCAGAAGCCTGAAACTTTGAGAGAGAGAAGCATGGTGGGAGGGACCCCAGTAAGATGGCAGATTGGGTAAGACGGCAAGGATGAGAGAGGGCCTGGCTGCCTGCTTAACATTGCCATCAGGGTGCAGGAGCTCATACTGTGGGTGCAATGGTGATGGAGGGTTCACACAGTAGTAGTATGGAGAGCTCATGCTGCCCACATTGAGTTTGGAGTTGCATGGCAGGGTAGGATGATGTCCAAGGGAATCCATACATTATGTGGCCCCATGGCATGCATCATAGGCGGCAGAAGGCAGGGGCTAATGGAGCTTAGCCTCCTCAAATACAGAGCAGCGGTGGCAGAGGGTAGGGCCACAGGGCAGCCTAGGTACAAGCTCCAGGCAGCTGCAGCAGGGGAGGAAGGACACGCACAGACACAAACACAGCCAGAGACTGCAGCAGCCCGGTGGCGTGCAGAGCACTGCCCAGCACAGCAGGTAAGTCTGTCATAGGGGAGTTGCATGGGGGGACAGATCCAGGCCTCTGCAGTGAGGGAGGGAATGGGGCAGGGCAGGGGCAAGGGCTTGGGTGAATGAAGCCCCAGGGCTGGGTGCATCATGGGATGCTTGGAGCCTGGATGGCTCATCCAGGGGCGCCAGGGGTTCCTGCCACTGTGCGCATCCTGGCAAAGGCCCAGGGGTCATACGCTCCCAGATCTCTGCGTGGGGCAAGCTGTCACTGTGATCTGGGCTTTGCACCCTGTGCACAGCAGACACGTCCTCCAGGGCAGCAGCAGCAGCAGCAGCAGGGCTCAGAATCCAGCCCACAGTGGCAGCCCACCCCACGCACAGATCTGGGAGGCACATTCTCCCTGGTCTTCGCCTGGGGTGTGCACATCCCAGGAGCCCCAACATCACCCTGAATAAACCACCCATGCTCTGAGAGTCCCACGACCCGCCCCAGCCACAGGGGAGGTGAGGGGTGGGGTACATGCACATGGTCTAGCACACACATGCGCAGCCTCCCCAAATAATATTTTCTCCTTCCACCTATGACATGCATAATATGTATTCAGAACCCACAACCACTGCAGTATGCAGCCTCTAGCTGCTCTGAAGTTGAACAACCCTGTACTAAAGGAGGACCCTACCAGATTACAGAATATACTGTGATCTCATATATTGAAACTTGAAAGGAAGAGCACATCATGCACATGGGAAAAGTTTTAAGATGCTTCAGGAGAGGTAAACTGATTAGAGTTAAAGAGAAATCAGTGCTATTTTACTAGGCACTGGAGATTACATGGTATGATGCTTGCAACAGCAGAGGACTGGACACACTGACCCAGAGGATGGATTCCTTCCAGTCCAACTATTTTAGTTAATCTGTAAGCACACGGCTTGAATGCTAACTGCAATGTTACAATTACAATGCCTTTGTAAAAAATTCTCTTAAAAAAAAGCAGTTTCATTTTACAAGTACTCTGTATTCTCATTACAGTTATTGCAGTTTTATGGCAAAATAGGCTGAGATTAACAGGAAAACAAAGCAGTACCTGAAAACAGCAGACATGAAGCCTGGAGAGACTCGGATAACTGGAAAATGGGTTGTTCAGATCTTCAGAAAGAACCAAAAAACCTGTACAAGCATGTACAAGCATGAAAGCAGTGGGAACACAAGTTAATTCTAGGAACAAAGCTTACAATGTTGGACAGAGATAAATACATAAAAGTAAACCATTTTTCTAAGTTACTGAGGGAAAAGAATAAGGAGTGAGGCAGTGTTACCAAGACCAATGGCTGAAGCTCTGGAATAGTTGATGAAGCTGCTTATGTACAGTCAACTGAGGAGTACAGAATATCGAGACCTTCCCTCCCTCACCCAAAAAATAATGGAAAAGAAACAGGAACAGATGCTTACATTACAGAGCTAAAAAATGTCATTTGGGTGCAACTTTGGAGGAATACTAATTAACTAGTGACAGGATACATTGCTTCTGATTTCTAAGAGAGATAAAGGAAAGAGAAAGGTAACTAAATAAATGCTTTCGGTTATCAGGGACAGCTGAAACGTCCAAGAAAGAATTCAAACAATGACACTCACTAGTGCAGTACAAGTACATATGTTCAAGGCTAAGGAAGGCAGGATACAGACAGACCAGTTGTAAAAGCAGGGGTCATGGTTCACTTTACCATTGGAAAGCAGCAAGAAAGAATAATGCTCAGCACAGAGGCAAGGGTCAAGGGAAAAAGAACTACTTTATGTCTCAATTCTGCAGCTACTACACACAAAGAAGTGTAAGTAATGGATTACAATAAAGTCTGTACTGTGACTTTAGCAGACCCAGAGATTCTCAGTGCACATACATTACAGAAGACAGTGCCATCCATTCAGCTGACATACTTTTATCTAATGGCATTAGATCAGTGATCTGCTCATTTCAGAATAGACCACAGAGCAAACTTTAAAGGTAAGGGATATTGGGATAGTTAAACATCCATTCCACAACTACAATAAGATTAACAGTTTGGCAATGTTTTTCCTAATCTCTTCTTTATTGTCTGTTTATTAAATAGTCAGATTGTAAATTCCTCGTGTATTACATGAATAACACAACATAATTAAATTACAGATTAAAACTAATCATTTAAAAATGCGCTTCCCAAAACCTTCTTTTGGATCTATTTAGTTTTATATTCAGTTCCAATTTACAAAAAGTCTCTCACCCTTCTAGAGATTTCCTGTTGGGCTGGGTTATTCACAGCTGTTGCTAGCTGTAAGATGCGTCTGGTAGCAATCTATTTTTCTTCAGGAAAAACCCACCAAATTGTTTTCATGTAGATGATATTTTGTAAAGAACCTGATGGTTTTGTCAGTGAGTTGTTGAGGCACTAGCTGGTAACTCTTATTACTTACTTGGCTTTTCAGCCAGCCTACCAGAAATGAAGATGTCACCTAATTGGGCTGTTTATTTTGCTGGCTTGAATTCCTGATGGATTTGGATCATCCATTTATTCATGTAGCACGTTTGGGCAAGTAAAGTCTAATTAATAATGCAGCTCTTATGAAACTGTGGTTCCTAAGTTTTACCTCTCCTGAGGAACACAGGAAATTGCAGCAGCCTGATGAAGAACTCTCCCAATGTGGAAACTATAGAGCTGGGACATGTTGGTACTCTCATGCCCTTCTGTGGCATCTGGCATCCTGCAAGCAGCAACCTATCCTTAAGTTGGAACAATTTTTTAATTCCTCCAAATCATCTTTGCTGTCACAGAAGTTCGGTTTTGCATCTACAGAAGCCAAAGGCACAATTTCAATTGATTTGAGTGACAGTAGAAGGGCCCATGCTTGTCCTGAGAAACATCCAATTTGTTCTGCCAGACTTCAAAGCTTATAGAACTAAGAGACTAAAACAAGCTCATACTACCTCTAAACACTTTGTTTTATGGGAACAGAAGAGCCAGCTTCGCCAATTTTACCTGGTAAATTCTGAACACTGAGTGAAAAATCTAATTTCTTTGAAAAGGAGCATCTTAAAATATAAGAAATCTAACTATGAGAGCTCTAAATGATAAACATAAATCAAATAACTAAAAATAAATCAAATAAAATATAAATTATTTTTAGATTACATCCTTAAATAGGCATGCTTTAAAAAGATGTCAAAGAACCTTATTCCCTAATAAAATTCCGGCCACAGGAAAATTAATGAAAAGGAGATTTTACTCTAGACCCCGTCCTGTATTTTTTGATACCAGAAGAATATCCTTCAGTCTAAAAAGGTTTTTACAAAGGATATGTATTTGGACTGGGTATACAATAATTTAATCCAAACAAACTTTAGGCCCATTTATGGGTGGATTTAGGATTTTGAAAAAGGGGGTGCAGATTAGAGATGCACCAATATATCAGTTGCATATTGGATCAGCACTGACAAAAGGAAAACTAACATTATTGGCAATTGGCTTTTTTGGCCAGTGTAGCCAACAATGCCATCAATAAATGCTATGTGCAAGCACATAGCCACCATGCACATGTCCAGAAAGACAGGCAGGAAGCTTGGAGAGCAGCATCCTGCCAGTAAGTCTGTGGCAGGGAAGTTGCAGGGCAGATAGAGTCTCCATGGTGAGGGAGTGAGGAAGGGAGGGAGGGAGGGAGGCAGGGGTATGTGTTGCCCAGCCAGGGTAGTGAATGGGACCCTGGGACAAGGAGCGGGATGGAGTTGTGGAAGGCTCATCCAGACAGCAGGGGGTGCTGGGGAGGGGGTATGGCTCCCCACTGCTGCGCTTACACCTGGAGAGGCACAGGAGAGCATGTGCTCCCTTTGATTTGTACAAAGGAAAAAGTGGGGCTGCAGGCTTGGGGACAGGGGCTGCACCAGCCTCTTTCCAGTGAGGGGGCCGGACCTGGGTTGGACTCAGAGTAGGTGGGAGCAGGGTAGGCTCAGTTGTGCAGAGGTGGGCGGCAGTGCTGGGACGGGTGGCTATGGGGAGACTAAAGTGAATTTTAGGATGGCTATAGTCCCCCGAGCTCACCCCAGTGCCATTCCTGCTGGGGGCACTTCGCTCTGCTTCCTTTCCCTTGGAAGCCCCATGCTAGCTGTATGCCTCCCACCTGCCTTGCAGCAGGATGCTCCCGAGGGAAAGGCATCAGAGCAGGGGCAGCACTGGAGGGGCGCTGCAGTCACCCCAAAATTCACCTTAGCTCCCCAATAGCCACCCCTCCCAGCACTATTACTTCCTGCCCCATGTAGCTGAGCCCACCCTGTTCCCACCTGCTCCGAGCCCAGCCCCTGAACTGGGACAAGGCTGGTGCAGTCCCTGGCCCTGAGCCCACAGCAGGCAGCAGCTTTTGCCCTGTGCACAAATCTGGGGGGACACATGCCCTGCCACATGCCTCCACCAAGGGTGCACACAGTGGCAAGGAATTACTCCCCCTCCCCACACTGTCCCATGTCCCTTGAACAAGCTGCCCACAACTATGTCCTGCTCCCAGCCCCAGGGTCCCATTCACCACTCTGGCTGGGCAGTGCTTGCTCCTGCACCTGCCTCACTCCCTCCTTCACCACAAGGGCCTTAATCTGCCCCCCACAACCCTTTCCTCCTCCACACCCCTTCCCCCACACAGACTTGCCAGCAAGACGCTGCTCTCCAAGCTGCCCAGCTGCATTCCTGTAAATTGGTTATCAGATCAGTATCGGCCAATATGGCTGGTTAATAATCAGCTATCAGTATCAGCCAAGAAAATCTTTACCGTGTACCTCTAGTGCAGATGATGAGGCATATCAACCCATAAAACATAAACACATTTTTTTCCACTTAACATAGGTCCACATCCAGACAAATGCAGATGTGTGGCATGTGGCACTGCAGAACCATCTGCAGTGCCACACACTGCACATGCAGGCATTCCCTGTCCTGCTACTTTGGAGCATGGGGTTGGGATCTCTTGACCCTGAAAGAGCTTGGGGTCAAAAAAACCCATGCCAAGAAAATAAAAAAGCAGGGCAGCATACATGGCAGCAGCATGTGCTGCCTAAAACTGGAGCGTGGCTGGCCAGAGCTGTGCTCCAGCTGCCAGCTAGGCTTCCTGCTCCTGGAGTGATATGGCTGCAGCTCCTGGAGGCTCCTAGGGCCCCAGGTAAGGCTGCTGGGGCCAGCACAGATGCTGGCCCCAGCCTCTCCTACCCCACCTGGGGTAACCTGCCATGCACCAGAGCATGCATGGCACAGGAGTTCCCCGGAGGAAGTGACACCTTGTGCCATTGCTACTTGTCCCCAGGAAGATGACATTCCCGATCGTGGAGACATGGCCTAGAAATGTTTCCAGTAAGCTACAGGCCTAGCACTATATTATTCCACTTAAGATCAAAGCAAAAACAAATATAACTTTATTGGAATGTTCACTAATTTGCTAGATTGTATATTAGGTTTAGAAACAACAAAAATTGAGTACAAAATGGGCAAAATAGTCAAAAGATATTATTTCATTAGTTCTGTAGTCATTATAGTTCAATGTACATAACTCAGGCCTGTAAAACAAAATCTAGTCTTCTTGAGCATCTTGACAATGCCTCCAGTACTTCACTCATCCTTTTCTACACCTGAAATAATATTAATACCCCTGAATTAAGATTCTTAGCTTGACTGTGAAACAGAAGAGAGATATTATCAGGAATGGTTAACAGGCAGCAAAATGAGAGGGGGGGCTGTCAGGGTCCCATGGAAGGGAGGGGAATTTGGAGGAGTCCTCTTGGAGGGTGACATCAAGAACCTGAAAGCTGCAGTTGGATATCCAAGGTGTGTGAGAAGGTGTATGTGTTTATTGGAGGCGTGCCCTTGTCTCACACATTTGGTGGGGGGAATAGGTGGCTAAAGGGCACTGGGTGCCCCTTGCCTGGCCTAGCCTGGCCTGGTGCAGCCCCCAGGAGGATCGCCTGGGCCTGCTCCTACTGCAGTGCTAAGTGAATCTCTTCCAGTGCCGCCCCACTCCAAATTTGGACAAAGGTGATGGAGAAGGGCAAGTGCACAGGGCAGTGCCAGTTGGACAGCACCAGTCAACATGAGTGGGCACCTGGCAGGTGCACTGCGGCACAGGGTGCGCTGTGCTAGGTAAGGGCAAGTTGAGGCAAGTTGAGCTGAGCCCTCTTCGTGCTCTCCCATCCCACCTGACCCCTGAGGCCAGGGGTCATCATGGCCATCTTGGCATCATGGCAGTGTGGCACAAGCTCGGCTAGCAGGGTGGGGAAGGGCAAGGAAGGAGATGCCTCATGCTGCGAGGAGCTGCCAAGTTCTACAGGGCTCTAGACCGCACCAGGGCATCTTGGGAGGGGAGGGAGGGAGTGGTGACTAATATGCTACTGCCTTGTGAGGCAACACATTAGGCGTGGCTTGGCCTCACAGCGTTGTGTCTCAAGGGCTCTGTAGGCGCCGCTGAGATCAAAGCCACCTCAGCCTCCCCTGCCCCCTCTGTAGGGGTGCTCAGAGGTGGCACTTAGATGTTGTTGGTGGCCAAACTGGTTGAGCTATGTTGTTCTCAGCCCTTGGCTTGGCTGTGTTGTTCTCAACCCTTGGCTCATGAAGCAGCCACTTTTAATGATCCCCCGGACTCATGCCTTAGGTCTACCCCCTCTCCAGGTCTTGGCACCAGCTGAATAGCTGTCCCTCCTTAGCCTGGGCTGCCACCTCACCATGGGCCTCACTGTTCCTTCTCTGCCTACAGGCAGGTTGGCCTTGCCAAGCCTATAAGCTCAAGGTTGTGCATTGGAAGGAAGAGCACATCATGCAGGAGTGAAAAGTTTTAAGATGCTTCAGGAGAGGTATATTGATTAGAGGTATATTGCAGAAGAGTCTGTAGATCCTGGATCGGTCTCATCAGTCACATTTGGACTCACATATAATACAATTATGGAAGACAATCATCCTCCATTGTGAGGGATTGTGAAAGAAGAAGAAGAATTGATTAGAGATAAAGAGGTATCAGTGCTATTTTACTAGGCACTGGAGATGATATGGCACAGTGCTCGTAATAGCAGAGGACTGGACGTACTGACCCAGGGGATGGATACCTTCCAGTCCAACTTTTTAGTTAGTCTGTAAGTAGACGGCTTGAATGCTAACTGCAGTGTTACAATTACAATGCCTTGGTAAACAATTATCTTAATAAAAAGTAGTTTCATTCTACAGGCACACTGTATTCTCATTACAGTTGTTGCAGTTTTATGGTAAGACAGGCTGAGAGTGACAGGAAAACAAAGCAGTACCTGAAAACAGCAGACAGGAAACCTGGAGAGACCCAGATGCCTGGAAAACTGGATGTTCAGATTTTCAGAAAGAACCAAAAAACCTGTACAAACATAAAAGCAATGTGAACACAAATCAATCCTGTGAACAGCTGGAACAGGACATAGGAAATCTCAATGGTCTCAGATGACTGGAAATCTGGACTTCCAGAGAGAACTCTCCCATCCCAAACCCAAAATTATACAAGCATGGAAGCAGTGGGAAGGCAAGTTAACTCTAGGAACAAAGCTTACCTCAAGGGATAGAGATAAGAACATTAAAGTAAAGCAAATTTTCTACCTCAGTGGGGAAAAAGAACAAAGAGTGAGGCAGTATTACTAAGAACAATGTCTCAATATCAAAACAATTAAAGGTACAAGAGTATAGTTATGTTTTTAACTCTTAGTTTCTTTACAACTGGGATTAAAGGAAGGTAATGTTCTAATTCAAGCGTTTTCAACCTTTTTGGATCAGTGTACCCCTGTTGACCGGATGCAAAGTGGGGTGGCACATGGCACAGCAGCTGTGGTGTGTAAGCTTCCCCTCCTCCCCGCATCCAGTTGCTGGGGGTATACTGGGATGGTGTGTGGTGGCAATCCATCCCTGTGGGCAGGTCTGTCGGTGAGGGGGTGCGAATCAGGGAGACTGCCCCAGGCCCCATGCTTTGGGGGGCCCTGCAGATCTGGGCAGAGCAGCAGCAGCTGTGTCCATCTGCTCACTACCCACCGCCACTGTCACCAATGGTGGCAGCAGCTTCTTCGGGTCCAGGGCCTGTGGGATTAGAGCGGAAATGGGGCCCCACATGGGCTGATTTGCTCCAGGCCTTGCACCCTGCTCAGGTCAGCTCTACCCATGGGATGGTGCATGGCAGCACTCCACCCCAACCCACCCACATCTACCCCCTAGGGCCTTCTCAAGTACCCCAGGGGTATGCGTACCCCAAGTTGACAACCCCTGTTCCAGTTCATATGTATACAGGGAGATATATGGGCAAAAAATTAATCATGAAGGTAACAACATATCTATATTAAATGAAAACAATTGTTGAAGTCTTACTCATGTTGTTAAGACACAGGGCATGATGCCTACAGGGCGTGATAACTAGATTATAGTGATTCTCACCCAGCATGCCCATGTGATCTTTTCAAGAGTGTCACAGGCTGCCACACAATGTCAGCACTGTTATGTATGTAAACACAATTCACAAGGTTATTTCAACTTGCCAAGGGGGATCAACAGACAATGGGTGCGTCCCTGTTCCCTTGAGCACTACCAGGAGTAACAAGGAACAACAGCCATAAGTTGACTGAGAGTAGATTCAGGCTAGATATCATGAAGCACTACTTCACAGTCAGGGCGCCTAGGATCTGGAACCAATTTCCAAGGGAAGTAGTGCTTGCCCCTACCTGGGGGTCTTCAAAAGGAGGCTAGATTTACACCTTGCCAGGGTCATTTGACCCCACCATTCTTTCCTGCCCATAGCAGGGTGTTGGACTTGATCTGCTCAGGTCCCTTCTGACCCTACTAACTATGAAACTATGAATTAATAAAAAACATTCTGCCCATTGGGACGGTTTCTCCCCGAAGAGATGTGGGCAGTGGTGTCCCCCAAAGCTCTGTCCTTGGATCAGTACTGTTTGATATCTTCATCAGCAATTTGGATGAAAGTGTTGAAAGCACTTTGTTCAAATTTGCAGATGACCCTAAACTAGGGGCACAGTAAACACACTGGAGGGCAGGGAGCAAATTCAGGCGGATTTGGATAGACTGGGGAAGTGGGCAGATCAGAATAGGATGCAATTCAACAAGGATAAATGCAAAGTGTTGCACGTGGGGAGAAAGAATCTTCAAAACACCTATAGACTTGGGGGCACTGTTCTGAGCACCACAACAGTGGAAAGAGATCTCGGAGTCCTGGTTGACCCAAAAATTAACATGAGTCACCAGTGTGATGAAATAATAAGCAAGGCTAACTGCACTCTTTCTTGCATCAGCAGGAGTATCACAAGCAGATCTAGGGAAGTGATAATTCCCCTCTATGTGGCATTGGTGAGGCTGCAGATGGAGTACTGCATCTAGTTTTGGGCACCGCACTTCAAAAGGGATGTGGATAACCTCAAGAGGGTTCAGAGGAGGGCTACTCATATGGTTGAGGACCTGCAGGTAAGACCCTATGAAGACAGACTGAGGGATTTGAATCTTTTAGCTTCTTCAAGAGAAGGCTGAGAGGCGATCTTGTGGCTGCCTACAAACTCATCAGGGGGGCCAGCAGGAAAGAGGGGACACTCTGTTTACCAGGGCGCCCCTCGGGGTTACCAGAAATAATGGCCACAAATTTGAAGAACAGATTTAGACTAGACATAAGGAAGAAATTATTTACGGTAAGGGTTGCCAAAATATGGAATAGGTTTCCAAGGGAAGTGGTGCTTTCCCCTACTTTGGAGATGTTCAAGAGGAGATTAGACAGGCTGGGGTTACCAACCCCAACATTCTTTCCTGCCTGGAGCAGGGGGGGGTCAGACCCAATGATCTACCTGGTCCCTTCTGACTCCAGAAATCTATTGTGGTCTTTTGGAGTTGTCTGTAACAAAAGAATTGCTCAATTATTTTTCTGTAGTCAAAAAACCAAGGGAAAACTATGAGCTGGCTTTGTCTCAAGGCACCTAGACAGTGCCTTGAGAGTGAGGAGGGGCTGCCTTGAAGCTAAAAAAAAGATTGAGAACTGCTGCTACCTCTGAATTGTTCATTTGAAGGTGCCATTGAACAGTTTAACAAACTGTTTTAGTGAACCAGCTGGCACTCAGGCAAGACTTAGAACAAAAATAACATTCAACCTCAAAACTAAACAAGAACAATACTATTCCTACTCCACCAGTCACCTTCCCATGTTGAGGGTGATCAGCCAACTGGTAGGACAAAGAAGCCAGCAGGGTAGACTCAAGACAAAACTAGAATGACTCATAACTAAATGGAACTAAGACCCACTGGGGAAACACTGGACAAAAGAGAGCTGGCCCTGGTTTTAAAATGGCAGCCAGTATCTGATGCTCTTGCCCTGTGGAGATATGTTTCCTGAGGACAAGCCTGTGATACCAGCTAGGATCTCATCTGGAGTCAAATGTTACTCTCTTTTTAATTAATCCTCTAACCCTGAAGTGGTTTGGGCCCCAAGGACTGGAAAATGAGAGGGGGGACCATCAGGGTCCTGGGAGGGGAGGGGAATCCTGGGGCAGGAGGCTGCAGTCCCCTTGGGGTGGCATCATAGAAAATTAGGGCTGGAAGGAGCCTCAGGAGGTCATGTAGTCCAACTGCCTGCAGGATCATCCTCAACTATATCATCCCATGCAAGGTTTTGTATAGTTGGGTCTTAAAAATCTCTAAGGATGGAGATTCTACCACCTCTTTGAGTATCCTGTATTTTACTACCCTTCTAGTGAAAAAGTTTTTCCTAATATCTAACCTAAACTTCTCTTGCTGCAACTAGAGACCATTGCTCCTTGTTCTGTCATCTGCCACCACTGAGAACAGTGTAGCTCAGGGGTGGGCAAAGTCTGGCCCATGGGCTGAATTAGACCTGTGGTGGACTCCATTTCCCAGCAGGCCCTGCCTGTGTCCCTGCCTCTGGTTCCCTGGTCTCTGGTGGAGACCCCAGGGCTGGGCTCTTGCAGTGAGGACAGCATGGTGGGAAGCTGGGGCAGATCTGTGATCTGCTAGCTGCACAGCCAAAGGAAGGGGTGTGCAGGCAGGAGATCTCAGCTCTGCCCTGAGTCTGGACCACACTGTCACCAGTGTTGCTGGGGTTGGTCTCCATGGAAACCCAGGCCCAGTGCTGTCATGGTGCCACCACTCCTGGGGTCTGCATGAAAACCAGGGAACAACGTGGGAAGCGGCTGCTGGGAAATGGACATTGACCAGATATGCCATTTTCCCTACCCCTGGTCTACCTCCATCCTCTTCGGTAAACTTCAGGTAGCTGAAAGCTGCTATTAAACCCGCCTTAGTCTTCTCTTCTCCAGACTAAATAAGCCCAGTTCCCTCAACCTCTTCTCAGAAGTCACGTGCCCCAGCCCCCACACCATTTTCATTGCCCTCCCTTGGTCTCTCTCCAATTTGTCCACATCCTTTCCATAGTGGGGGGGCCCAAAACTGAACACAGCACTGCAGATGTGACCACACCAGTGCTGAATGGATGGGAAGAATCACTTCCCTTCACCTGCTGACAGACTGCACTGCAGCCCAGCAGGCCACTCGCCTTCTTTGCAACAACTGCTGGCTCCTATTCAGCTTGTTATCCACTGCAGTAACCTCCAGGACCTTTTCTGTAGAGCTGCTGTCCAGCCAGGTGGTCCCCAGCCTGTTCTGGTGGATGAGATCATTTTGTCCTAAGTGTAGGACTTTGCACTTGTCCTTGTTTGAACCTCATGATGTTTCTTTTGGCCCAATCCTCCAGTTTGTCTATGTCACTCTGAGTCCTGGCTCTACCCTCCAGTGTCTCTACTGCTCCCCGCAGCTGGGTGTCATCTGCAGACTTACTGAGGGCGCTCTGCTATCTTCCAGGTCCTAATGAAGACACGGAACAAGACGGGCTCCAGGACCGACCCTCTGCTGCTGCTGCCGCCAGCTTTCCGCCCACCTGACAGTCCATCCCGCACCCGGCCCGCACGTCCTCAGCTTGTCTGCAGGCTGGGGTTGGGGGAGCCTGTCAGGAGCAGCTAGATGAGGCGGTGTTTTTTATTGCGGGTGTCCTCATTTGACACCCGGCGGGGGCGCAGGATGCCCCCCCGAGCCCGGCTGTGCCCGCCCCCGCCGCTCGGAACTGGGACAAAGGTGGCGGGGCGGGGCTCGGCTCGGCTCGGCTCGGCCGCAGCAGCAGCCCGGCGGCAGCGCGAGCGGGGGCCGCGCGGCGGCGGGAGGTGAGGGGCGCTGCGGGGATGGGCGGAGCGGACCCGACTCTTCCCGCTCGCCCATTCCCCCACCCGGGGCCGCGCGGCCCAGCCCGGCGGGGTCCAGGCCGTGCCGGGGGCGGGCGGTGGCTGACGCGCCACGCCCGGGGACGCAGCGCGTGGGGCCTGGCCCGAGGGGCGCTCCGAGCAGGCGCTGGTGGCTGAGCGGGTTGAGCCGGTTTCCTGCGGCGTTGCCGTGTCTTAGCACAGCTGCCACTCCTCGGCCCCCTCGCCCCGTCCTTCGCCGCCTGCAGGCAGGCTGGTTTGGACAGGCCCAGGACCCAAGGCTGGGGACAGAACTGCGCTACTTAGGCCTGAAAACCCTCCCTGCAAGCGGGGAGTGGGATACTGCCCTCGTGGTGCAGGCCTGTGCGCTTGTTGTGGAGGCTAACTTTTACAAGCAAAGGATGTTTGAGGAGAGTAACAGCAATCCTAAATCCTTAGTTACTACCTGGTAAAGCTGAGCCTAGGAAGCCTGCCCTTTCTACCCTGGGGGCATGAGGGGCTTCATGGAAACATCCTGTCTGATGCAGGCTTCGTAATAGATTCTTACCGTTGTGCTTCAGCTCGACAGCATGGAAAATCAAGTGCTTGAGTCCTCTGAAGAGCGAACATTTCAGTACCAGCGTTCTCTTCCTTCACTGCCAGTTCCTGCTCTTGATGAATCTTTAAAGAAATATCTTGATGCAGGTAAAGTTATTACAATGCCTTAGTGTATTTCACCTTTCTGTAGAGAACTAAATTTGCTGCAAATGAGTTTGTTTAGGGCTGCCTCTGTTGGCTGAGCATCCCCTTGCACATGAAGATTTCAAGGCTTTTTTCACACTCTGCATACTCTTTCTTCCCTTTGTTACTTATTACCGTGCAGCAGAGGTTGTAGTGGCAGGAACTTACATGCTGCTGGGCAGAGAGGGACTGGAAACATGCTTCGTTATAAGTGACAGGCTGCAAGAGGGCAGAGGGTGTGGCAGGCAGGCAGCAGGACAGGCTGTGGGCAGCAGAAGCTGTGGGGTGCAGAGACCGGAGGCTGCAGGGGGAAAGGTTTTGGGGGCAGAAGCTGTGCAGGGAGCAAGTGGGGGGGCTGAGGCAGTAGGGCCCAGGCATTAGGGTAGGGACAGGTGCTGGGGCGCCAGGCACTGGGGCAGGAGGGAACGGGACAGGCAGCAGTGTGGGGGACAAGTAGTGGGTGTTCAAGGTGTGGGGCTTAGGCTCTTTGCCCCTTTTGCTGCTTCCCCCTCACAGTTGCTCCCCCTCGCTGTCAGGTGGGTGGACAAATTTAAGGCAAACCTCCAATAATTAGGTTCTATACATGGAAAACGAAAATGAATTCTGTATGTCTATAGTCTTGGGCTATACAAAGAACTTCTGAAGTTAGCCAAGAAAGTAAATAAGGGAGGTGGCCTTCTGCCAGTAAACCACTTGTGGCTATGACTGCTCATGGACATGGCGGGGGAAGAAAACAAAAACAGCACTTTATTAGAAGAGGCAGCATGTTGGTTCAACCCTTCTCTTCAGCATCTGTATAGCTCATGTGCTTCAACAGGCCTTTTTGGCACTCTTCTCTAATAGCTGATTCAATCAGCTATTAGATAAAACAAAAGAGCCCAGCTTAAGCACCCTATGTACGGAGACATTGGGTGAGCCGGGTCAAACTAACGCAGGTGGATTTAAGACTTTTTGGGTTTCTGGGCAAGAAGATTGAGGGCCACTGGGACCAGGGATGCAGAGATGCTTTTTAATGATATATCAGTTATTATGTTAATGACTATTAAATCAGATACCACTAAGTGCGGATGCTATGAGAGGCATACCAACTACCAAGTGTATTTCAGATAACTCATATGGGTAGATGTTTGGAGAGAAGATACCCTTCTAGATTAAAACCATGCATTGCACCTCTTGCTTTTCTAGTAGTGAAGGGTATGAATACTTATAGTACTTAGAACCATTAAAGTGCAGCTTTGAAGTCAAAGCAAACAGACATTCTGCTAGTCTGTTAAGCCACTTTAAATCCTCCTGGAATAGTTCAGAAGTATAGCTGGGAGAAGGGTGGCAAAAATCAAGTATTACTGTATTTTTCCGCTTATAACGTGCCCCAGAATATAATAAACACCCTATTTTTAAAAGAAAGCTTGAAGAAAATGAAGTCACTACTTTGTAGCACAGGTAAGTAACTAGAAACATGAGCTAGAGACCTGAGCTTGATGGCAGCAGGTGTGCAGGGCCATGTTATCCAGCTGGGGCCTCCCCACTAGTTCAGAAGTATGACAGTGGCAGCATTAATTGCTGTGGCTCCCAGACCTGTGGCAGTTGTTGTTGTTGCTGCTCCCCACTCTGATACATTTCCAGGTTAATGGGGATTCATACTTTTTGCAAATAATGTGCATCCCAGTTTCCTCCTTAATTGGTTTAGGGGGAAAAGTTGTGTGTTCTGAGAGAATATGGTATTTTTAACTGGTTCAGTTTTGTATGCAAATGCCATGTGTTCTGTGGCAGGGTCTAGTCAGTCCTCCAGGCATCCAACCTTGTGGCATTCTTCACCCTTCCACACACACTGCTGCAACTAGCCACTCTGGTATGTAGCCAGAACTCTGCTGTCATCCCTGCCCCCCCCCCTGTTTTTTTTTTCCTTCTTTCTTTTGCTGTACTTTTAAAATAAATGATCTGTTTTGCATTGCTTGTACAATAAAATCTGTCACTTTGACAACCAGGTGTGATCTCCCCTACTTGCCAGTGGGCCCTTATCTTGCCCCCCAGCCCTTGGGAGCCAAAAAAGTATGTACCCACTGCCCCTCTCCCCAGGTCACACAAACACACCACAGACTTTGATCATTTGCAAGCTACTGAAGTGCATTGAACTCATGTTTAGCAGAGAAGGGAAAGCAGAAGAGTGAAAATGCTTCTAGCCACAAGTCACCCACCACTGGCACCCCTCAAATATGGGTTCAAGCACTTCCCCCCTCTCCATCCCACCCCAACCCACCCTGTACCCCATTGTGAAGCATGACAAACAGGTTGATTATTCCTACCTCCGGTATCAGAGCCGCTGCACTTCACAAAATTGTGAGCCAGTTCCCAGTCAGGGAACTGGATAACTTAAACAGGACATATTTCTGCAACTAAATGCAGACATCAAGTGGGGGACAGCCTTGCCTTTGCAAGAAATGCTTAACCTGTCAATGCATCTCCACTGCTACTGCAATGTACACCCCCTCACCATGAATCCATCAGAATTCATGAATCCTACACATAACTTCCCAAAATATGGTATATTCGATCTGTTGCACCAAATACCCTCATGGCAACTACATGGCTTCTGCAGCAGGCTAATTAGCACATTTCAGTAGGCTCTATTAATTGAGTCTGCTTCAACATGTTCTAGTTAGAATGCACCAGAGCAGGCATCAGTCATCTATGTAGGTGCTCACTGTTACTGGAACAAAGATCCAGAGGAAGTGGGAGGGTTTTAGAGCCCTCTCATCATGGGGTTTATGGCTGCCATTTATTTCCCAGGTCACCTGGTTCCCTGTTGGAAACCTCATAGGAAAGCCAGATGGGGCTGGAGCTGACATTTGGCTAGCTGCTGGGTTATGCTGTAGTGCAGACCTCTGCCTGTAAGCATGGAAAATTTGAGTTTGAATTCCAGTAATCCTGACATACTATGTTATACAGTGTCGTTAACCAGTTTTCTGTTCTCTAGTTATAAATTAGGACTAACTTCTTCCGCAGTCAAAAAGAATAAATAACATGCTTATGTGAATTCTTTCTGGAAAACATCACATTACAGTCCAGATAAAGAAGTATTATGCATACAGCACATGTGGCTTATACCTCTTCTGTGAGAAGCACCCAAAATAGAAACACAAAAACCAAGATGTAGGAACAGAATCAGCTTTGATATATACAGGCAGCAAATTTGAAAGGATAAAAGAAGTTGGAGACCAAATAAAAATTGGAATGGAAATTAATATGCATACATGCACACATTCTCCATTCCACATGTAGTATGTAAGACTCATTGAAGTATTGCAGGGAGGCTTAGTAGTATTTTTAAAAGTCTACTACAATTACCATATTTTCCTGAATCCAAGATGATTTCAAATTTAAGAAAACTGCCCAATAATTAGATTCTATACACAGAAAATTATAGATGATAAATTTTATAATTATAATTACTGTATTTACTCAGATCCAAGATGAGGTTTTCCCCCCAGTCAACTCTGGGGGGAAAATAAAGCCTTGTCTTGGATTCAGTTACTGATCCAGGACAGACAGCAGCAGCTACCAGAGTATCATAGAAAATTAGGGTTGGAAGGGACCCCAAGAGGTCATGTAGTCCAGAGGTTCTTAACCCTTTTTTTACCAGAACCCATTTGTAAACATTAGTGGCCAGTTCTGACCCAATGCCCTTCACTCCCTACCTGCTGCCCACCAGTATGTGGGGCTGGAGGAGGGGCCACAGGAGGCCCCAGGCAGCCCCTCGCACTGCCAGTCTCCAAGGGAAAAGCTACAGTTTTACAAATTTTTCTCCTTTAAAGGAGAATCCATTTTTTAAGTATGTTAATCCATTTTTAAAGTTTGTTCGTGACCCTTTTATATATTCTTGCAACCCACTTTTGGGTTGTGACCCACTGGTTGAGAAACGCTGATCTAATCCACCCCCCTGCTCAAATCAGGACCATCCCCAACTAGATCATCCCAAACAAGGCTTCGTCTAGTGAGGTCTTAAAAACCTCCAAAGATGGAGAGTCCACAACCTCTCTGGGGAACCTCTTCCATTGTTTTACTACTACACTCCTAATGAAAAAATTCTTCCTAATATCTAACCTAAACTTCCCTTACTGCAACTTGAGACTGTTGCTCCTTGGTTTGTCACCTGCCACCACTGAGAACAGACTAGCTCTTTCCTCTTTCATACCCTGCTTTAAGTAGTTGAAGGCTACTATTAAATCCTCTCTTGGTCTCCTCTAGACTAAATGAACCCAGTTCCCTCAGCCTTTCTGCATAAGTCACTTCCTCCAACCCTCCTCACCATTTTTATTACCCCTGTTGGACTCTCTAACCTGTCCACATCCTTTCTATAGTGGGGGGCCCAAAATTGGACACAGTACTCCAGATGTCGACTCACCAGTGATGAATAGAGGGAAATAATCACTTCCATCAATCTGCTGGCAATGCTGCTGCCAGTGCAGCCCAGTATACCATTACCCTTGGCAACAAGGGCACACTGCTGACTCATATTCAGCTTATTGTCCACTGTAACTCCCAGGTCCTTTTCTGCAGAGATGTTGCTTAGTTAGTCAGCCCCCACCCTGTACTAGTGCATGGTATTCCTCCATAATAAGTGCAAGACTTTGCACTTGTCCTTGTTGAACCTCGTGAGATTTCTTTTGTCCCAATCCTCCAATTTGTCTTGGTCACTCTGAATCCTATGCCTACCCTCCAGCCTATCTGCTACTCTCCAGAGCTTGGTATCATCTGCAAACTTGTTGAGGATGTAATCCATTCCATCTTCCAGGTTATTAATAAGAATATTGAACAAAACTGGCCCAAGAACTGACCCCCTGAGGCACTTCACTTGATACTGGCTGCCAGGTAGACAGGGAGCCATTAATTACTACCTACTAAGTCTGACTATCCAGCAGCTTTTTGGCCACTGTATAGTCCATTCATCCAACCTGTACTTCTACAGATGGCTTGCAAGAATGCTATGGGGGACAGTATTAAAAGCCTTGCTAAAGTCAAGTTATATTGTGTCAACAGCTTTCCCCACATCTACAAAGCCAGTCATCTTGTCATAGAAGGCAGTCATGTTGGTCAGGCATGACTTGGCCTTGGTGAATCCATGCTGCTGGCTGTTCCTAATTACCTATTCCTCCAAGTGCTTAGAAATGTATTCCTTGAGGATCTGCTCCATGACTTTTCTGGGGCTGAGGTGAGGCTAACTGGTTTGTAGTTCCCTGGATCCTCCTTTTTCCCTTTCTTAAATATGGGTACTATGTTTGCCTTTTCCCAACCATCATGCTGCTTCATGCCTCCACTGCTCTGTGCCTCCACACTGTTCCATGTCTCTGCACAAGGCCCTATATTATGCTGCTCCATGCCAATCTATGCTGCTCTCCTGTGCCACTCCATGCCTCTGTGCCTCTGAACTGCTTTGTGCCTCTGCATTGGGTCCTGTGCCATGCCTCTGCACAGGGTCCTGTGCTGCTCCATGTCCCTGTGTTGCTCTTTGCCTCTGTTCTGTTCTTCATGCTGCTTATGCCTCATCTCTAGGTCTCATGCTGTTCTTTGCCTCTGTGCCACTGCTCCATGCCTCTGCACCACGCTGTGCCTTCACACTGGGTCCCACACTACTCTGTGGTACTCCATGCCTCTGCTCTGTGTCTCCACACCACTCCATGCCTCTGCACCAGGTTCTATGCCGCTGTGTGCCTTGCTAAATGGATTTTTGCCCCTTCTTCTCACTGAAGGTATTTCATTGTTGCCTAATACTCTGTTCTATGATTAGGATTTATTTTCCCCATGGTGAATGGGGAAAATAATCTTGTCTTGGAATCAAGTAAATATGTATTCTCTTTAGGCATGTCTTTCTGAACAGACGTATGAATTGGGAAAGATATTCAAAAAACACAAACCACGTCCAAGGTATTCAAAGGTGTAGGAGATCATTGGGATCCTAAGAACTTAAAAGACTTTCTATTCACACTGACAGTTTTCAGGGCTTCGTATGGCCCTTTACATCCCTTATGAAAGCAAGAACAGTTTCATATTTTAAAAAATGGCACTTGAGATTCAATACCTGTCTCCGCAATAGTCTTTCTGTGAAGTTTTGGACAAATTGTTATTTCTCTCTGTGCCTCTTTTGTACAGTAGGAACAACAAAGTAGTACCTCCTTCTTTCTCTTTCAGAATAGCAGAAGAGATTGTAACATAGAAAATACTAAGGGCAAAGACTCAGCCCTCAATATTTTGTATTATGTATCTTAGAAGAAATATCCCAGTTTCTGCTGTGGTAAAGTAAAACATGGAAACATTTTGAGAAAAAAAAAGAAATGTTAAACTTCCCGGTGTTAGGCTTATTAACTACAATATTTAAACTGGTAAGGGCTTCATAGAAATTCACTGTAAGGAAATAATTTTTTTTTCTTTTGCTTGAGGCTTTAGTCCTAAAAATGAAATGGTAGAAGTGACAGTTTAAAAAATATGGTCAGAAGCAGTCTTTAACATATGAGATTGCAGATAACAATAGTATGACATATATTGTATAGCATCAAAAGCATTTTTTTCATATGGCATAGGAGTATTTTATAAAGGAAACATTATGGGATGATTACAGTGGATAATGTAGATCGAAATAATACGGGTGATGTCCAAACATACCTTGCCCCCCAAAACTTGAAAAAAATAATTTACTTTTCTGAGTCCCTTGATTTGTGTGGTGGGCTCCTTATATCATTATGACTTCTTTCCGGGCTTAATACTGCGTTGACTTCAGCAGTGATAGATGATTCTGATTATGTTCTGTGAAGTCTGTGTATCTACAGGAGTAGATAGTAGCTGAGGACTGATAAGAGCATGAGGTGCCATAATGGGTCAGACCAGTGGTTCATCTAGCCCAGTATCCTGTTTATTGCAAGTGGCAAGTAGTAGATGCCTTAGAACAGTGGTGTAAATCTCATTTGGCTCATGTGCGCCGGATCTGGACTGTGAGGCTCCTTGCTAGCCATTTGCCTTTTCCAGTTACTTGGGACCTCACCTGACCTCCACAAGTTCTTCAAGATGATAAGTAACAATTCTGAAATTACCTCAGCCAATTCGTTCAGTACTCTAGAGTGTATCTTGTCCAGCCCTATCGACTTAAAAACATCCACTTTCTCTAGGTAATCTCTAACCTGTTGTTTTACTACTATAGGCTGCTTATCCTCTCCTCTGTCTTTGCTACCAATTGTGCTTGTTCTCTGGTAGCTGGCTTTATTAGAGAAGACGGAAGTAAAAAACAAGGAAAGTATGTGTAGCACCCATCATTGCCCAAATAAAACACACACCTTGTTTTTGGAAGGCAGAATGTAGTGGAAAGTACTTTTCCAAAGGCACGGCTAAGTGTGTGACATGGAGTAACTCTAACTCTTGCAGACTAGTGTGGTGGATTTCCTTTCAGGAAGGTTATGCCGACTCAGTGGGTGTCACCATATCGTGCCGTTACTACGGTGCCGTGTTTTGGTACTTTAGTTTGGAAGTACTAAAGCATGGTGCAGTACATGCGGTTACTGTGCCATGCGTGTGGGACACAATTAGATTCCGCCGCTACATTGCTGTAGCAGCGCAATATACTGGGGGAGCACGCTGCTACAGTGATGTAGCTGCCGATCACATGTAGACCCACGTGATCACTACGTCTCTGTAGTGTGCGGTACAGCAACTTACCATATCGCTGTGTTGCCTTAGAGAAATCATATCTATCCATATCACTGCTAACTTGATTATTTTTTTAGACTTTACCAGTTTGCCAGGGATAGAAGTGAGACTCACTGGTCAGTTGCTCCCAGAATCACTTCTAGAGCCCTTTTTGAAGTTAGTTGTTATAAGCAACCTTCCAGGCCTCTGTCGCAGAGCACATTTGAAATGACAGGTTACATATTATTGCCAGCATTTCTGCAATTTCACATGTGAGTTCCTTTCAAACCCATGGTGTTGATTAAATCAGCATTGATTTAAGCTTTCCTAGCCCCAGAGACTACCTTAAATCCCCACAATTGTACATATAATCATTACAAAAGGCATTTAAGTCTTTTAAATGGCTGCCTGCCCATTTAAGCAGGCTGCCCATTTAAGTTATGTAGACAATGCCAGATATTACACCTGCTAAATTGTTCAGGAACAGCTTGCTGTCAGCAGTGTGTACTTCATCAAGGTTTTTATTCAAGGTGTGCTGCATCTAATAGCAGCTTTGAAATTGGCAGGACTCTAATTTAGGGCTTCTGATAGCTTAAACTGTAGTTGAAATAAGCTACAAGGATGAATTCATCTTTACAACTGAGGACCAGGCAATTTTCTTCTGATTGTCAAAACAAGCATGCTATGTGTTCCTCAGACAGTGTGATTGTTATTGTTTGTGTTTATTCATGGACATCTAGTCACGGAACAGGACTCCATTATGCTAAGTCCTGTACAAGCATATTGAAAAGAGAGACAGTTGCTGCCCCAAAGAGGAAGACAGTGGAAATATGACAACAGTGAGACAATATCAGTCAGCATGGTAAGCTTATCAGCATGCGAACAACCTAACCATTATCAAGATTTTATAGGTATCAGGGCAAAGAAGAATTTTAAATGGAGTTTTGAAGGTGGCTGAGATAACTTTGTGGATGTTTATAGGGAGTTTTTCCCAAGCATGAAGACTGCATGGGAGAAAGGAAACAACTGAAGATATCTGGATTCTGGTTTTAGATGTTAGAGCTGATAACTGGGATAGTGTAAGAAATGATCCAGAGTGGTGATATGCTATAAAGGGTCTTGAAAGTAAGGCAAGTAACTTATGTTGGATGCAGTACACATGATAGATGTGTTATATGCAGCTGTGAGCACTTATGCCAGTGTATTAGGTTTGCTTTGTGTCTACAAATAAGCTATCCATAATTAGCTAAATTGTTCTGCGGGAGCTAGAAAGAGTCACAAAAATCAATGCCAGCTAAGGCAAACTCAGTTTTAGTCTTTTAACCTGTTAGATGCTACCTATTTTTGGTATATGCTTTCATCTCCTCTGCAATGATGGTTTTATTTAACTTACATTTTAAAAAATCTGCAACTCTTCCAAGCAATCCTGGAAGCCAAGATATAAATCTGTGCATGTCTGTGTATATATGTATATACATATTTATATTTATCTTCAAAAAAGTTTTCTTTTTACAGTAAAGCCATTTCTTAATCAAGAAGAATATGAAAGAACAAAGGATATAGTTAAAAAGTTTGAACATGGAATTGGAAAAGACTTGCAGCAAAAATTACTGGAAAGGGCTAAACTAAGGAGGAACTGGGTATGTTTTGAATTATAATTTATAAATGTATTTTTTTCTCTTAGTCTTCTACATCGTGATGCATCCAATTATCTCAAGAATGAAACATCATCATTCCCTAAAACAAAAGTCTGATTTTGTGAAATGCTGGGCCTTCTCATATAAATAAGTTTACTTACACAGGATTTTCAAGACTGGGCCTGCACTTTGCATATGAAATCCAGAGCTATGTTTTCAAAATAGCCAAACACAGTGAAAGAGTAGCATCACATTAAAATAAAGAGTTGTTGAACCTGATTTTATTAATGGTTTGTTCAAGACTAAATATTTTATTATTTACTTTGTATATTGATACTAGATATAACAAAACTGCCATTAGGTAAAGAAAGTTACAACAAATTAGGAGATATATAAAATTTAGTTTGGTTATTTATGGTATCTGATATTTTGTCATAAGGTATTGCAATCTAAAAAAAATCTTATTATATGTATTGTGAGGTCGTTGCAAATAGCAACTGAGCTCAGCAGTGAAAAAGAGAAAAAGCACAGACAAAATTTTTCGAAAACACACAAGAGAGTTTGTGGGCACTTAAATGCCTTTTATTACTCTTAGTGATTCTGAGGTTCTTAACTGTTTAATTCACTTTCAGAAGTGAAACTTAGATTTACAAGTCATTTAGGAACTTGAAAATCTTACCAAAGATCTGATTCCCAAAGAACTCAGTCTAATATTTTCCTCTGCATGAAAACAGTAAAATACATGTTAGCAATGGTCTAAAGTGGTCTTGCAAAAAAGAGAGAGAAAAAAGAGAGAAAGAAAAAGATGAGAAGTAAATGTCAAACCATCTTTGAAATTTATGAGAGTTTCATCAATCCCAAGATGATTTATTTAAATTATTTTAGAACAGGAATTTCTAAAAACTATTTATAGAGTACATCTTAACAAATTGTATTATGGATCATTTCCCTTCCATTTATAAGCACACAAACCACCTCTTCTCCTATTCACTACTCAGTAAGCATCTTTATGGCAATTACAACAATTAACTATACAGAAACAAAATATTAAGAAAATATTTTATTGTAACAGCTGTTAATGTTGTTTAGCTGATGGAAATAAAGAGAGCTAGATACCTCACTAATATCAGCAATGACTTGTGGACTGCTAGCTTGACCCTTCACAGTTAAAGAGCTACCTTTTCAAAGTAGTAGAATGATGAATCAGTTGTGCATATCCAGTATTAGTACAGAGCTATGCCTAAAGCACATTATGATGCTCATCACTACTCCTTTTCAGCTGGAGGACTGGTGGCTGAATGTAGCTTATCTTGAGCCTCGCCTACCAACACAACTATATTATAATTTTGGAGGGCCAGGCCCTTATCTTGAACACTACTGGACACCCAAAGAAGGCACGCAAATTGAAAGAGCATCCATGAATATATGGTATACTTTGCAGTTCTGGGACCTATTAAGAACGTAAGACTTTCTTTCCAAAATGTAATTGTCCTAAATATCTTCATGATTTACTTTCAGAACTTATTCTTAGGCATGTTCTCTTTATTGTAGGGAAAAATTGGCTGCACATAAATCTAGAAATTCCCCTCTAGATATGAATCAATTCCGAATGCTGTTCTGTTCTTGCAAGATTCCAGGAATTACTAGAGATTCATTTTGCAATTATTTCAAGACTGGTAAGTAAAATACCATTTTTTTAGAATAACACAGAAAATGAATTTATGTTACAGGGCCAATGTGTGGCCGTATAAACCATGAAACAAACACTTTTTAAAAAACCCATTGCAGCTAAAAAGTTTTTTGATGAGCTACTCTGCACAATTTATATACGGGTAATCTGTGCCCTTTACAAAATCACTGCTGAGATTAAGTCTCTTTTAAACTAGTGCTTATTCTCATAATTGGGTCAGATACAGGCTACTTGCAAACAGGGAGACCATTATAATTAACCATAGGGGCTACAGGCCTAAGAACTCATGCTCCTTTGATACAGTGTGTTCCTTTGGTACATATATAATGTGTACCAGGAGCCAAAAGTATTCTCATTTTAAAGAGAGACAGACCCCTATGTATTTCCTAGATGTCATGTTAAGTTTTAAATAAACTTTTTTGGTATTGTGCATGTAACAGCACATTATTTTGCCCTATATTCATACATACTAGGGCTGTGCAAAGCTTTGGTTGCTGATTTGAGTCAGAGGAAATTTGGCCCGATTTGATGGCCAAATCTCCAAATCCGAATCAAATCAAGAGACCCTATAATCTCGCCAAATCAAATCAAAACCCTCCAAGTCACTTCAGAGAGATTCAGAAAGATTTGATGGTTCAGCCGTAGACACAGCTTTACATTTTTTTTTACATACCTCAAGGTAGCAGGCGGCTCATAAATGCTGAGATGCTGGGGCAGATGGAGCATCCCACAGGAGCGCGGGGAGCTCCCCAACACACTCGGCAGCAGACCCAGAAGTAGACCAGAACACTTCCGGTCTGCTTCTGGGTCCTCCGGAGAGCACAGTGGGCCCCTCCCCCCCCTCATCCCACCAGCTCAGTGACTGGTACCCCCGGTTGAGAGTGCCCTCCCTCAGCCTATTCCATTGCCAGAGTGCTCTCCTGGGAAGTGGGAAATCTGAATTTAAATCCCTTTAGAATAGGCCCTAGAATCCATTTAAGAGCCAGTTTCAGATTGCATCAATAGTTACATAAACCAGGGGTGTCCAACCTTTTTGAATGTGGGGCCGGATCGCGAACTTTTTATCACCCAGTGATATTCACAGATGTCACAGGAAGTGGTATCATATCAGGAAGTGATGTCAAGTGACCTTTGACACCAGTGAATTTGCAGGGGTTGACATGGTGCTGGTTGACATGGCATGCATGCCTGGGTTGACATGGTGCTGCAAGAGCCACTTGACTACAGCCAGGTTGACCTGGTGCTAGAGAAGCCTCAGGACCAGGCCTGGGTTAACCTGGGGCCTGCCTGGCCTGCCAGTGCCATGCCTGGGTTGACATGGTGCTGCAGGACCTGCCTGGGCAGAACAGCGTTGGCACTGATAAAGAAAAGCAGCAGGCAGCTGAAGCTGGCTTCCCATGTGCTGCTGGGGACGGGAGAAGGCCGGCCAGGTCTGCACTGGCTGGCAGAAGCAGCAGCAGAGCTGTGTGCTGCTCAGGACTGACTGGTGCAGGCTCATCCCGTCTCCAGTGGCACAGCTCCACTGCTGCTTCTGCTGGCCGGTGCAGACCCAGCCGGGCTTCTTGCACCCCAGCAGCACATGAGAAGTGGCCTCCTTGAGGCAACCAGGCCTGGAGAGCTGCAGCTTCTGGGGGGAGACTGGCTGTGGGGCTGGGCAGGGCAGCGGGGCTGGCTTCAAGCAAGCGAGTGAGGAGGCAGGTGAGGGCCAGCAAGCACTGCTTGGCCTCCTGTGCGGGGCCACTCCCCCCGGCCCTGTGGGAGTAAGCAGCTCCCCTCCCCTCACTGCCTGTCTCGCCGCAGCCCCGCCTGCTTCTGCACTCCATGGCGGCTCCACACTCCATGGCGGTGGCTCTGCAGTCCATGCCGCCACCGCCTCCCCGCACTCCGCGACAGCGGCGCTGCTGCAAGCCAAATAAAATGGCTTGGCGGGCCGCATGTTGGACAAGCGTGACATAAACAGACCTTGGGGGTGGGAGTTTGACTATCTAACCAATATTTACATTATAACGTCATCTAAAAAGTTATGTGTCCTCACATCTGTTTTATGTTTTTATTTCAGAGAGTGAAGGTGAATGTCCGTCTCACATAATAGTCATGTGCCGAGGTCGAATATTTGCCTTTGATGCTGTGTATGAAGGTCGTATGCTGAGCCCTTCAGAAATTTTCAGGTTTTCAAACTATTTTGCATTAATTAAGCCTGGCTAGATCTGAATATCTTTGCAGAGCTGCAGAACAAAATGATCTGGGTCTTGCTTTTAAAATAACAGTACCCCATGGCCATTAAGACTGAACTGATATTTATGTTTTGAGTGGCAGAATACCAGTCTTCTGTTGTGTTACTTGTAAACTATAGTTCCTGTCAGTTTGTCAAGGAGAGACTTTTGCAAGTGAGACAAGCAAGTCCATTTAAGCATATTTTTAAGTTTTAGATAAATTGGAATTTTCCCTCTGTAATTGTACTTTAACGCATTGTGCATTTAAGTGACTTCAGCAAACAGCATCTCCATAGTTCTGAAAGTGTTTAGAGGTAGGGAGAAGGAAGCTTGCAGACATGAAACATCATTTTCTTATATTTAATACCACAACATTTGGTAACAGCATGCTGCTAAAAGGTATTTATGTAGCAAGTAATTATGAATCAATGGTATTGGGGCTGTTGATGTTAACTTGCCAGAATTATCTATGAAGCAAATTTTCTTTAGTAATATATTTTGTTGGATCAACTATGTATAGTTAGGGGAGAGATTAGACAAAATAAAGTGCTATCTCTTTTTCAGATCTGGAACCTATGGCAAATGTCTGTAACATATTTCCTTTGACAACAAATCCAAGTAATAATGTTGAATCTATCAACAACATCATCATAACAAAAAAACTCCAACAGAACCACCCTTTTTCCCTCTAATCCCTTCTGATCACATGTGAAACACAACTAGAGCTGTGCATCTTAAGTTACTTATTGGCAAGGGTGTACGGTACGGTTTTTCCCACTGCTGAACACAACAAAGGTAGAACTAAGTCCCAGCATACACAGGTTGATAACATTTTAAGGGGCTTTTGTGTCAGCTGAAGATCATTGGGACAGCAATAGTGTATTTACATCTTATTTGCTAGGACTGGGAAAGTGGCCTATTTTTTATTCTTTTGTGCCCATGAAACGCTGCATAAGAGCTATCCTGAAAGAATATAGTCTTCTGTTCTGTAGTCTTAGATTGCTAGAACAGATAATTGTGTTTATTGGTCTTCAAAATCAGCTTGTTTTCTTCTAATCATGGAAATTCAGAATAAGCGCTTATAACTACCTCTTTTTGAATAATTATAATGAAACACTTCTAAGAAGGATTTTGAATATTCAGGAGAGCAGAATGTGATGCCAATTTACAGGTGACAAAACTATTAGATCACTATTAGACCAGTCAAGAGATATTGTATGCTTCAAGGTAAATTCTGCTGGCAGTTACTCTGATGGAGTTTCAAGTACCTCCACTGCTATCAGTTCAGAACATTTGGGCCAGTACTCACTGAAAGAGGCTAGTTCATTATTGTATGTATAGTACTGTGGTAGTAGTGTGCTTACTGAACTTTATGCTATGATGCAGTGCAGGAAAAGTTTGCTATCAATTAATTTAAAAGAAAATGTGTGGCTAAATCACTTAATTTTAAACACCCTACAGGGGAAAAATAGAGTTAGGCACAATTGGGAATTTGTACCCTGCGGAATTCCAGTATTTCAACATCTGTATTAAAGATATTTCAACATCCTTGTCCCTACATTATATTAAGCAATACAATGCAGGGACAATAAAAGCATCAAAGAAAGAAATACAATCAAGCAAGTGCCTAAGAAATTTAAAAAAGAAATGCAAAACTCTAGAACTCCTGGTTCAGAGATGATACCTTTTATTAGACCAGCTAAGAAATTGCAAAAGTTTTCAGGCACACTTGCCCTTCCTCAGGCTCCAGGAAAATTAAAGATGGTAAGAAGACCCCATTGATAGAAAATAAACTTCATTTTTGCACAGAGGAACCTGAAGGTGGAAGCCTATTCCTTTGGGTCCATGAGAGTGTCTTTGTGAGTTGTTCTTTCAGGGATGTATTTGGTAGCCCACTGCTCTGAGACAAAAATAAATTTTCTTTTTCTTTAATTTTCCCTGAGCCTGAGGAAGGGCTTATATGCCCAAAAGCTCGCAGAAGAAGTTTTTTTTTTTTGTAATTTCTTAGTTGGTCTAATAAAAGTTATCATCTCTGAACCAAGAGTTCTAGAGTTTTGAATTTCTTTTTGTCTCAGACCAACATGGCTACCAAATATATCCTAAGAAATTTCAGAAACATATTAACCATTGTGAAAAACTAAAATCCTAATGCGACTTACAGGTATGGTAATAGTACTTAACATTTTACCTTATCTTGGGTGCGTTGTATTGTTATAATTTGGATCTACAAATGTATCCTGTGAATGCTGTTTAGTCAGTACTGAAGTTTAACAGGTAAAACTACCAAATTAAAATATATGCCAGATAGTAGAGGTTTCATTAAGTATTCAGATTCGTAGTTGTTTGTGGATTTGAATAGAGGACAGACAGAGAAGGAACAGCAAAGTTGGTGTAAACAGAACTGCATTTTCAGACTGCATTACAAAGCTATGAATCAATAGGTTTTGGAAGTACAAGTGCAAGCAAAGGCTTGCATAATACCTGAAGTACAGATATATGCAAAGGCTACACTATATTGCATAGTTCACGTGCAGCCCTCTGGGTTGGACTACAAATTACTCCCCTTTTTTTTTTCATTTGAGCAAATATAGGAACAAAAGTCTAACACTGGAATTGTATGAATTTGGAGTTATTACTAAAGAAACGATATACAATTCTTGTAATTTATCATTGCCGATAACACCAAACTTTGGGGCAAAGCATCCAGACCTGAAGACAGGAAGGCGATCCAGGCTGACCTGGACAGGCTCAGCAGATGGGTGGATGAGCACCTGATGGCATTTAACAGTGAAAAACGTGAGGTTCTTCACCTTGGGAGGAAAAACCTGCAGCATCCTTATAGGCTCAGCAGTGCTACACTGACTAGCACTATGGAAGAAAGAAACTTGGGGGTCATTGTTGACCACAAGATGAACACGAGCCTTCAAGGTGATGCTGCGGCTAGTAAAGTCACCAAAATGTTGGCTTGCATCCATAGATGCTTCTCGAGCAAATCCCAGGACGTCATTCTCCCATTGTACTCGGTCTTGGTGAAGCTGCAGCTGGAGTACTGCGTCCGGTTTTAGACTCCTCAATTCAAAAAGGATGTGAAAAAGCTTGAGAGAGTGCAGAGAAGAGCCACGTGCATGATCAGAGGTCAGGAAAACAGACCTTATGACAAGAGGCTGAGAGCTATGAGACTGTTCAGCCTGGAAAAGTGCAGGCTTAGGGCTGATTTGATGGCCACCTATAAGTTTACCAGGGGTGACTACCAGTATTTGGGGGAATGTTTAATCACCAGAGTGGCCCAAGGGATGACAAAGTCGAACGGTTATAAACTACTGCAAGACTGTTTCAGGCTGGACATAAGGAAGAATTTCTTTACTGTCTGAGTCCCCAGGGTCTGGAATAGCCCGCCATTGGAGGTGGGTCAAGCACCTACATTGAACACCATCAAGAGAAATTTGGATGTTTATCTTGCTGGGATCCTATGACCCCAGCTGACTTCCTGCCCCTTGGGTTGGGAGCTGGACTCAATGATCTTCCAAGGTCCCTTCCAACCCTAATGTCTATGAAATCTTTACTATCAATGTTTACATAGGTAAATATAACATTCTTTAATATTCAAGCAACCTGGCTAGAGACACTGGCATATATATTTATTAGCTGGAGCTGCCTTCACATCTTTATAATATAAGACAATACAAAATAGAACATATCTTAGTTATGGTTGTTCTACTTCAGGAGTGCATAACCCCAGCCTGCAGGCCAGATCCTGCCGTGGAGTTGCATCATCTGACCCATAGGGTTCCCCACAGGTCCAGAAATTTGGTAGTGGGGGAGCAGTGGCAGCTTTAATTGCCACTCCCCTACTTCTGATTGTGGCTATGCTGGGGGCGGGCAACTAGGCCACGGACTGTCCTCTCACCATTCAGCCAGGCCACAGGGCCAAAAGGTTGGGCATCACTGGTCTGCTTGATATGCCTGTAATGCTGTTTTGATCCTATATAGTCTTTTATACATTCTTGCCCTAAAATTCATTTTTTTACTAAAATTCTTGCTCCCCCCTCATTATTTACCCAGTCCGATTTCCCCCCCATTTGGGTCCCCAAATAATCCTTATTTTAATACCTTTCAGCCCTTCACCCTTCTCCCTAACCTTATTACTTATTCAGTTTCCCTTCCTTTTGAATCCTTAAACAAACCTTATTTTTGTACTTTTTACCCCTCTTCCAAAATATGGAGATTCACGTTAACTCTGAGAATCGAAGGACTGTTTAACCCCTGCACACCTGGACAGTGAGCTCCTTCCTGGGAGGTTCCTGAGCCCCACCTGAAGGGAATATTGAGGCCGCAGACAAGCGATTCTGCAGTCTGACTACAGTGTCGGCTGTTATTTTTGCAGGCTTCTTGTGGCGAGCCTCCCCTGCCCTCCACCTGAATGGGCTGAGAGGGCTCTTTCGTGCAACCCTACTCCTCACCGCTGATTGGCAGAGTGGGGCAGGGCCACATGAAAAGTAGCCCTTTTGGCCAGTCAGTGGCAGAGGGAGGATGGGGCGGCTGCCATCATGACTGCTCCCCTTTGTGTTGGCAGCTTCCGCCCCCCTCCCCCCCTCAGGCTGTGAGGCTGGGCCATTAAAGTCTGAAGTCCAGTGTCTTTATTCAGCTGCACTCCTTTCCTTTTCTTTGGACTCTTGTCATTTATTTTATCTTCATCGTCATCAAAGTTACCTTCTACCTTCACTCTCATCTAACCTGAGGAAAGTTGATATGCTTTTCTCAAAATTTCAGTTAATCTCAACAAAGAGATTCTCAACAAACATGTCAGAGCACCCAAAGGTGCTATGAGGGCCTTTGAAGGCTGTGAGGTGTGAGGCTGTAAGCAGATAAGCCCAGGCTCAGGTTCAGTCCTTGCCTGGCCATGCCTCTGCTGCCTGGCCCTTCTGCCTGGGCCCAATGTAATAAATAAGTTTGTTTTTTAAATGAGGTGCCATTCCATTCACAAAAGTTATAGAGGAATGCCTTGAATCTATGGATGGACGCCTTGAGTCTAAAAAGGTTGAGAACCACTGACTTAGCCATATTGTTAGCTGTGGAACGCAAAATACTGAATCTTAGTCCTAGCTCACTAACATGAGTATCAACTTTGTTAATTGTTTTTTTTCAATCTTTTACCTTAAGGCAATTTGCATATATCAAAAAAAGGTGCCATAATGAACCCAATGGACCAGGGCTGGGAGCCTTAACAAGCAATGAGAGAACCAAATGGGCAGAGGTTGGACACTTTCAGTTATTTATCCTTGATAAATAACGTTGAATTTGCTTAGATTTGCATTATTTCAGTAATTCAGCTACTTTTTCCATGTCTTCTAGGCACGTGAATATCTAATCAATCTTGATCCAAAGAATTTAACTCTACTAGAAAAGATTCAAAGAAGTTTGTTTGTGGTGTCCTTTGATGATTCCAGTCCCCATGCAACCTCCAAGGATTACAGTCAGGTAGTTTGGGATTTCCAAGTAATTTTACTCTTCTCTATAAGAAACATGTTTTGATAATATCTGTGTTCCCTCAGTAATGTATCAGCTTTTTTATCATTCCTTCTTGGCCTCTCTGATATAAGAGAGATGTGCCTGAGGATATGGATATTACCAACTGCTCCTGATCCCCACAACGTGCCTATTCCAGGATACAGGAAGTAAATGTTGTTTAAAGTTATCTGCCCATGCTCCTTTCTTCTCAAACTGTGTGGGCCTCAGAGGTCATCACAAGGATCCAGCCTTTTCTATAAACTCTTGACACCAGGCTTTTTACATATGGTTTTTCTTCAGCTGGACATGTTGGCTCCATTGTAAATGTGTCTGCTATGATTGACACATGAATGCAGTGAGTGGGGATCCCCTGCAGGCGCTGGCAGTAGTGTTGGTGGGGGGAAGAGGTGGTGAGCAGGGACCACCTGCAGACACTGGTAGTGCTGGCGGCAAAGAGTGGTGGGTGATGAGCAGCAACTGCCCGCAGAAGCCGGCAGCGGCTTCGACAACAACCAGTCTCAGGGAGGGCATGTGCCTCCCTTACTTATGAATTGCCACATCCTTCTTATCTCTTAGTCTAGACCTTGCTCAACTCAAAAGCAAGGATTATATTTATTTTGTGGCTTGTCCAAGATTGATCACCTAATTACTATTTTCAAGTTTGGGGTTGTTAATAATAAAAAAAAAAATCCAGATATTTTTGTCTGCCAGAGTGCTGGCATGCTTTCAGATATTTCTGAAAACCCATAAATGAATCTATGATTTAGATTACCAGGTTGGCATTAGCTGGAGATCCAACCATACGCTGGGGAGATAAATCCTACAACGGTATCTTCTTTTCCAATGGGACAGTTTGTTCAAACTGTGATGTAAGTAAAATACTGGTTTTGTTTGTTTATAAGATCTTTAGGGATCCCCTGGCATTATATATTTTTTCCTGCTCCTGTCTCCTCCCAGGTTAAAATTTGTTTTCCAGTAGTGCAGTCTTGCTTACACAACACAGTATCTGGCAAACATCCAAAGCACTCTACTCAATAAAGTACAAAGCACTCTATACTCAGCACTCTGTAGTTTTAAAGAGGGACTTAAACAGTACACAAGCTGATTACATGTCAGCACACTGCCTTTCCCCTCTGCATTCCCCCACCTCTCCCATTCTGTTGGAAAACATCATACAGTTTCTTCCAGCCCTGATTCAAGCTCTTCACTTATAGGGGATTCCCAAGCTCGAACAGCTTCCAAAGCAGGTAGGTATCATTTATGTAATAGCCTAGTAATTAGGGCAGTTGCCAAGTACTGAGAGAGGTGAGTTCTGGGCCTTGTCCCCTCAGCTCCACTGGGATTGAACTCACATCTCCCACATTCCAGGAAAATTCCTTAGCTACCAGGCTCTGGGTTAAGCACAAAGCTAGGACCCCTTTCCAACTGCCCTGTTTGTCAGTCATGATTACAAGAATCATGGGGCCAGAAGGGTTGCCAGCAAAAGGAAACCTGATGTGTAGCTCAGTGAGGTGGATATTTACCCCTGCTAAGTTGGAGGCAGTGGGTTTTGTTCCCTGTTCCTAGTGCTGTTTATTCATTTTATCCACCACCTATTTGATGCAAAATGCATGATCAGTCTCAAGAGCCAGAACTGATTCAATGGGGAAGATAAAGTGGGCCCTAGCTTTACCTAACCCAGTGGTTCTCAACCCAGTACCTTTTTAGACTCAAGGGACCCCTTGGAAAATGTCAACTCTTAGTTTTACTCAGTTTTTGACTATGGAAAAATAATAGAGCAATTCTTCTATTTCTGACAAGAAGGCCACAACAGGTTAGAATGTTTTTGACACAGATTCCTATTTGAAATCTTTGGGGGGAATCATGTTTTCACACCTAACTGTGCTAATGTTGCATAGTACCCTGTGACACCCTTGAAAGGATCTCTTGGCACCCTGGTTGAGAATCACTGGCTGAACTTATAACCTGGTGGCTGGCCACTTACCTAGGAGGTGGGAGATGTGGGTTTAACTCCCTCAGAGCTGAGTAAGGGGGCATCATACCAAGATGTCTCAGTTATGATGGCAAGTGGCCTAAGTACCAAGTTAGTGGGCCAAAGGTAGGAGGGCCTTTTCTTCTTTCTCTCCCCTCTTAGTTACCAAATCCCAAAATGGCTTTTGATAGAATTTAGATATTTTCAGATATAGAGATCTATAGAGGTACCTAGGACTTCATGTGCACTTAAAGCAGTGAGGTGAGATTTTGCTGAATTGTGCATTAGAGAAAAAAAGGCCCAAATTCCAACTAAAAAATGACTAGTTCATATAAAGCCTTTTATGAATTTGGATCTAAAAGCAATATTTCAAGAAGACTACATCATTCTTTCAAAAATGTTTTTATGAAGGACTTTCTATATTTGCTCAACAGATTGTTCCCAAGGTAATAAGTATATTGTACAAGAAAGCTTAGAATTTATTAGCATTTTTATTTACTCAGGTCAGCAGTGCCCAAAGTGTTTATCACTGCTCTCACACAGGCTACCTCTCACAGGTCCTGCCTAGGTCTATTCCTCTCACTAGAGTTATATTTTGCCAGTCTGGCTATTGAATAATCAAAAAAGAAGTTGGGCTAACCATGTAAGAACTATCAGTACAGGTAGAAGAGCTAGAAATGTAGTTGCTTAATAAGGCCTTAAATTCCACACAACTCAGTTAAACATGATATAGGAAGAAGAATGTAAGTGGAAAAATATGCAGTTGATTGATTGATTCATATAGTAACCACAATGTTATATCTTGTTTTTTTAGCATACTCCCATGGATGGCATGGTTTTAGTAGCTCTGGGCTCTTATGTAGATGAGAAGATTATTGAAAATAAAGGAAAATGGGAGGTATGTATCTAAGTTTACAGCATGATTAGTCAGTGTTTTGCCTCTTATAAATACCTTCTTTCTTTAATACAGGGATCAGATAAGATTCGGGATATCCCATGGCCAGAAGAACTTGTTTTCACACTGAACCAAAAAATGCTAAATGAAATTGAACATGCTAAGGAACAATATTACCAGCAGGTAAACTGTCTACAGCTCCTGTTTTGATGATATTTTTGGCTTCTCTCCATGCCAGAGATTAAATACCACTAGGACAAATTTACCCATGACATAGTTCCACTGAAGTCAGGGGAATTATACCAGGGGCAAGTTTGATCCGTTGTTTTGCGATTTGGATTGAACAAGATTGTGACTAGAACATTTCTTGAATTCTCCCATGGTAACATTTTTTGTATTTGTTAGGCAAGTGACTTACAATTAGTGAATTATGCCTTTACATCATTTGGCAAAGCACTGACCAAGAAGAAGAGACTTCATCCTGATACATTTGTTCAGCTTGCCTTACAGTTGGCTTATTATAAACTTCATAGACGGTAAGAAAAAAACCCTAATTGCTCAGTTTGGTAATTAAAAATTATTGTTGAACTACCTAAGAAGTCTGAGGAAAATATGAAGAGCTTTCAGTGTTGTTGTGTGTTTTTGCTAGTTATGTATGAATGAATATAAATCCTTGTCATAATTACAGTTTCTGTGGTATAGGTTGTAGCTGTGTTAGTCCAAGATGCTTTGCATAAATCTGATATCTTTTATTAGACCAACTCAAATAGTTGGAAAAAATTATTTGAAAGTTTTAGGGCACAAACACCCTTTGTCAGGCTGTCAGGGTCCTTTGGGTAAATCTTGTTAGTCTCGTAGGTCCTGATCCTATACCAGTGACCTTTTCCATTAACTTCAGGAATAGGAGTGAGTACCTTGTATATCTATTATATTCTTGGACCTGTGTTATATGTGTAGTAATGTGAAGGACAGTTAGCCAGAGTTTTTATATTTCATTCCAGTAAGCTGGACAGGTAAGCAAAATGGTTGGTCCATAAGACTCTATTTCTGTTACACGCTACAAATTACTCATTCTTATGCAAAAGCCCTGGTGCAGATGAAAACTTTGGTCGGTGACTCAGTGTCATGCTGATATCTTTCTTCCAAACTCCCCAAAAGGCTTGCTGTTGCCATCTTGTCCCCACCACCACCAGAGCTTACCTAGAAAATTTGGAACAGCAGTATGAAGACATGGACAATAAACAAGCAAGTTTCTTTCCTTGCACTTTGAGCACTTTGGTCAAGTAGGTGAGGAAGGATTTATTGTGTAATCCCGCCAACAGTTATGGAAGATTGTGCTGATTATGAATTTTTTCCAAACACTGGTGAATCAAAATGGCAGGTCCTCCTCAACCCTACCTGTCAATTTGCTTTGCTACTGCCCAAGTAGAATTTAATTTAAATGTGGGTCACCATGTATATTACAGATATTTCCTTTTTTCTGGACAGGGCTTGTTTTATCACAAGAATGGAAATCACTCATCAGCTAAAGATGATTGTCATCTGCAATGACACCATATTCCTTTCACAAGTCATAGAGAAGTAGGGCTGGAAGGGCCCTCCAGAGGTCTTCTAGTCCAACTCCCTGCCTGAGGCAGGACCATCTCTATCCAAACCATCCCATACAAATCATAATCTAAACTGCGTAAAACAACCCTGCATAAAATAATCCTGACACAACATAGGCCTAACACCCTAACCTTCCACATGTGAAGCTGGGGAACCATATCAGCCATTGTCTTCCTCTTATAAAGTGTTGTCAGTACACACTCAAGAGGTCCTGGATAGAGGATCACACCCCCCCCCCACTACAGAGGAGGGCAAAAATCCCCACAGTCCATACCAATCTGAGTATGTGATAAAATTCTTGCCCCCTGAGCAGAGGGGTTAAGACCCTCTAGCTGGGAGCTTCCAGCTTTGGTCCTAGCAGCAACATTGGCACACCCCTGTCAAAGTTCACAGCTTTGGCTATAGCCAAAACCCAACATTTCTTAAAAATACCTGCAAAGCCCAGAAGCATGGGAAATACCCACAGTAGAACATAAGCATAGCTACACCTAGGTCATCCCTGACCAGTAGCTGTCCAACTTCTTCTTGAACACCTCCAGTGATGAATAGTCCCCAACTGCTCTAGGCAATTTATTACACTGAGTCATTATTCTAACAGGGAGCTTCTATGTGCATGCTTAACTGCCCAGTAGGCTAATTTGCTGTGGTGTAAAGCATTGTAGTTCACATGGGCTATGTTAATGGACCAAATAACCACCTAAATGAACATGTAAATGCTGATCTGGGTATAAATTTTACCTGGTCAGTCCAGGCAGCAGGGGGGCAGACCCCAGCCTGCCAGCTAGCCAGAAGGCTTCATACTTTAGGCACTCTTGTGACCCCGTTAGCCCCTTCTGATTCTGTGACTTGGAGCCCAGGGTTGACCCTCAGAACCTGCTGCCAGCCTAGAGCTGCTCTGTCCTGCCCCAAACAGCTCTGGACCCAGGCTTATGTGTAGGTGCTTACACTGCACTAATTGAATGTTTAGATGCCCCCACAGTTTTTCAGTTATCCAATCTAAACTTCCTTTACTGCAACTTCAAGCCATTTGTCCACATCCTTCTCTTTGCAGCAAGAAAGGAAAGGTACTTTTCCTCTTCTTTATGGCAGCCCTTTAAGTATTTGAAAACTGCTATCATGTTCCCTCTTAAGTGTTCTTTTTAAAACGTGGAGCCCAGAACTGTACACAGTACTTCAGATGAGGCCTAGTCAGTGCCCAGTAGAGAGGCACTATCACCTCCTTTGACTTGCACCTAATGCTTCTATTGATGCACCCCAAAACCACATTCACCTACTGTGTGGCTACATCATGCTGGAGACCATGTAAGGTGACGTGTAAGAGGTGCACACAGGTGCACGTGCACCCCCTGAGATTGGCCATGAGTCCCTTGGAAGCACCAGCCACAAAACTGGAAGTGCCGGCAGAATTGCACTTCTGGTTTCACTGCTGGTGGTTCCGGGCTCAATGATTGGCCGCTGGGGGAACACTTCCCTACCCACCACCCCCAGGCAGCAATCTGGTGGCCTTCCACACTCAGGGGGCACCAGTCGGCTATGCTGGAGACTCATATGAGTTTGTGCTTTACCAAGACTCCTAAGTCCTTTGCTATACAGCTTCCATCCAGTCAGGTATCACCCATTTTGTATTTGCATTTTTGATTATTCTTCCTGAGGTTATTCTTGCACTTGTTCACATTAAACTTCATCCTGTTAGCTCTAGCCCAACTCTCTAATCTGTCAAGATCCTTCTGAATGATGTTTACATCCTCCAGCATATTCACAAACCTTCCCAGTCTTGTGTCATCTGCAAACTTGATCAAGAAGCTTCCTATGCCAGCATCTGAACTGTTAATAAACACGTTGAATAGCACTGGGCCAAGGACTTACCCCTGCACAACTCCACTTAAAACTTCCTGCCATTCTGACATCAACCCATTCATAATTATCCTAAATGTTTGCAGCTATTGAGCCAGTTATGTATCCACAATATAGTAGTTTTATCTAGCCCACATTTCTCCAATTTTTTTTATGAGAAGGTCTGTGGGACCTTGTCAAAAGCTTGCTGAAGTCCAGGTGCATTATATCCACAGTGAGCCCACAGTTTCCTTGGTTCTTGTTTTCTGGCCAACATACTTGTAGGACTTCGTATTGTTGTCTTTGACCTCCTTTTGCCAAGTGCAGCTTGTTCTTTATCTCTGCCTTCCTGATTTGATCCCTGCAGGTTCCTTGGTGACCTGCCCATTGTTCCATTGTTTGTATGCTTTCCTTCTGCATTTGAGGCATCTTAGAATCTCCTTGTGCAGCCACATTGGTCTCTTGCTAGTCTTCTTGTGCTTCCATTATGTCAGGACTGTTTCTTGTTGGGCATCCAATACTGAGCCCGTAGAAGCTCCCTGCCCTCCTAGACGTCTTTATCTTTCAATCTATCCTCCCATGACACCATGCCTAGTAACTCCTTGAGTCAGATTAAAACTGCCTTTTTGAAATCTGGGTGGGGGAGGTGTTATCCTAATTTTGCTGACCTCATGCTTTCCCTGTCTCAAGATCTGGAATTCTATTATATGATCATTTCTTATGAACTTAGTCATCATCTTCACATCCTCCACCAGTTCTTACCTGCTGTTCAGGACAAGAACTGAGATATGTGATCACCTAGATGTATCATCCACTTTCTGGAAGAGAAAGTTGTCTTTTCCATAAGTTAGGAATGGGCTTGACATTTTTATAGATTTTTCACCTGCTTGAAAAGTGCTTCATTCACCTCCTCTTCCTAATTAGGTGGCCTATAATAAATTCCCACCATTATATCAGTGCTGCATCTTTCAGTTGTTCAGTGTCATTTCTGGCAGTATTGTTGGTGCCTACGTGGACAAGCTGGAAGGGGTAGTGGTTTGAAGGATGGATGAGCTTTGGCAGACCCTCTGTGAAGTCCTGAATTGGGCTCCAGGCAGGCAGCACATCTCCCAGGCTCCCAAATTTGGACAAGAGATTGGTGCCTTTGTCCCTTGCTCTTCTCTTCCTTCTTGGTGCAGTGGTCCTGGAGCCCCTGTCCTTGAGACGTTGCATTTCCTGCTCTGTAGTCTGCTACATCCTCTGCCTCATTCCTACACATGCTCTCTCCTCACCCACAGCGTGCTTGAAAGTGGTTGGTGACTTCAGTCTGCTCCTCTTCATTTCTGGGGGCCCTCCTTTGAGTAGTCACAAACTGCCATGTCTCCTCATTGCCCCTTGGCCACTCCAGTACCAGCCTCTCATAACTCCTGTTCAAGTAATCTTCCTGGTCCCAGATGCAATGCAGCATGGGTACCAATACTTCATATCTTTGACTCTTCTCCTCCAGGGCAGATACCCCTTGGTAATTTGCACTTGGTGCACATGAAGTGCTTCTGACCCTCTGGAAGAAACATGAACATGGCACATCCCATGCAGGTCACAACACCTGACCCAGACTCCATTTGTGCCTCATTTGCTCCCTGGAGAACACCTAGGCTGTGAGGAGGCAAAAAAAAGAGAAAGGGGGAGAGGGGAGGAAGAAACGGCACAAGAACCTGCATGCCAAGCACCTGCACCAGAACCTTCTTACAGATTCACACACACACACACACACACACACACACACACACACACACACACGGTTATTATATAAAACTGTCTAAATACAACCAGATAAATAAAAAACTGTTCAAAGAACAATTATAATTCATGTGAAATATACATCATGTACTCGATTTCTATTTGATGTAAATCAGAATAATTGCATTGAAATCCTTATATGGATGATTGAATCTTTTGTATTTTACATATGAAAAAGTTTGTAAATATAGACAGATTTTTAGTTTTTTAGGTTTTTAGTTGATCTTCTAATCCTTAGATTTTGCATGAGGCAAATGACTTCCCTCTCTGAACTCTTATGGAAAGATGCATATAAACTCCATGAGCTGAAGCCTGCAGAGTTCTCACCTTCCTCATCAATGGGTGTATTTACACATCCATTAGACCCAGGAGCAGTTTACTCACTATTAAATGCTCCCAGGCAGACGTCCACACATGCAGGGAAGCAGGAGATTTGCTGCTAATGGCTGCAAACTGCTTCCGCTGCCTGGGGCCCTGCAGTGCTGGATGGGGCAGGAGCATGGGACCTACCCCACCCTTGCAGCTCTTTTCAAGCCGCATGCCTCAATCATCTGATTAGGGTATGGGGCTGGGACCTGCCCCTGACCAGGACAGTTCCCAGACCCCATTCCATGATCATGGCACAGGGACTGGAGAGCCTGTTCCCTGCTCAATTCTGCGACTGAAGAGAGCTGAGCAGGGAACAGTCTCCCCAACCTGTTCTCCACCCAGCTCCATCCTCATGGAGCTGGGGCCGGGAAGGAAAAAGCTGAGATAAGGATCTTCTAGCCCCCTGCTCCCTGATCTTGGATCGGGGGCTTGGAGCGCTCTACTGCTGAGGCAAGGGGCTGTAGTCCCCACCCAGGCCCCAGTGGCAGAGCCTGCCTCAGGGTCAGGGAACAATCTCCTTCCCACTGGTGGCTAACTGACCAGGAGCCAATTTGCTCCTGGTCAGGTATCTACACGTGTGCTACTGTGCAGTTAGTAGTCACAAGTAAATTGGCTACTTGCATTTGCAGGTAGCAAATTTATTTGCAATTAGCAAGGTTTACGATGCAGTGAGCATGTGCACATGTAGACATGCATGCTTACTGTGCAGTAAACTATGCTATAGTGCTGTAAAGTGTCTCCTGTAGATTCACCCACTATGAATGAAAGTCTTAGTCTGAAGAAAAAAGTCCTTGGATTATATCAAATTAATTTCACTTTGTTGTAGGGTCTCGAATTGTCTGCGTCCTTACTGGTCTCTTTAAAGCTTTCAAGACAGTTCTCTTTCTTTTATGCGTAATTAGTCTTATATTTCAGCCACCTAAAAGAAACGTAGTGATTTACTTTAACTTGTAAATGGGTTTAAAGCGCAGAATATTTTTACAGTATTTATACTTCAAAATGGGAAAGAGAAATCCGTCATCCTGAAATGTCCCTTCCTAATTTTTCTTCTTAGCCCAGGCTGCTGTTATCAAACTGCCATGACCAGGCATTTCTATCATGGACGCACAGAGACCATGAGACCATGTACTGTGGAAGCAGTGGAGTGGTGCCAATCCATGCTGAATCCAAACTCCAGTGTAAATATTGAAAATCTGCATTATCTTAATGTATTTAAAGTACCTGCCACATGATTCACCTTAGGTAGACTGTGTGGTTAATTGTGTCAGTTATGGAAGTTGACAACATTTTCAGCTAAAGAAAATAAAGCACAGGTGTCATTCCCCACCACTCCCCGCACCAGAGCTATAAGTGTAGGCAAACTGCAGCATATGACCTGCTTTCCTTTATCCTGTGTATATTTTTCACTTTTTTGATGCACAGGTGTTTGCAGAAGCAGGCCTTGGGTTTAATGTCTAGAGCAGAGGTTGGCAATATTTTGTCACTGCAGGTCACTGTTTGTGACCCCCACTGCAGGCCACTTCCCCTCACTCTTGGCAATCAGCAGAGGCTGCAAAAGGAATACATAGAAAAAAGCAGGCACTAGACCCTAGGGATCCCGCCCCTGCTTCAACAGAGCCATGAACTGAATGAAGCAGACAGTAGGACTCTGGTGATGCCTCCTCTGCCATAGTGATTGGAGCATGCTGCTGATTTCCTGAGCTGCTGCAGACCGTATCAAGTCTTTTTTATGGGCTGCAGGCTGTAGGATGCCAACTTCCTGGTACAGAATAGTTTGCTGACACCTCTGATCTCTATTTGAGTTTGCCTGGGTAGATTCTTTTCATGTCTTTTAGAAACCTGTTAGGACTTCTTGTATTTCTTATGTCTATGGTTAAAGCTGATCAGGAAACTGATTTAAATTTAAAACTTTGTGTGTGGGCAAAGACACTTAAATACAATAAATGAGCCTTTAGTCAGTTAGGGGAGAGAATTGGGAACATGATCAGAAAAAAATCCTGCCTGATTCTGAGGTGTTAGCTACTATTCTTACATTTATTTCCCATCCCATGAGCAGAACATTGTCTGTTCCTCCTAGCAACAGGGGTAGGGAAACTGAAGTATACCAAGCTTATGAACTGTATGTCAAAAAGCTGCAGCTGTCAATTGCAAAATAAGTTGCTTTGCTAAATGTAAAAGGTGAGCTCCAGAAAATATCTGTGGAAAAGCACTTGCAAAAAACAACCCTGCTCTTAGGCGGGGGGTTAGAAGATCTTTGTGTTCTCTTCCTTATACTGTGGTTAATAGGAATCTGTTGCCTTATGTTTTCTCCAAGGAGGTGTTTCCACTGTTTCAGTAAACTCAGTCTCTTGTAGTTTGTTCTCATTTTCTCATAAACATTGGTCTTAGATTCAGTGTAAATATTTTGCTTTATGCAAAGAAATTATTTACATAGAAAAACCAAAGTGGTTTGCAGCTTACTGATGGGCCACTTGTTTACTTGTTTTTCCTGTTTTTTAATATAATGTTCTCAACTTTTTCTTTTAAGAAGGTTTTAAAATCTTTTGTTATGTTTGGATTTGGCCCTCTGTTTACTTTCTGTCAAATAATGCTGCCACATTTTTCCCTGTGTTTTATTAATATGCCTCTGTATTGATCCACTGTTTTCTAGAAACAGTAATTTAGGGTAGTCCTCCATGAAGTCAGTAAGGCTCTGGTTGTACACATCAAATTGTGATATAGCAGTCACCTGAGTTGCCTGTTCATAATATAACAAATCTGAGAACTTCCAAGATATTAATTTTAATAACTCAGTGGGCATGTCTACATGTGCATTTATGCCAGCTTAAATTTACTGCGCAGAAGTGGGAATAGGCTGGCATCTACATGTGCAGGTGTTAAAGTGCATTAGCACTGTGTGTGGACTGACCTGGGACTAAAGTTAGTTCCAAATCAATTCACACACAGTGTTACTGCACAGTAAGGCGTTTACATGTGCATTACTGCATAATAACTAATTGGGCATAAATTTTATACCTGCATGATTTGGTATCAAATTGACACTCAAGTTAGCGTACGTTACCGTATTTACTGTGCAGTATGAGCGTGCATGTGTAGAGACACTCCTGTACTGTGCAGTAATTTTGTGCCCAGTCATTGCTACTTTTCATCTACTTGTGTTTAGGCTCAGAGGATTTTTTTGATGTCTCACTATTTGGGAAGAGGCATCTGTATTTTTAATTAAAAGAGATGGTGAAGATAGATATTTATCACTTCTGTATTTCTTTTCAATTCTGTGATTTCCATGTACAACTCCATGACTGTAAAAGAAATTGCAACAGGTAACATGCATTTTTGAATGAATGTATGTGACCGCAGCCAATCCCTTTTCCTGGCCACAGACCACTTCTGCAGGCTGCCCCTTAACCCCTTATCTCGCCCGCCACGACTTTGATGATTCTAAAC
>JAGPOW010000261.1:225861555-225877153 GCA_030014935.1 Caiman crocodilus | reverse complement strand
CCTCGTCCCCCTGCTCACCCAGCTCAGGTGCGTTGTTTGCACCTCCTTTCAACTCCGGGGACCCTCTCATGCCCCTAGTGACGGTCCGACGCCGTCACAATGTAGTTAATTGTTTTATGGAAAATCATTATATTTAATATATTTAGTTTGAAGCAGCATCCTGGAGTGCCATGAGATCTTTATGGATGCCATGGGGTGTTGCACAATATTTGCACTGTTAGATGTGCAAACACAGGATGCACAAGATAAGCCCGGAGATTCCAAATAGAAATCCTTGGTGTCATAAAACATTCTGTTCTGTTGTGGTTTTTCTGAGTTATTGTCAACAGAAGAATTGCTCTATTATTTTCCATACTTAAAAAATGAATGAAAGCTAAATGCTGGCATTTTCTGAGGAGTGCCTTGAGCCTAACAAGATTAAGGACCGTTGTTTTAAAATTGTCGTTTTTTCTTCTGCTTCAGTTCCAATCAAAAATAAGAAAAGAACATGAAGTTGAGAAAATTCTTCTATGTAAAAGATCAACGGCTGATAGGGTAAAAGCATGGAAAACAAGTCATGAAGAAAACTTTGTGAAACAAGAATTAAAAAGAGGATTAAAAACATAAGAATTTGATGAATCAAATAGGACAAAAGGCATAGACGTAACTTTCCATGTGCCTACATTTTTTTTGTTCTTTGGCACTACATTTACAGAGAAATTTTCTGATCACTGTTTCTTTATGATATTCAAGTAAGTGCTGTCATTTTTTCTTATTTTACACAGCCTCATGAACAGCTCCAACTGATGCTAAAGGCATTTGCAAAGCACAACAAGCTGATGAAAGAGTGTGAGACTGGAAAAGGTACTTTCTTTATAGTCACTCATTTTCTTTTGTTCCTAAAAGAAGACATTTTATTAATATAGTTTATCTGGCTGCTTCCTACAGCAGTCTGGGTAATCTAAAAACACCTATATTTATTGTTATTAGTTATTGTTATTAGTTATAGGGTTAGGGACTGAAAGCCAAATTCCCCATAGGGAGTGTTTAAATAACCAAACTCTCTTTTGTCTTAACCAAGCTCTCTTGGGTCAGCTCCCTGGCCTAATGAATATTTCATTTATCCATGCAAAGTGGAACAGCATCAACAGGAGACTGTGATACCCTTTTGCCCCAGGAAAACCTGTATCTGGGTTGTCAGAGCTGTCTCCTAGGATTAGGATGTGGGATATATGGGTGCATATACCCTCAGGCAATTAAGGGAGGCTAACTGAGGCCTTCCATATCCCAAGTGAATGGGCTTACTGTTGACTTATGGAATGGAAGGTGGAAGAAGGAGGCCATCGTCACCTTCTGCATTTTCTATAGAAAGGCTGTCAGAGTTACCTAGCTCCAAGGGTGGGGTGGAGTAAAGGAAACAGAGAGAGGCGTATTACACTGAGTTGAAAGAAATTGCCTAATTCCTGGAACGAAGCAGAGTTTAATACACATTCGTCTTCTTTAATTTCAGTAAGCAGCAAAGCATCTAAGAGTTAGGCTTTGCAACACATAACTTAAATCTCTTGATCAGCCTAGCTTTCTTAAAGTTGGTAGGAGACATCTCCTCTTGGGTTAGATTAGTGGGGGAAAGATCTGGTTCCTCAGGTCAAAAGTAATCATTCTACTACAGAAGGTCTGAAGTTCTCAATCCTCACTGGCCAAACACTCTGCCAGCATGCTGTCTTGGTAACTGGATAATCTCAGACTTTTTGCTGGAGCTAGAAGGGGTTGATTGGAACAGTCATTTCCCTCAGGACACTAATTGTGCTGTAAGGGGTAGACCTTTACTGTTACTAGTCATGAGATTCATTATAGTTCAGCAATATTTTTAGTCTTATTTTGCCACAGAAAGCTGCCCAGATCTTGTAGCAGAACACTGAAGGTTGACTCCTTAGGTGTGTACTGCACAATAATTTCTACCCACTCTGAAAACCCATTCTTCCTAGAACATGCTTTCAGCAGCCAAGCAGAAGAATTTAACAGAAGAATGTATGCTAGGGCCTTTAGCATTTCAGGATGAATGAAGAAATGCCAAAAAATGATATAGACAGAGATACGACCTGCTGTGTCCTTAGTTGGGCCCATTCCACTGGTTGCCTAAAAGGGGAAGCTTTCTCACTGGAGCTGTATGAACTATTGGTCTTTTAACTACGACATGAGCTAAGGACTTAGCCAGCCATGTTTCTATGTACACCATTTTTTGGCATTTCTGTATTCATCCTGAAATGCTAGAGGCCATAGTATACTACACAGGTTCACCTAAACTAAATTCTTATTCCTTTTTAAGAATGTATTCCCTTTCATTTGATCCTTTATGCCCTTTTATCCTAATCCCTTTTATTTGATTTTGCTATTGTAAGCTGAATGTGTTGGTCTTTTAACTACCACATCTGGGTATTGCAGTCTGAATCTTGCTCAGAAGGTTTTGTTTCTTGGCAGGATTTGACCGTCATCTTCTGGGTCTCCTACTCATAGCAAAAGGACAAGGTCTCCCTGTGCCAGAACTCTTCATGGACCCTGCTTTCACTAAAAGGTAACTTACTTCAGTCCTTGTGGGAAAGTCAGACCACCTGGCATTGAGTCATATTTGCCAAATGTTTGGCTATTTCTTGATATCAAGAATGAAACCGTTTTCTGTTCCATAAAATCTGATTTGTTTTCAAAATAATTAAAAGCAATCTGTTTCCTTTATAGTGGAGGAGGTGGAAATTTTTTGCTTTCAACCAGCATGGTTGGTTACACTAGAATTGGTGGTTCTGCAGTCCCCATGGTACATCATGGCTATGGCGTTTTTTATAGAATCAGAGATGACAGGTAAAGCTATGTTCTCACTTCCTTCAGTACAGAATTCCCAAAAGAAAAGTTAAACCAGTTATTTGAATATGTCCCCCATTTTGTGTTTTCTGACTGTATTAAATAATGTCACAAAGATAAAGACAGTTTACAGCTAATAGGAAGAAAACAAAGAGCTTGAAAGAAGCAGAATGGGTATGATAGAAAGACAAAAGCATTGTATCTAAATATGGTTTAGGGAAGAGATGTCAAACAAAGCTGAGCAGGTGGGTCATCTGGTTTGTGGGGCTTCTCAGACAACCCAGCTCTGCAGATTCAGATTGTGGGGCTTGTCGCTGTGGCTGCTTGTGCTCCTGCAGTGGCAGTTCTAATCACTGTGGCTGCTGGAGCTGCTGTTTTAGTATGGCTCAGAGCCTAGGGAGTTAATGCTGCTTGCCTCCCTTCTGCCATAATGGAGGTTTTAAGTAACCCAGGTGACTAAAATCAGCATCAGAGGAAAAGGGGGAGCGGCAGTGGCATTAACTTCCTGCATAACTAATTTGTTTATGAAATAGTTTTTAGCTGAATATGGATTTTTCATAGAGTGTATTCAGATTGGCAAGTACAGTTTCTTCCTTAGAGCAGCATATCTGTTTACATGGTTTTCATTGAAATGGGAGACCTCTCAAGCTACTTGCAGGAAAGAAATAGCTGGCAACATTTGCAAGCATAAGCACCTGAGTTAGGCATCTAAATCTATTTATGGACCTAAAACAGAGGGCCAGTTTTTGGAATCACTGAGGACAGACATTTCTAGTTGAAGTCAATGTGAGCTCTGGAACTTTTGATTTTTTGAAAAATTGCAACCATTAAAAGGTACCTAAATTAGAAACCCACAGTTAAAAAAACATGCATTAGTAACTTCACAATTCATGGCAGTCTGTTGGATTTCTAAAGCATTCATTATCTAACATCGTTAATTTTTATATTACTAGGTTTGTTGTGGCTTGCTCTGCCTGGAAGTCATGCCCAGAGACTGATGCAGAAATGCTGTGTAAGAACATGTTCCAATGTTTCCAGGACATGATACAGTTAACAGCCACTGCCCAGCTTTAGAGTTGATGGGAATGGGAATGTAAATGTGCTTTGTTGCGTCTTTCATTATATTACATAACAGTGCTGAATGAAATGCTATTCTTAAAGGTTATAATAGTTTATGCAAGACACTAAGTGATAGGTCAGCATAGATATTAAACAGAAATAATGCAAAACTTACTGATTTTATGGAATTTACTGCAGCAACAATGCAAGTTTCCTTAAAGAGTAATAAAACTATTTGCACCCGCAATGCAAACTATTGCAAGTTATCATAGTAGAACTATGCAATATAAAACAATGCCTCAGCAATGCAAATGTATCAGAAATGTATGCCTTTGGAAATGGAGAATTTATGAATGTTTAGTTCTTACAATTTTTCTAGTGGTAGCTTGTGGAATACTTTATAAACCACTGAAGTTTATTTCAATGTAGCACTTAAAAGTGTATTTCAGAATATCTTTTCCACCACTAGTAGGTGATGGTGCTTTCTAAATGGGAAATTGTTAATGGAGTTCATAAATTGTCATTTTTGGAGAAAAATGAAAATTAAGGAAAAGTATTAGCTTACCTATCTGTCTCCTTCAAGCTGTACATGAATATAACAATTCCTAGTTCCTATTTTTGCCACTGGGATTCTCTCAAATGAAAAATTGTTCTGAATAAGAAGTTTTTCAGGTGGAGGAGGAAGGCACTATAATCAGAGATTTAAGCTGACAGTGTGCCTTTTTCTAAATGTGAGAGTTAAAAGGAGGATACTACTTGGAAATTTCAAAAGATGACATTCTTGGGATGAACTAACTACAAATGTCACTGCTGCTCTACAGAAGAGTACACATTAAAGCAATGTAGAAATTAGTTTGATAAGATTCTCAGGACTTTAAGGTTTCTTTATAATTTAAAGATTACTTTTTATGTTTGATAAACTTTGTAATTTCCTTTCTTTCAAATAAAACAGTCCAGAAAGCCTATTTCTTCTCAGTTGATTGGTTTATAGATAACGAGGCTGATGTACAGCAACCAGCTTTCTACAGGAGAAATTTTGTGTGCAGAAATGAAAATGACTCAGGATTCTAAAATCATTACTCTCTTTGCCCTTCTTTGAGATATAAGAGCTCCCAAGTCAAGGATTTTTTATTATTTGTATTATGGCAGCATTTAAATCCAAAACTGAGCTCAAATTACTAATGCCTTGACGCACTGTTATAGTAGGGCAGTAACAAAAAGTGACTGTGCCTCTGCTGGCACAGCACAGTGATGGTAGTGCCTCTGCCTCTGTTTGCTTTTTGGTCTTTCAGCTGATCTACTCTTCCACTATATCATGTAAGTCCTTCAGAGTTCCTGTCCTTCAAATGTATTCAAAATTGACACAAAAAACAACTCTTTAGTCCTCAGTAGACTCTTCCCATTCCAAACTCTACTGAGTATTGACAAGGAAATGTTTCTATCTCACCTGGGCTCAGGGAAACCTTAGTCAGTTATTGGCGTACAAACAAGGTGCTCTTTTGCCAGACTTACTTTGATAGGAAGTAGTCTTTGTGACTCCCAGCTAGCTTACTGTCTTGTATAAAGAGCAACTTTATTAGGAAATGTTAAAAATTACAGTTATTTACATGGCTTTAAAGAGTTGGAAGACAATATAGAACTCTATGCTTAGTGGCTACATAGGTATATAGTTGACATGGTGATGCAATCTAGGACATACAGGGCGTGTCTACACATCGCTATGGCAATGTTGTTACTGTGCTGTGATGATAGGAAGTCCTAAATTATGGCGCAGTAACAGCCCATACTGCGCCATATGTGTGGTGAACATTTATTTTTAGCAGCCACTTTGCTGTAGCGGCGTGCTATAAGTAGCTGCTGATCATGTGTAGACACCTCTGGATGATATGTTGCCATAGATGGCAACATAGCATCATGTGTAGACACGTCCACAGTTGGTCATGTAGGCTATGCTAGCCCTGGGGTAGAGCAGGTAGGAAGTTTTAGCATGACACTATAGAAAGAAGTGAAATTATACCATGTGCATGGTAAACCATATAGGTACAGCTCTCCCTATGCATCTAAACATCAACAGAGCTAGGCCCACCCATTTAACTTCTCCCTTAAAGCTTGACACCAGCCTTAAGTAGCACATGATTAACTCCCTCTTCCTCCCCTCTCCTCACAGCTTATTAACTCTTTTCCTGGCTTGCATAGGATTGGCGTAGTCCTCAGTTAAAAGCTGAGACAAACTTACTGTTTAAGGGCAATTTTTAAATGTTCTAAAATAAATACATAATAATCTTTTGTACTAAGCCTCTGTTCCTTGCTTTACTGCCATGTTGTTTCTTAAGGATTTAATTAGAAAAAAACAGGTCCTACAGACAGGTGAACTCTGGAAAACGTGTCTAAGCAACTGGGAGGTTTGGAAGAGCTGGTGAATAGGGTCCCATGGTTAATATGGCAGTCCATGGGGATCAACTGGTGTCATAACACAGTATCAGCACAGAGAAACCCAGATCACTCACTACCCAGATTGGCTGAATTTACTCACAATAGACTGATGATCACACATCAAGAGGCAGTCAGTGACAACTAGAAATAGAACTCATGTCTCTCAAATCCTAGACTGCATTTGGATCCATAACAATTCTTAACTCTATTTAAAAGAGAACAAGCCTGGAGCTCTACTCAAGTGCAGCTGTGCTAGTGAATGCACCATTGTGCAGCTTTTCATGAATTCTGAAACTATTTAGCATTGCTGTTAATTAAGCCACCAGCAGCACCACACAAATTATGTCTACACAGTTTCTTGTTATGGAGGTTGCACTCACAGAGTGAAATGATATATCTAAGCTGCTGCCTGATCTGGTAAGTTTGTGGTGTGGATATGAGCCAACAAGATGTGATGTTAATAAAATGATTCAAAGTAAGTTTAGGGACCTCTTCTGTTTACAGACTTTTCCTGAAACAAAAGTACTAAGCCTGTTCAGTAATGCTGCTCTTTTACAATACTGAAAGAGAAGCACAGTCCTACTTCAGAAATATGGAACTGTCTTTAATTTAACATATTGCACGATCCAGCTTGAACATTGACAAGTGAATAATAGATGCCCTTTTCAGCCAAGAGTTGCTGATGAGTTCCTTGTTCTATAATCCTTCCATTCTGAAGCACTGCTATCTTGTCAGCATTTTGGATGGTGGACAGGCGGTGAGCTATTACTATGCAGGTGCGACCTTGTCTGGCTTTATCCAATGCTTCTTGGACAACCTGTTCAATTGCCAGAACAAAAGATACTTGTAAGTTAAAAATGTAATTCAGATATATCCTTAACAGCTGTCAGTAATATAATATTTTAAATCCTTTAACTAAAATGCAAAACAGCAAGGAGAAAAATGACTTAGGGGGTTGGTAATGGGTTGAATCTCTAGTTTTTTGTTTTAAATTTAGCCTGTATTGACGAGTGACCCTGTTGACTCTGATGATAACATGGCTTATCTAACAGAACTAGGTTGGTAGTCTTTCGGGGGTTCACAGATCAAGATTTTTTGGGCCAATACTGATGGCCGATTATTAATGAGCCATATTGGCTGATACTAGTCTGATTGCTGATATGCAGTCTGGCAGCTTGGAGAGCAGTGTTCAGCTGGTAAGTCTTTTGGGAGGGAAGAGGTTGGGGGAGGATAGAGAGGTGGGGGAGGCAGATCGGGGCCCCTACATTGTGAGAGGGGGGCATGGCTCCTGTCACTGTGCACATCCCCAGGGGGGGCATTGGGGGCACATGCCCCCATATCTTTGTGTGGGGCAAGGGCAGGCTGCTGCATGCTGGGGCTGGGAACTGCGCCAGACTCTTCCCAGTGTGGGGACTGTGCCGGGACTGCGCTCAGACTGGGTGGCAACAGTGCTAGGAGGGGGATATGGGGTGGTAGCCCCCCCTTCCAGCGCTGCTACTACCACCCACCCCAAGTGCAGCCTTGACCCGGCCCCCCTGCTGGGAAGAGCCTGGCACTAGCCCCAGCTGCAGCCCAGCTTCACCCAGCACACAGATCTCAGCGGTAACTGCCCCCATGGCTCCCCGCCGGGTGCATGCAGTGGTGGGAGCCGCCTCCTGCCCACCCCCTGGATGAGCTGCTTGTGGCTTTGTTCCATGCCCAGCCCCACTCCTTCACCGCAGAGGCCTTGATCTGCTCCCCCACCTCTTCCCCTCTCCCCAGCCCCTGCTGTCAACACATGTACCATCTGGACACTGTTCTCCAAGCTGCCAGGTTGGCCATGTGCATACTGCAGCTACGCACACATACAGCATTATCAGCCACATCAGCCAGAAAAAGCTGATTACTGATAATGTTGATTTTCCTTTTATCAGTGCCAATACAAAATGGACTGATGTATTGGTGCATCTCTAGTAGTCTTTGGCTAGTTAGTGAATAGATCTGTTCCTGTTGCCAAATATTAATGCAACTAGCATCCTTTGTAGAAATCTCAACAGACAAAATGAGAAGCTCTAGGGTTACACACTGCCCTACCCTCATTCCTTTTGCCCTGTGTTAAGAAGAGGTAGGAAAGTCAGTTTTTTATAATGACTATATTTGCTTTAAAACATGGAAACCTGCCATCAGCTGTGGATCAGGTTTCAAACATTCCAAAAGCACAAGTCAAACTCCAAAATGTTGTTAAATCATAGATCGTTACAAATGTTTTGGGTCTTTATCTGTCTTCTGGTTTCTGAGCATTTATAATTGAACTGGATCATGTCTAAAAAACACTTCTTTACAGCCATCCAGGTAATTTTTTTTTAATGGAAGCTGAGTTTGCCTATAATTTCATTATTGAAGGAGATGGGCTTCAAGGAAAATACTGGAAAACTCACAATGAAGTTATGAGAGTTAGCAACTTCAAGCCTTTCTGGATAAACAATATATGCAAACACATTTTCAATGTAGGTTCAATATTTTGACAGCAGACAGCAGTGGTACAAGTGTCTACATCTCTGCCACAGACCTAGAATCCCTCTTATATTTTAATTATAGACCTATCTTAAAAAGGTCTCAACACATGGGGGAAGTGCCTTAAATGGGCTAAAACTATGATGCACAATGTTCTGGCCCCACAGATTGGATGAGTTGTGTGGGATTGGTTTGCAAATGCAACCCTGTCAGACTAACCCTGTGTACCCAGCTCTAGACATGTGCCAGCCTAGCCCCACACACCAGAATCAGCCCTTGGGCTAAAACATAAATTAAGTGTCATGTGGAAATTAAGGGTTTTTCTACATGGGTAATTAATTATGAAAGTATCAATCCTGATGTAAACCACCTTATTCCAGGTTAGTTTACATAGGTTTCAACTCAACACTTACTTTAGGCTATTTTAGTTTTTAAAAAGAAGTTTTAAAACAAAATTCTTCCCTAGTTAAAACTCCCTAGTATGTATTCCGAGTACACAATGGAAAACTCTGTTATGCTTATCTTCACAGTGGGTGAAGGGTTTCTCATCTGTTACCCCTCCAAAGGAATTCCCAGCCATTTTAAGTGAGTAAATCTGTGTAGCCAAATCTGTAAATTCATCATACGTCTAGTGGTAAACTGTTCTTAAAGTCCAGCTCCAAGCTAAAAACGTGAGGCAAACTCAAAACATTCATTTAGGAGAGAGAAAGAGAACGGTCTTAACCTTTACTACTGCAGAGAGAAACTTTGAAACATGACCTAAAAGTCCTCAACAAGAAAGCAATTTAAAAGGATCCTGTACTTTATTTTTTTTAATCTGGGGATTTTTAGGCTAGTTTCAGTATTTTGAAGATGATCTGCCTCAATTTTTGAACACTGGGGTTGCAATATTTAAAAATGTTAATTTAAAATGTAAAACTTGCTCATTTAAAAATGTTTCATGTTTCCATATTTGTGTTTTTCTGTATTTGTTGTGCAACTGATGAGGGCCACTGCTCTGGTTAGAACCCTGGAGGACTTCAACCCAAGAGGTGATGCAGTTCTGCTCCTGGCTACTGTGTAGATACATATTGGGAATCACTATGTTCAGGGGCACTCTGGCTATTCCTTTGTGAGGGAATAAGACAGGTTAAAAATAATGCCCAACCCTGGCTGGAGGAACATTATGTGCTGCTTTATGTGTTGCACCAGGTTCAGAGTTCATGTTCCAGAAAGCGTGTTCTGAATGGATGTGAGCATGAATGCCAAATGCCCCCAGAGGCTGGAATGGCGAGCTCTGGCAGGTGGTTCTGGTGCTGTCAGCGGCGGGAGTGTTGTAATGATAAGCAGGGAGCTCCTGCAGACAGCTGCAGTGCTGTTGGCAGCGAGCGGTGTGGCGGGGTGGCGACCAGTGGTTGGTGACCCACCCGCAGATGCTGCTGGCAGTGTCAGCAGCGAGGGGTGGGGGAGTGGCAAGCAGCGACCGCCTGCAGGCATCATCGACAATGTTGGCAGTGCCTTTTCATAAGGGGTGCACTGCCACCTGTCGGGGGGTACAGGTGCACCCACGTGTATCTTCACCTTGTCAATGGATGTGAGAGTCCTGAAACATAACAGTCCCAGGAAAAGGGGAATTGGGCCAAGAGATGTTATGAAGGGAGAAGATAGGGCAAGGTGGTACTTTTCATGGTACTTGATGAAATAATTTGTGCTTGCAAAAGCACATGCCTGTCTGAACCTGTTAGTCTCTAGTTCCTCCTCTGACTACTACAACTCTCTGCACATGGGGAGGGGTTTATGGGGAAAGAGAGGAGGAAAGCAGAAATGGTCTTGTACTTCAGTTCTTCTGATATCAAATGTGTGATAGAAAATTGAAGACAGTTTGAAAGGGAAACGATTGGATTTGGGTATTCCAGACAGCTGTGTAAATAAGGGAAGTCTAGATATCACATATCTTAGAATCACAGAAGTATAGAGAAGCAGGGCTGAAAGGGACCTCCAGAGGTCATCCAGTCCAACCCCTGCCTGAGGCAGGACTATTCCTATCCAAACTCTACATGGGACTACTATCAATCCTGACACAATATAGACCCAACACCCTAACCTGCCACAGGTAAACCAGGAGAACCATAGCAGCCAATGTCCTGCTTCTATGAGATGTTATTAATATATGCTCAAGGGATCCTGGGTAGATGGCCATGCCCCATGCTACAGAAGAAGGCAAACCCCCCATAGTCCATACTAATCTGACCATGGGGTAAAACTCCTTCCTGACTCCAAATATGGTGATTGGTCTGACTGAGTAGATAAGCAAGACCCTCTAGCGAGGAACCTCAAGTTTTGGTCCCAGCAGAAGAATTGGCACACCCTGTCCAAGTCCCTAGCCTGGGCTGTAGCCAACACCCAATGCCTCTGGGAGGGCTTAAAAATACCTGGACATATGCAACAGAAAGGAGGAGAAATGGGCAGGGGCAGAAACCAGCACAGCCCAGAAGCATGGGAAAAAACCCATTGTAGAATATACCCATTATAGGCATAGCTAAGTCATCCTTGACCAGTAGCTGTCCAGCCTCTTCTTGAACCACCAATGACAGAGTCCACAATTGACCTAGGTAGCCTATTACATGTCCTCATTATTCTAACAGTGAAGAAGTTTTTCCAGATATCCAACCTAACTTACTTTGCTACAACTTCAAGCTATTCCTTCTCTCTGCAGCAAGAGAGGAAAGGTGCTTTCCCTCTTCTTTATGGCAGCCCTTCAAGTATTTGAGGACTGCTATCATTTCTTCTCTTAAGCACCTTCTCCACAAGCTGAACATACCTAGCTCCTTCAGCCTCTCCTCATATGACTTGCCTTCCAAGCCTTTGATCATCTTGTTTGCCCACCTCTGTACCCTCTATAATTTCTCCAAGTCCTTTTTAAAAAGTGGAGCTTGAAATTACTCCATATGAGGCCTAACTGGTGTTGAGTAGAGGCAATACCACTTCCTATGACTTGCACCTAATACGTCTCTTGGTGCAGCCTATAACCACATTTGCAGTTCCAAAACCACATATTGTAGTCACATAAAATATTCTGTTTCCAGAGGTGTAACTAGGCAAATCACAACAGTTGTTTGAACAGTCATGACTCTGCCCACTAGCAGGAACCCAAACAAATACCTTTTCACTTTCTGTATCAAGTGCTGATGTTGCTTCATCCAGCAGTAGAACTTGAGGATGACGTACAAGAGCTCGAGCAATAGCTATCCTCTGCTTCTGACCACCAGAGAGCTGAGTTCCTTTGTCTCCCACATGGGTATTATATTTCTAAATATAATAAACAGAATTTTAGGAAGTGCATGCAACTAGTGATTTGCATTGGATGTAGACATTAGCATACTGACTTCAATAGAACTTGCATTTTTAATTGAGGGTCTATTCCACATCAGCAGCCATCTGAAGCCAGATGACCAGAATTACTGGAGGTCACAAATATCCATCCATGGGGCCTCTTCACTGTAGGATATTACCACCTTAAAATCTTAAATGTTTTTCTTTTCAGGGTATTCCTGAGAGGTTGAGAAAGAATAGTAATCTCATTGTATGGTAAGGAAACTGAGGTACACAGAAGCTTGACCAGTGTAAACAGGAAGTCTGTATCACAGCAAGGAAATCAACCAAGGTCTTCAATTTCCAGGCAGTAACAACAGCAGTAACATTCTCTTCCTTCAAGCTATGGTATTTTTTGCACGATGGTAACATGCAGAGGCCCCAGTCATAATCTAGACCCAATGTGCTAGGCACAATGGGCACTGATACATGTGCCTGACACCTGCTCTGTTGCATGCTAATTAGCATGTGCTGGAGAAGACTCAATTAAATAAGTTTGCTGGAGTGTGCTAATTAGCATGCTCCAGCAGCTTTCGTGTCATGTAATCAGTGTTTCTGCACTTTGAATTGGTGGTAGGGGCGCTTTAACTAAAGCTTGTTGAACCACCTTTAAAACTGCCCCCACTGCCATTTTGAAGCACAAGACACTGAATACACAAGACACTGGGTGCTTTAATTAGAGTGGCTACCAACAGTCAATCTAAAGCTCCTCCCTCCTGCCCCCACCTCCACACACTATCCCGGAGCATGTGTAAAGATGCTCAATAGCACTGTGTTGTCAAAAGTGCTTGTCAGTAATTAAAAACAAGACAGAACAAAAGATGCTAATAAGAGTAAATGGAGAGGTGCGTAGGTGGACAAGGATTATGGTAATAAAATCACATTTCTCTGGAGGCCTATTGCATGTATGACATTATAGTTCTGATTCAGCTTTGGTTTGCTAAATAGGATATTTTAAGAATATTAATCAGACTTTAACTACTTGAGTTCTCTTAACATTTTCTTTTTCCTTACCTGGAAAAAGTAACTTGGGGCTCCCTGGCTATTCCTTTTGTGTATGGCAATTTTCTCCCTTTTATACAGAGTATCCAGAACTGCTTCACTATCTAGTAATGTTAAATAGATTGTTAGTTTTTAATGGTGTTTCTTCCTAACAAGTACTTGGGTGACTGTTCCAGGAAGGGCTGAGCAAACACCCTGTCTCAGTAGTCCAAGGCTCTGCAAGTCCTGCTAAGGAGTCTATGTGATGTATCTGGAGAAGTGTAGCTACAACTATTAGAGGGGCTCATATGTCTGGTAGAGAATGAAATGCAAAAATAAAATAATTTAAACTGATGCACAATCAATGTATGATGCACAGTAGAGCTCACTGTGAGGGGTACTCCAATTTAAAATATATGAAAAAAATTAACTTGAATTGTAATGAGACATTTCCATGTGCTACATTCCATTTACTAATTCTAGGAAACTGCAGATATCCTGGGGATATTAATTCTTCACAGTAGCATTTAAAGGTGACCTACAAAATCTGTGAGTATACAGGCAACCCAGGTTGACTGTTCTTTTACCTTAGAAATATCAGAAATGTTAAATTTTATCTCAACATGTTTAGCTGGGGGACACCTGTCTTCAGCCTGATTTGGCTTGGAAGGTATGTCAGCCCTAAATGAGATCTTTATCAAATGTGTTTTCTACTAAATGTTTGAGATAACTCTACTACAAAGCCCCAATCATGTAAAGCCTCTCTACTACAAAAAGAACATATTTTCAATTATCTTCATAGTACCATAGTACCTAGGGTCAGAAGGGGCCTAGAGCAGGCCATCTAGTCTGACCCCCCCCCAATTGGCAGGAACTTAATTAAGATTAGGAAATCTTAATTAAAAAGCAACTACATCTTTTAGAAACACATAATGAGACGGGACATGATCAAGAGATCATCTGCTGAACAAAGTACCAAAACTTTCACTTATTGCCCAAAGACCCACGGGGATTTGAGCTCATGACCTTTTAAGAGGAGGGCATGGCTACAGGTTTGTGCCACCAGGAAGCTATCAAAATCTGAATTTCAGTTTTTTCTGCTGGTCTAAACCTTTAGTTGTCTACTTGTTCAGAGTCTTTCAGAAAAAAAGTGAGACAAAACTTGAATTTCTAATGGAGTAAACCAACATGGAGAAAACACACACTTCTGCTTTCTTTCTAATCTCAGAAAAGCATGAAAAAGCACAACACCTTATTTTTCCTTGTTGAAAACATTTAATTTGGGGTAGGAAAGACAGGTTTAACTTACATTTGGTAGAGAGTCAATGAAGGAATGGATGTTGGCTGCTTTTGCTGCATGGACAATCTCTTCATGTGACACCTTTCTGCTGTTATCTCCATATGCAATGTTCTCAGCAATCGTGCAGTCAAACAGAATTGGTTCTTGTGAGACAATACCCCTCTTACTTTTCCCCACATCTCAGAATGGTCTGAGGGCTGGATGTGATGCTCTCTGATACCTCAGGTCCTGTCTCTTGGAAGTCAAGATTTCATTAAGATGCTGTTTAAGTAGGGAAGGTGGGGAAAGAGTGTGAATATGCAAAGATCATCCTAAACAGCTGCATATACAAGCAACTTTTATTCCTCCTTCAGGTGTCTTGCATATTTACTTACTCAGGTAGATTGACAAATAGTATCACACAATTAGGACTTTAAATCCTAATTGCAGAAGGACTGAATCAAATGTAATGGTATGCTTAAGAATGAATAGTGGTTTATAAATGTTCTTAGGGTGACAATAAGGTGGAGTAAATGTTAATGAGCATAAACCAAGGTGTATAAATGTGGAAAGAACTAATGTTCGCTGCTACTCCCCAGTTTTTCTTTTTTAGAAGTTCACCCGAAGCTGTCTCCATTTTGAATAAAGCTGTTGCGAGCAATGTGCGCTGGTGTTCACTCCTTTGCTCCCTGAGGAATTGGATCCTGGCCAATTGGATCGTCGTCTCCCTACTTGTTGGGCACTGCATGGAGTCAGGGTCTAACAAATGTGTCTTGAAAATTGTGGCATATGTCTGCTTAGATGACCCACAAGACACTTTTTCACTAGCTGACTAGAAATGTTTTGCTGGATACAGAAGTCCCTGTCATAACCAAATCAGTTGCGTGTCCCTGTCACAATAGAACTGCCCTAAGCAACTGCAGTTACTTTTAAAATTGGTACGTTCTGCCTCATTAGCTATTCCTACCTGGCGGTCTGTCATTGGCTACTCTGAAAGTATAAAGGTCCATGCAGCTTCCGCCCAAGTTGGAGAGCTCTGAGCACGTGGTAGAGTACGGAGAACTTTGCCATGTGGCAGAGAAAAGCTGGCGGACTGATCACCCACCAACATCTCCCCATCACCATTTGCTCCCGACGTATCCTTCATCCTGCATGCTCGTTTCTGTCTAC
>JAGPOW010000261.1:225826874-225861455 GCA_030014935.1 Caiman crocodilus | reverse complement strand
AGAAAAGCTGGCGGACTGATCACCCACCAACATCTCCCCATCACCATTTGCTCCCGACGTATCCTTCATCCTGCATGCTCGTTTCTGTCTACAAACTCGCTGGCTCATTCTGTTGCCAGTTATCTGTAACTACTCAAGCAACTCGTTACCTGTAACTATGTAAGCAACCTTACCACCTGTGTCGCGACCACCAGCAGGATAAGTAAAGTTAAAGTTATTTTTGCAACCAATACACTGTGCTTGCCTCTCTGTTATCGGCCCGCCTGATGTCCAATTAAATTAACGATCCTCTGGATGGCTCTGGCCGCCCGAGACAGTCCCATGTCTACATAGCTGGGAAAGTACTTTGTCATCCCTTGCTGAGGTAATAAATTTTCATTATATTGCTTGGGACAACCTGTACTACTTTTCCATGTGTATTGAAGGAAGAACAGGCTTGGGAGCTAGATTAACTGGTCTCAACTCTAGTAATGCACTCTTTTCCTCTTTTGTCTAATAACCTTGTACCATGAAACCACAATCCAAGGTTGTGATTGTCACTGACAGAGGCAGATGACTTAACACTTTTTGCATGCATCCCATCTTGGATTCATCCCATCAAAGACAGTGGCATTCCTTCTGGGATGGTTAGTTTTTGGGCAGATTGCCTGCACTTCATGTGTAGTCCACTGCTAGCTAATGCTTCAGTATTCTCATTTCTACCTCAGAGTGTAGAGTGTGATAAATAACTGAAGCCATGAAGTCCTTGAGAGTCAGAAGGAATACTAGTTTTTCAAGGTGTAACAGGGGGCCAAGGCCCCTGTTACTTTAAGAGGGGAGAGCAGCAGGCTAGAGCAGAATTTTGATGAGGACAGCTGCATTTAGGTTAGCTACTCAGTAAGCAGCTCTGCTGTGTAAACTACACCAGAGGAGCAGACTACTCATTGAGCCAAGAGGAGACACTGGGCTCAATAAGGGAGCTAAGGGGGCCATGCAAAAGAGGAAGAGCTCAGGAGTAGAAAAGTTCAGCCCAGCACAGACAGAAGTGACAATTTTTGCCCAATCTGACCCCTAAAAGCATGCTATAGTAATGACCAACTAGAAGTGCATGGCTCTGAACTCTCATTGCACGAGGGTTCAGATTATGATGCTTCAAAAGAGAGCACCCTCAGTAATTTCTGTTTGTGGCTGCCTCCCAGCCCCAGCTCTGTTTTCAGAATGGGAGGGGAGAAAGGGACCGGGGAGGGAGTTTGGTCTTTTCAGCCGACGCGGGAGAGTAGGGCAGGTGGATTGGTCCCCCTCACCTTGGGGGAGAGGGAGCCTCAAATCCATCCACCCCACCCTACAGTGCTGGCTGGGGAACCCCCAGACAGAGCTCACTCTCCTCCCTTTCTTCCCATTCTGAAAACAGAACCAGGGCTAAGAGTGGGGAAAAGGCATTTTTAGGGGAGACCAGCTCTAGGCTCACAGTCAGCAGCTGGATTCCCCAACCCCTGGGGCTCAACAGCAAAATTCTGTTGAGTCCAGGTGATCATTATAACTCATGGCACTTCCTGCAAAATGCCATGAGTTAAAACAGGGAGCTGCTCTTCTGTCTGCACCTTTAGATCTTGCTCCCTGGATGGAAAAGAACTCTTTTCTGCAAGAGTGGCTGCAGGGACCCTGGAAGCACAGACTGGAGCTTGCAGAGCATAGAGATCCAAGGTAAGGGTACTAACTTACATTAGGGGTTGATGGTTTTATGTTTGCATTTTGTGTTTAAGATACCGGAGGACCAGATTGTGGCTCTAGGGGTGGTATGTTGGTCACAGGATGAGCAAGGTGGTGGGTAATGGCTGAGAGTAATGGGTGTGGTGACGAATGAGACTGGAGGCCACAATTAGAGTCCTAAAGCACAACTGGAACCAATGGAGGCACAATTTGTGCTCTGGGGTAATCTGGGCATGCAAGGGCATAACCAGTGCATGGAGGGCGAACTGAGTGCCAATAGAGTGAGTAGCAAGCAGGGGGACAAACCATTTTGTTTCCAGACTGATGATCTAGTGCTTCCCGGTATAGATGGAAGTTTGGGCTGGATCCTTTGTGGGGTTGGGATTCACATGCCCAGCTTGGGCTCTGTACCATGCCAACCCAGTCCCACACAACACCTCCCCCAGGGTACGAGATCCCAGTCACTGCAATCTCTCAACTGCAGGGTCCCTTCCACAGACTTCCAGTTATATGGTGTGCTCCAGACACCCCTGGGCCTAAGAGATCACAGCACCAACCCATGGATGCTGGATCTGAGTCCCCAGACCTGGCAGGTCTCTCAGTCTTGGCTGTGGCTGGGACATGGCTAGGAGCCCCAGCAATGTGAGCCTGCAGGGAGAGCGGAGGATGGGAGCAAGGTCATAAAATAATACAAAAATGCTTTATAAATGTTGATTAACTAGGAAACCATAAACAATTTATATGTATTGTAAACTAAGATCATTGTAACTATATGGGAAGCATTATTGTAATCATGGTGTCCGGGCACATTTTAAGTAACATAAATAGAGTTTTTAACATTAAAAAGAAACAAAAACATTATTCTTCAGCTGTTTTAAGATACAGAATGTAAAAAGAATTGATATATGTTGAGTGCATATAGGTAGATCTTCATCACTAATAACACTTCTATTCATTTGTAAGTATTTAGCTATTACAGACCCCCTGCAAAATGCCATTGAATCCAATGCAGTCCTCTGCACTGAATTCAGCAACAGCTTCTAAATCATGTGCATGTAGCACAGAGATGGGCAATTAGTTTGGCTGGAGGGCTCCTTAATGAGTTTTGTTGAGGTGTTGAGGGCTGCAAGGGTAGCCTGCCCCTTGACAGGTGCCCCGCCCATCTTATGACTGGAGTTCCCATCCCCTAACCCCTTACCTTTGCCACTGGAAGTCTTTCCTCTTGCCTCCTCTGGTGGGGGGCGACGGGGGTTGCTTGTATATTGTGTAATGGGGTAGAGGGTGTATGTGGTGGGGGGCAGCATATGTGTGTGGGTATGGGGCGGTGTGTGAGGGAGTGTGGGTGCATTTGTGGGGTGTGATTGGGGTTTGGGTGGGTTGCGTATGTGCTTTTAGGGTGCTAACCCCTGCCTGCTCTTTGTGATGTGGCTCAGCCCAGCCCCTCTGCAGGAGGTGGAAGGGGATCAGTGCTGCCTGCCTGGCTCCCAGTGTGCTGCAAAGGGCAGAAAAGCAGCTGCTGCCAATGGGCAGCAAGAGAAGCCCCTAGGAGAGGGGAAGAGGGGCAGGCAGCTGAGCCTGGCACCCTTGGTCTCTGTTGCACACCTGCCCAGCGGGGCTGCACCAAACTCGCTTTGGCTCCTGCTGCTGCTCTAGCCCCACCTGCCTTTCCTGCGCCTGCCTGGTGGAGCTTTGTGAGCTCCTTCAGCACTGCTCCCCCATACACATGTTCCCCAGTCCAGCCATGCACTAGCAGGACCAGAGTGAGCTGCAGGTAGAGCCCTGCTCCCCTCAATGCTGGAGCTTTCCCTCCCTACCTGCTGCCCCAAGCACTGCAGCAGGGACAGAAGGAGGAGTCACCGGAAGCCAGGGGAGCTTAGCAGTTCCCTGGGCAGGGGCAGCAGTAGCCCTGCCCAGAAGTTGCACCTGCTGGCCAGGGATAGTGCCCTCCAGCAGGGGAAGCAGGCACCACTCTAGGTGGGAGAAGGCAGGACTCAGCCCCATGCAGAGTGCAACAGGGTCAGCCACGAGTGGAGCCAGTCAATTGGTGGGCGCCAGCCTGTGGGCCAGATCAAATGAGTTGGTGGGCCAGATCTGGCCCATGGGTTGTATTTTGCCCACCCCTGCTGTAGCATTTCTCAACCATCCAGTAAGTTCTCCAAATGATGGGGGAAAAGTTGCATTCTCCCTTTCTTTATTGTGGTTATATGTGAAGAACCTTGAAAATTCAATAGTATCTATACTTACTCTTTTTGAACATTACAAAAATATAAAAATATCTGGTGTATTCTACTCCATTAACAAGAATACAACATGTAAGTTATAATTTAACTAGAAGTTAGATCTTCACAAAGAACTACTTACCATTTCTCCATCAAGGGGATCATAGAATCTCTCAAGCAATTGAACAACGGTGCTTTTCCCACAGCCACTGCTGCCAACAAGAGCCAAGGTTTGTCCTTTTTCTACCTTAATATTCAAACCCTGAAGCACTTTGACCTCTGGTCGAGTTGGGTACTTAAACATCACCTCTTTGAACATTATGTTGCCACCAAATATTTCCTATAATTGAAAAGATTATATATGATCAATATGTAGGAGAATTTTGGCAGATCCTAAAAGAAGGTGCTGAGCATTATTAATGACATTAATGGGAATTTTGTAGTTAATTTTAATGTTATTGGGATCTGGCCATTCTGTGATATTTCAAAAGGCCCTTAAATTCTGGCAATTTTGCTTCAAACAAGTTTTAAATAAGACCAGTTCTTCAAAAGTTATAACAATTTTATGTGCCCAGCTTCTGATACTCCAAGAGGGCTTCATTGTTCAACATTTTCTTAGAAAAAAAGGGGACTGATTCAAGGTGGTTACTGGAAATCAAGGGGTTTTTTTTATATTCTTGGCCTACAAACCAAAGCAATGCTTCTGTTTTAACACTTCCCCCCCAAACTATAAAAGCAGCATAATAAATATTATTATGTAAACATACAAATGGCTTAACCTGCATAACATGTCAAACTTATAATTCATAGGAAATCTTAATAATAATTTTCTTATCCTTCATTATTATCATTTACAATTCAAAAATGATATGGAGCAAATTTCAAACATCTTTACTTGTCGAAGATGCCATGTGAATCTATGGCTGTTGTAAGTACTGAAGGTACTGAATTGAGGAGGGTGGGGAATGAAAGTGTGACCGGGAAAGAGAAAGTGACAGAGGTTATGAACAAATTACTTCACAGTGGAAGAAGGTGGAGATTTACTATGAGCAGTAACACCCCTTTTTAATTCATTGCAATAGCTTGGGTGAATAGAGGTATGCAGGAGTGTAATTAAGGCATCTTGTTAAATCACTAGAGAAATGAACCTGGCCTTAGATTTATGCCAGGGATGGGCAATTATTTCAGGTGGAGGGCTGCTTACTGAGTTTTGGCAAGCTGTCAAGGGTCACATTTCCCTCTTGAGTGCAGGGAAGCAGAACAGCCCCATGGTCCCAGGCCAGAAGCTTCTTCTAGGCAGGAGGCTTCTGGCTGGAAGGGCAAGGTTAGGCAGGCCTTGTTGCTAGTTCCTTTTAATTTTCTAAACTTTTAAGGGCCCCGCAGGCTGGATAGAATGGCCTGGCAGGTTGGATCTGGCCCCCAGGCAGAATTTTGCTTGCCCTTGGTTTATGCTGAATGCAGCTTTGATTACAACTTGCTATAAATGGGTATCAGGTTTCTTAGCCTGAGAAATCAGAGGTGACTAGACATTAATGGTAGTCATTTCACTTCCTGGAATACTGGCATGCCTTACCTTGCTAGCCTGAGGTGGACCATATACATATCTCTCTCATTCTCTCTTTCTTTCATTATTAGATATAGGTAAAAGGGAGTAAACAGACAGCCACTGTACATCCTGATTTGTCCATACCTTCTGCATACACAAACAGATATGCTATAAGCTGTCTGTGTCTGCAAGTGACTCAGGTAGTTTCACTAAATGCATTTGATAATTATTCTAGCTCACTTATTTCTTATTATCTTGAATAAAAAGTGCAATGGGGCCTGACTATCCCAGGTCCATGCCAGGATCATTTTGTCATGTATGATAGGAAGAATCTCTGACCTCTGCTACATTGTCCTATAGTCAGTGCACTGGACCATACAGAGAGCTCTCAACAAGAAAGTGTTTGGCATGGATAGTCCATTGAGTCATGAAGCAAAATTCAGCTCATTTTTGGAGAGGTCTTGAAAACCAAAGACAAATTTATGGGAATCAACAGGACAGCTGACTTAAATGTGGATTTTAGCAATACTAAAAGACAGGAAAGGACTTAGTGAGATGTTTCTTTTGGATTAGTCATAAGGTTATGGCCCTAAGATCAGTTTAATCAAAATACTTAATGAGAGAAAGTGGGAAAAATATCAAAAGTCATGAATGGTTGCGGAAGTAAGCAATATAATTTACATTGTTCACTTACAGGCTTCAGTCCTTCCTCATTGTAACTGTCTATTAAGGGTACCCTTTCAAACAGCTTGAACATATGAGCTGCTGACATCCTGGCTTTGGCATAATCTGGAGTAAATGAACTGCTCTGTCCTAGTGCCATTGCACCAAATACAATAGCTGAAAACACCCTGTAAATACAAACCAAAAGAGAAGTGAAGTATAAATTATTAACATGAATACATATAATACTGAGGACAGGCAAAGAGCCTAGTCAGTCTTTTTTGTGACCATCATGTTAATAAGCAGGCGTGTATCATGAATAGATATATCCATGAATGGTGTGTGCCCCCAGCAGGTGGGGGGGCATGGCTGCGCCGGCAGTGGCAGGTGCGTGGTGGCCATGGTGGGAGCATTGCAGTGGTGAGCGGGGAGCTCCTGCAGGTGCCACCAGCAGCATTGGTGGCAGCCAGGGGCAATTGTGGACCACCCACAGACGCTGCCACCGGCGGCAGGGTGGCAAGCAGTGACTGCCCACAGGCACCACCAACAATGCTGGCAGCACCTTTTTGCAGGGGGTGCACTGGCACATGCAGTGGGTGCATGTGCATCCACATGCACCCCCTATGCATCACCCATGGATATATCCACATTCTTTCCCAAATTCAGTGCTTTCCTTCTTTTTGATGGAATTCTTATTTCTTCCTCTTTTTTTGGCGAGGGAAGGAACTAAATTCCACTTTCCCCTCCTTGTTTATTGTCATAAGAGGTGAGGGAAATGCAATATTTTCCTTGTGACAAAACAGGACATTCCACCCTGCCCTCACTCTCTGGCATGCTTAGCTGTCTCCAAGCTCCAGTTTCTGTTGAGTGGGAGGTGGGTAGGTTGCAGAGCATCATGAGCATGAGCAGAAGGTGGAACAGCCCTGTTTTCCTCAGGACAGGGCCATTTTAACATCTGTTCTGGGTGCTCCATTGGTGAGTTCAGGAGCATGCCTAGAGCAGGTGTTTAAAATGGGACAGTGCCAACAAAAACAGGATGTATGATCACCCTATGGCTATGGTACCTTCTCTGGGCCTCAGTTTCCTCATGTCTTAGAATAATTATATTGACATTTTGGTGAAACTGTTTGCAATTTGTGGCTGAAACTCATGATTTGACATTTCACACAGTGAGCTCTACTTGTGGGACAAACTGCTTGTGAAACTGTAACTGTTGCAAGAGCAGTTAAAATCCTCTGTTCCGTAATGCATTGCTTAAAAGGTTATGAAGAAAACACAAAACAACATCCTTTTGCAAAAATAACGTGCCCTTAAATTGGATAAAAAGCTGCAGTATGTTATTTTTGCTTACCTGTGCCCTTGAGCATATTTCATTGACATAACAAAGCTACAATGTCCTAAAAACAGATAAGTCTTCCCTGTCAAGACTAGATGAGGTAAGATTAATAAAATACAAGGTATGGAGCAGCAGTACAAGAAAAGGAAGGTATGAGGATTATTGAGGAGAAAGATATAAGAGGAGGGATTGTTTGAAGGGAGAATGTTCTTGCCAACTAAGAAAGTATTCCAGAGTAGGAGGCAACAGCACAGAAGGAGAGCAAAATTAGAGGGAACCAGAGACAGTGAGGGCAGAAGCATACTGGGAAGTGCCACAGGAAGCAAAATTATTAATAGAAATTAAAACAGAACTTTGGACGGGGGCAAAGAAATTCAGTGTAACATGGTAAGAAGTGATGGAGAAATCCAGAGAAGGGGTGGGTGAATAAAAAGATAACAATAAAAAGATATCATCATCAGCAACAGAGTTTTGCAAAGATAAGAGATGGAGAGTGGGGAGGTCTTGAAACCTAAAGAAGAGAAATTCATGGGAGTCAAGGGGACATTTGACCTGTATATTTTATCAGCATCAAAAAGGCAGAAAGGATTTAGTGAGATAGTGGATACAGGGAAGATGAAAAGACAATGCTAAAAAGTCTGCAGATGGTAGGAACAGCTGCAAACATAACCAATCTCCGATATTCAGAGCATTTTCTACAGGTTTTACAGCTGATTTTTCTGTGCTGATCAGCTGTTTGCTCCAACCCCACCTTTTCTCAGTTCTTTCACCTTGGTTTCTTTGAACACTTGCCCTTTACCCTCTTCTCCCATTCCTTGTCCTTATTATTTCCATTTCTATTCCCTCCCCTTCACTTTTCTTTCTTTTCTCTTACCCCCTCTCTTCCCCCATCCCGCAAAAATCATAATGCTATTATGCCTATCCCTCAGTTCACTTTTGTTGTGTATTCCACTCCTCTTCCTACCCCCATGTCTGTCTTGTCTAGTTAGATGGTAAACTTTTCAATACAGGAACTGTTTTCTACTATTCTGGGATTGTAACAAGCCCAGCACTACTGGGCCTATTCTTGGTTAAAATATTAATAATAAATATCTGATGCAACTTGGATTTTGTGAAATTCAATGGGAAATTAACATTCAAGGCAGCTTAACCTATTATACTAGCTGTAAGTGCAGCTGCATGGGGAAGTTTTTGACACTGTAAGTGCAAATTATATCCAAATTCATCAATATCCTAAGTACAACAAGCCTCTATTATATCTAGCTGAATTATTTTTATGTATTGTGTTTATAGTAAGCATTTTTCAGTACAAAGCAAGTGGCTCAGATGACAATTTAGTTAGGATTTTCAAAACCAGTTTTAGTACTGTTCCTTACACCAGAGTATTTATTTACAAAGAAGCAGCCTATATAAATAAGTGTAATGAGTACAAATACACAGTCACCTGGGAAGTAAAGAAATGACAGAAGTAAAGCTTAACAGAACCAATCACAATCATTTTATTATTATGGAAAAAATGTTTTGTTATCTACCATACACACCTACTTGTGTTTACTCTCAAAATACCCACTCACTATCTTCTCTCACATACTCTCACTTATACCCACTACCACCACAAAAAAACACCTATACATTCATACTTCCAGTTGCTGATGGCCCTTCTTCTTTACCTCCTTATGGAAGGGTGGCCTTCTTTTTATTTGAAGGAGATAGCCTTGAGTTGGGTTTCCAAACTGAATGCCATGTTCACAGAATTGTTTACTATAAACATTAAAAAATCATGACTTTTGTCATCCTTCCCCAGATAATCAGAGGACATTTTGAAAAATAGTAAGGTTTTGTTCGTATAATTTGCCTTTCTGTTTTGAGTCTTGGATGGCCAGTTCTTAATTTTTCTTCTATAACCACAAGAGCTAACAATGTTTGTTTTAAAAATGAATAAAGTTGAGATTCATGTGTAATCTCATGACTCCAGGAACTAGAAACATAAAGACAAAAAGAGAATATTGCTAGGCTCATTCTAAAATGAAATAGCACATGTTGGCTTGGCTGTGATCAAGGGTAACCTTGATCTAAAGAGAGTAAGTTTAATTCAGAAGAACTAGTCATCCAAAGCTATGCAGCTATGAAGGAAAGGATGCAAGGGGCAAGTGCAGGGAGAAAAGGACACCTTTGTGAGAGCTAGGATTCAGAAAAAGGCAAAACAGCAGTTGTAGAAGAAAGGATGTTTATTTTTCTATGATATTATGTTTATCACCCTGCCAATCCTGTATTTAAGAGCTATAGGCTTGTTATTACCAGGTTGTAAGAATTCAAGAATTCTCCCCCCGCAATTATTTCCAGAGCCAAATTTGGAAACCAATACAGTCCAAGAGCCATTTTTTTCCAAAATTGTGCCTTTATTCTTCTCAGTTGTACCTCAGTATCATTAAAAACATCACAAGTAAAAATACCCATTAAGTCACCCTATTTTCTCCCTGGCTGGGAGCAGATTCTTTTTTCCAGATCAGAAACATTGAAGCGTGTTGTTATTTTAACTTCAATCTGAATCATATGCAACTGGTATTCCTTCACTGCTTGTTAATATAAATTAAAGGCAAGATGGCTTTTTGGACTAAGAAAAAATCCTGGTCCTATTAAATTTGACTACAGTTATATTATTGGATTTTACCCAAGAGATATAGCTTCAATCCCTGGTTGTACCAGAAATTTCCTCAGTGATCTTAGGCAAGTCACCTGATCCTGCTAATAACTGACAAGAGTGTAGCACAGTGGTTACCAACCAGTGGATCTCGATCCACTGATAGATCTCAGAGCCTCTTGCAGTAGATCTTGGAGCCTCTTGGAGTTGATTGGAGACTGGGGTGGGGGGCTGAGTACCTGAAAGCTTGTTTAAAATTTATTTTCCCCAACTATTTAAGTTGGCTTAATAAAAGATATTAGATTCACCCAAAGAACCTTGTTTGCCAACAGTAGTGATCTGAAGTTATCAGCCTTGTAGGAATTTGGCTGTAATATGTTCTTCTGCTATGTGGAAGAGGAAAGGAAAGGAAAGGAAAGGGAAGCCAGGGATTCCTGTAGTAGCTTGTCCTTTGGTTTTCTACAGCTCTTTGATCCCAATTATTCCTTATGCTAATCCTTTAAAGCAGAGTGCAGGGAATGCAAATGACTTCTCTGGCTCCCCTAAAATACAGCTAGATCTGTTTTAAAAAACACCTTTCTGTCCATGGAATCAGAGTAAAGACTTGTCCAATATGCCTTCATTCTGCACTTTTTACCGTGGTACAGGTCCACTGACTCCAAGAAATTACACAGATATAAGTAAGGGCATATCTAAACACACCTGTTGTTTTAAAGTATAAAAATGGCTGGGGACAGAAGAAAAATTTTCCTGTTTTTTTCATGGCTGCCTTTGAGGATTCTTAAACTGTGTTCCACTGTATCCATAAAATTGTGCCATCCAGCCTGTCTTCTGCCTGACTTCAGAAAAACACACTTGACTACCTGTAGCAATATACAAGTATCTTCCCTTATGTGGACAAAAAAATAAATTGCAATAGAGATACTTACAAAATTACATCTTTAAACTGCATGTGTCCATTTCTCACTAGATAGGCACCAAATCGAAAACAACCAGCATAGACAAAGTACATAATTGCTTGGGAAAGGGCAAAAGTAATTCCAAAGATATGTGCCTTCTTCACAGAATTTCTGTAACAAAGAATAGGCATTTTCATAATTATATTTTAGTTTCTAAGAAGGTATTAAGTGCCCTTTGCTTGTATTGAATTCAGTGTTCAATATTTAGTTGTGTAATATTTTTGGAGGAAGCAATCTCCAAGGTTAGACTGAGACTTAAAAGTACAACATTCTTGTATATTTTAGAACCCTGTGTCCCTGAAAAATTGATTAGAGTGTGATGCAATCATATCTTTCAAGGATTCAATTAAATAATCACTTTTGAAACTGTACAACATCACAGCGTAAGATATAATCATTAACAGATCTTCAGGATTCTTTAGGAAGCAAAAATTAATTCAGCCAAAACTAAACTTTTATGCCAACTATGACATAAGAATACTGTCATTTAATCAAAACACCTGAGCTATTATGCTGATGCTGACTGTCCTTACAAACAATGTTGTGTAATTTCTGGTTAAATGTGGATGTGGAGTAGGAAAGTGACATACCATCAGAGCACAAACAGCACTAAAATCAATTAAGACCATGACATCTACAGCAGAATTCCATTAACCTTTGTGGGCTGAAAGGAACATTTTCTAGCTCTGCATTATTTTTTGGCACTTAGTGTTACAAACTCAGTGAGTTACCCCTGCAGTGTGGACACATAAACACACGTACACAGAGAGAGCTATTGGCCAGGTCAGGCAGGTTCAAATCTACATCTCTAGGGCCTGACAGCCTTGGGCCTGACAGCCTCAGTCCTGACAGCCTCTGAAAAAAACAGAAGAGGAAGTCCCTCTCTTGGTTTAATCCTAACAGCTGAAAAGCGAGGAGGAAGACTAGAACCCTGTAATAATTTATTCTCCTCCCCCCACTCTCCCCATGCCTAGCTCAGATATTGAGGGTACACACCCAGGAAACAGGATTATAGACTTTTGAATATTTGAATCAGCATCTTTCTAATGTCCCAGCATAAGACTGGGAACTTAGGCATTGCCCAGGCTCCTCTCCTCTTGAAGCTGTATCTTGCATTTAATATTCATTGGACAGAAACTAGAGCACTGGAGAATTTTCTGTCTTATTGGGAGCAGGGATCTAAGCTAGAACTGAAGGCCTACTCACTTGCAGAGTAGAGGTTGTCTCGCTGAAACAAACACTGTCTAGCTGGCTCTCTTGCTCCTGGCCCTATACCCATGATTCTGTACCAGGGTGCTCTGGTACCCTGAGGTGCCACCAGATCCTTTGAAGCATGCAACAAGGTGGAGATAAACAGATTATTGCAGACTCAGGCTTGTCCCTGTCTTGCTGATTTTCCTCACCCTGACTGCCTGACTCCTCCACAAGGAAGTAAGCACTATAAAATATAAATAATTTTTTGAAATTGGGTGCCATTCAGTTCACAAAAGTTATGGGGTGTCTCAAGTCCAAAGAGGGATACCTCAAGCCCCCAAAAGTTGAGAACCACTGCCTTCCACATCTCTCACATGGCTACCCAGGTGACCTACTTCAAAAGGAGCACTGGAAAGGGTCTGTATGGTGCCTCACCTGTGGTACCATACACTGGAGCACTATATTTGGCCAATTTGAAAGGCACAGGTGTAAGTCCCTTATAAATGATAGGGACCTAAAACCTGGGTTTCCTACTTTGTGGGCAAAATTTCAATTGCTGGGAACTAAAACATGGGAGGGCATGTCTTCTCTTCTTCTAGTGTCTAAGACCCATTAGTCATGGAGTTTGGTTCAGTACACAGCTTACTGAACATGCTCAGATTGTGTGCATTGTAACGTATTTACAGTGTAGCAGTAAGAAAAATGAAATCAGCAAAAATACTGAAAAATGCCACTGAGGCAACTGGAAAACTGCCATTTAGTTACAGAAAGGGTAATGAAATTCTTCCCCTAATCTTCATTTCCACTGAACTCACCTTGGAAGGATTATAGCTAGCATGGACATGCCTGTATTTATGCTGCATAGGCTGCAATCACATCTCTGCAGCATAAATGTATGCCTATATTTTTCCAAAGTGAAAGTAATTCTGAGAGCTCACCCTGTGTTTTGGAGAGTTGGTACTCAGTATTTTCTGAAATTTGGAATGACTTGATGATGCTTTAGATTGTCTGTGATGTGAAGCTGATTAAACACCTGAGATGTTTAGTGACCTGATACTGAAAGTACTAATTAATTCTGAGATCTACCTTTGTAGTTCTTACTCAAGCAAAGTTACACTGGCTTTAATGAAGTAATCATGCAGAAGTAGACTTTTGGCTAATAAAACTACATGTACACTAGAAAACAGGGCTTATGACTACCAACATGGATAAAAGGACTATGCAGGTTTCCCTCACTTTATGCAGGTTCTGTATGTGCAAATTTGCTCTTATGCAATGACCCTTCTTATGCCAAAAATTTGTTATATGCAAGGTAAATTCACTTTTATGCAATAAGTATGGTGAAAGCCTGCAGTCAGCTGCTTTGTGTGGTGCATTGTGGGAGTGACATGCACCAAAATATAGACTCCTGTGTGGATCTATGCTCCTTGATTGTTGCCTGGGACACATGTTTCTCTAGTTGTCATCCCCATTATGATAACATTCACCACCACCCTGTGCTTGTGTGTACTGTCTGCTATTGGTGAGTACCAAAATTGTCTTGTAGAAGTGGTAGAAATGGGTCTGGAGGTCAGTACAATCAAGGTCTTGGAACGTATCCCTCTTTGTTTCACTGTAAAGTGGGTTCCCTCTATGTGAATTTGAATTATGTGCTGTTTTCCAGAAACGCATGTACAGCATAAAGTGAGGGAAACCTCTATTTTAGAAAATAGCTTCTGTAGCAGTTAAACTCTTTGGAACAGGAGTACCATGTACAGGCAGTCCTTGACTTACAATGTTTTGAGTTACAGCATTTCACACTTGCAATGTTTATAAATTGACACTGTTTCAATTTTTTGTTATCAGTTTTGACTTTAGAACACCATGCCACACCAGCAAACAAGTTTGCTGCATCACCCATCTTCCTGGAGAACATCTGTCCAAACTTCCTTGAGTACTTTCTTTAAGAAAGCAGACAAGACTCCAGAATAACCTGCAGCCAAGACTCTTGAAAAGACTCTAGCAAAGAGCCCTTCAAAAAGGCCAGCAAAGTCACCTCAAAGAAGTCTTCCCAAATCAATATGATTGATATTTACAATATGAATACAATAATGTAGCTATATTACTCATCTATAATTGATTGAGTATAACATTCTGGGTAATTTTTGGTGAAAGTGGGGTATCAGGACTTGGTTCAGAAACCCATCCCTCATTTGTAACATTGTTTCCTATGGGAAAATTGGTTCCAAGTTACATCGTTTTGACTTAAGACATCGTTTTCAGGAACCAATTGTCTTAAGTCTAAGGACTGCCTGTACTACAATAAGAGATTACAATGGTATCATTTATTCAAAAAACAGTAATTAAGGCTTACTTTTTGATTATCTTTGCCTGAAGCAAAATATATAGCATATTTTTATGTCCAAAGTGGGTTTGGCCTGCTATGTATTATGATAGAAAAGGTTATTTGTGCTGGCCTCTTTACTATTCATTCCATCCAGGAAGAGTGCACCAACCCCAGATGCTTTCTCAGCCTGACTAAGGGTTTTTAAACCCAAAGCTTGCTAAGAAAAATGGTTCCAGCAATGTAAGTTGATCTAATAAAAGATATCAGATTCACCCAAAGAACCATCTCTGCCTATGTCCTTAGACCAACATGGGTACAACCTACAACCCTGTAACATGTTATGATATGTTAGTCTATCATGTTAGTTTATTAGTGAAAATTTACACTCAATTCCAAAACCAAGAGTTTGAATTAATTTAAATATATATATATTACCTGTATGGTAGTTGCAAATTTTGTCCATACATAGACTCAAATTTTCTTTCCTGAGTCAAAGCAACAACAGTTCGAATATTTTCTATGGCTTCAGAAGCAATCTGTATTGCAGAAAGGACATATTCATCAATGAAAAAACAAGGTTGCACAATAATATTTAATTCTAACCTGGTAAACATAGCTTGGGTTGACTATTAAGTGACATAAGATATGTCTACAATCCAATAGAAGATGTCACTACAGCATGACTAGCCTGGATAACAGAACCAATAGTGGCTAAGTACAAACATTCAGGTAAGGAGGAGGTTAGATCAAGTTAAAAATAACCACTGGATCTAAGGTAAGTTAGGATGGGGAAACGAGCTAGAGTGGGGGGTTGCAGGCAGGATCTTCAGGGGAATTGTGGGAGTAGGTGGGGTCTGTGAGAGGTTGGTAGGATCCGGGAGGGTTTGGCAGGGTCTGGGAGGGCTTGCCAGAGGGTTTGGGGGCAACAGGGTCTATTTTTAGTTCCATGATCCCACCACAGCAAACCTAAACCCCCACCCCCTCCCCCCGCTGGGACTTACTTCCTTGCCCCCCAGCATTGGCTAATGCTGCTATAACCAGTACTGGGAGCAGCTTGTGTGATGGGGGGGAAGGGTGTTGAGGGGAGAGCTGGTTAGTCTGTGGGTGGTGGGAGTAAGAGGCTGGGGAGCTAAAAATAGCCTGGTGCTGGGAGGTGGGGGTGTTTGGAAAAGTGGAGCCCAGCTGCACTGGGAACTGTACAGAATTTCCATTCACCAATTTCTCATATCCTGTTTTTATTTACTTGTGGAGTTTTACACAAGCCCTTGTTCCATCTCCTATTTAGCTCTTTTGTGCCTGTTTCTCCCTCAAAGACCTGAGGAAGGGTACTGTAGTACAAAAAATATGTTTAAATCTATCCCAAACATGCAATGGGTCCAATAAATGGTATCACTCACAAAAATTCTTGCCTCTCACTTTCTGGACCATCACAGCTATAACATCACTTCAACACTATCAACACACTTCTGAACATTTAGGGGAAGATTTTTCTTTGTATTTTGGCATTTAATTCCCATTGATTTGAGATTGAAAATCTTCCCTTACTGGTATAAGAAATAAAATAGATGGGGGAGGGGGGAGGAGCAGCGAGCTATTTGAAAAATGGCTAAGGAGTTAGGCAAACAATCTCTATTGGGAATCATGTGATGCTTGTGAAACTCTGACTCAGAGGCATTATTATATCAATGGAATTTACTTTTAGCTATTGAATATGAATAGCAATATTTCTTATAGGAAATGAGAAAGTGTGTTACAGGTCCCCTTACAATTAAGGCATGATTAACCTTAAGTTGTATATGTCAACTTATGAATGAATAAGTTCAACCAATGAATGGTGTAATAAAACAAGCAATAAGCTAAAAATTATTTCACAAAAAATGTGTAATAACTTTATAGTTTGTTCTAATCACACTATTAATTGAACACATAGTCAAGTGCTCCCCTGAGGCAGGGGCAGGGGTGCACCACTGGCTGCCAGGCCTGCAGATGACAAGGATTGGTGGTGGAAGGTCAGGGCTAATGGGGCTTATCCCCCAAAATGCGGGGCAGTAGTGGCAGCACAGCGGGCCACAAGGTAGCCTGGTCATGGGCTCCTGGTGGCTGCAGCAGGCCAGAGGGCACACACAGACACAGACATGCAGCCACAGCCTGCAGTAGCCTAGCAGTGTGTACAGCACTGACCACCACAACAGGTAAGTTGATTGTGGTGAAGGGGTATTGGGGGGGGTGCAGATTGAGGCCCCTGTGGTGAGGGGGGGGGGGGGCTGGGGTGAATGGGGCCCCAGGGCTGGGGTGGGTCATAGGACACTCAGAGCCTGGGCAGCTAATCCAGGGCTGCGGGGTGGGGTGTGGGCTCCCACCATTGCATGCAAACAAGCAGAAGCCTAGGGGGCAGTGCCCCCTAGATCTGTGCACAGGGCAGAGGTGGTCTGCCACTGTGGGCTGGGCTCTGCACCCTGCAGCCACTGCCCCGGAAGTGGTGCAATGCCATGTACTGCCACGCCTTGATGCACATGTGGCATGGCAGGAACATGATTGTGTGAATTGTACATTAGATACCACTGCACGTTTGCCTACATGTATAGAGGAGCCTGTAGTAATAGCTAGATTAAGTTTTAGTTAAGGGTTTTTTTGGAAAGTTTTTTGTAAGTATTTTTTTCTTTTTCCTTACTATGTATAGTACCTGCTACTGTGTGTCCTGAAAGGCAAAGGTGATCAAGATTAGAAAAGTAAATAACAAAACAAAAAAGATAATTAGTGAGAGTTAAGTCAGCAAGAGTTAATTCAAAAGTTAAGTCAAATTTGGCAGCCTTTTGTAGTAATCACTGGAAGCACAATGAATGAAATAGACTGCCTTCTCCCCGTCTGTTATGGTTTGTTGGTTCTTAAGAATATTCTGGACTCAAAACAGTCCTAGAAAAATTAACATGTAAAATAAAAGATGGAACAAAGTCCTTCAAGACCTGTATGTTGTCTATGTAAAGTGCACAAACAGTATCACCCACCATCTTGTGAATCTATATATTATACTGTCCAACAGAAGAACATGGTATACTAACATTTCATTAAAGCTATGCTACAGCTGACTATTTCCAGAAGTGATAATATTCAAGTGAAACTGATGTCCTCAGGATAAAACTACCAGGAGAGCTGTGAGGTCTAGATTTGGGCATATGCAAGTGTGGTGGGTCATGTGAAAAATGACCAAAATTCAAAACTAGAAAAAATATCAGCTCTTTCAGGAAGCTGATGAATCTTAACAAAAGTGGAGTTTTACTGCGAAAGAGATGTGAAACAGGGAGCTCCATGCTGAATGTAGTTCATAGTCTAGTTCAAGTGTACTCCCTTTATAGCTAAACCAATTACAATGTATACTTTTTAATTTGAAAACCTCAGCGTGGGATATGAAAGTCCAGCTGGATTTTCTCATGTATTGTTACCAAAATAAAGTATTACAATCCTGTGGAACTTCATCTCCATAGTTTTGGTACCTGTGTCATTCATGGTTTACACTGGGCTTGCACAAAGTGAAACCAACTGGCCATCTAATCAGAATTTAGTAAGCAAAGTGATAAACAAGGAATGAAATGTAGTTCACTCTAACTTAACTGAGTTTTCTACAGCATTAAAAGGATTAAAAGTTTTTCTTTGTCAACTGTATAAGAGCAGCTCTATTCATTTGGAAGGTACCTGTTTGGAAGGCAAATTTTCAGAATAGAACCCCATTTTAATGAAGAGAACAGATTAAAATATCAGGGATCAAATCAAAATACCTGTGGATTGGTTCTTATTTTGGTTAGAGTTTTTATAAGTGTAAATAATTCCTTGAAGGTTGTCAAAATCTGAATCTAAATAAAAACTGCACTAATTTATACTGTTTGGTTTATTAAAAGGCTGGGAACATGCTGACTCTTGTATTGTCTATTAACAATGTAGCTACAATTTACATCTTAAAGAAGCTGACAAAAAGATGATTACCCTGTAGCTGAACAGTCCAATTATTTGCTTATGTAATTAACTGAAATGCACAAGAAAATAATTTGATACATCACCAAAACTGTACTTTCTGAATAGACAAGTGGAACTGGTTTAGACAGCTTCTGGATTAGCCAACCATGTAAACAAAAAATATCACTTCTGTGAAATACATACAAATATTCAACCATCTAGCTCAAATTGACAAATTTGTCAGCAAAGGCCAGAGCATAAGACTCAGCCTCCTTTCATGGGCTGCATATTCTGGTTGCCCCTGGAAAGCTCAAGCTCCCTGTGCTTATCCTTGCTGAGGATACCTGGTCCCTCTTTACTGAGGATAAGTGTAGGCATGAAAGCATCCGGGAGGGCTGTGGAGGAAAGGGCTGTGGAAGTGCTGGGTGACTTGGTGCAGCAGCATGCTGCTTGATCTCCATGCCACTTCAATTTGGATCAGACTTTTCCAGGCCCAACCTAGCCTCTTCAGGAGCTATATTTGGCCTATTTGGCCAAAAGTGACTGGCCCATGACCTGGCTACTTTATTTTAATGTTTCAAAATGCTTAGTAACTGAAAGATTTGGGACCTTCCAAACCAAACAAAAGAAAGATGATGATTACTGAAAAGCTAGTGAAGATTGCTTGGCTTAATGACTAGATGTGTGGGCCCTGGTTGGCAGTCAGGATAACAAGCCATGGTTTGAGAGCCAAGAGCAAGAAATAGCATACCAGGTCAAAGTCAGAAACTAGGAATCAACAGGTAGGGGTGTCAGGCTAAGAACTAGGCGCAAGAGGCAAGTCTGGGTTATTGGACCAATTTTTGTTCTTTGTCTTATGCTTAAAGGGGAACTTGCTGTATTCAAATACTCTCTTTAGAGAATGAACTATTTTTGCCCAAGCCATTTTCATGACTTCATTGCTACCACCTAGATTCTTACATTAAGTTTAAGCAACAAAGTCTTATGTGTTGCAACTGTGGTGAGAGTTTGATTGAAATACACATCTTTGTAAATGTCAAGGTAAAGACTCTGTCCTTAGAGCCTAATTCATTATTCTTTTGATAATACACAAGTCAGAAAATAATCTAACCATCCTGTGTTCTACCTATGTATGCAACTTTGCTGTGAACAAAGGACAACCTAAGTGAAACAATAAAAGCCAGTAGTTAAAGCATAGGTCTTACATTCCTATGTCTGGTTTCTGCACCTTTTTCCTTTTCTGTATAATTATGATGATGTTAATTTATTTCAAGGGCAACTGTGGACTTAGTTTGTTGATTTGTAAAATTTTGATAAAACCTTAGACGGAGGCTATTACTGAAGTGTGACATGTAAAAGCTATATTACTTATTGTAACTATAAGCCTGGTTACCAGCTAATAAGAAGGGATTTGAATCTTCTCAGTTTTTTTTGTTAAAAGATCTCCAGCAAAGATACCCTTAGCAGGAAGACAGGAAAATATCTTTGACAGGTCTCAAAAGACAATATTCCAGGAAATGTTAAGTTTTTTGGTTTCTGAGCTTGCTAAAGAACACTAGAGAAATGTACAATAAAATCCTGCTGGTTGAAAGAAAAAGTAGAATATGTTCTTGTACTTATGTTAAATGTTTGATAAGGATGACACAGTAGGACATTTTCTAATTGTTTTAGAGATGGGACGTAGCAGGGCACCTTTGGTGTCTGCCACTTAAAGAGCAGCAAACAGGCAGCAGCCAGGTGCCTGACATGGGGCAGCCATTTTGACTCAGGGATATAAACTGGGCTGCAGTTTGCTGCAACAAGGAAGGAGGAAATATCAGGTTGAGAGGCTGCTCTGCCAGAGTCAGGAGGTAGGAGTAGGGCGAGGATGGGGAGGAGGTGACCCCTTGTCCTGGGTAAGATGTAAAACTGCACCCTGCTGGGGAAGGGTGGTCTGGTGGGGCTCCTAGTGGCATGGGAGCCCCCAGGATATGCTAGGCAAGTTTTCACCCCAGTGAAAGGTGGGTTGGAGCACCTTATACCCAACCCCACATCCCTGGCGGTGTTCTAGTGAGCAGGGGGAGCCCAGGGCTTGCTTAAGGAGCCCTAAGGCAGAGCTCAGGCTGGAGGAGGGACCTGGGGATGCACCCAGGTGGCAGAGGATATCCTGAGGGTGTGATTCAGACTCTCTGTGAGAGGGGTGATGAACAGAGCAGGCCTGTGAGTGCAAGTAGTGAGGAAGCCCAGTGGGGACATAGTGGCCTGGCGAGGGGCTAGGAGTGAAATAAGCCTACACTTGTACAAGCTCTCAGTCAATGCTTAGGTGAGGGTAGTGAGAGATAGCCCTGGTGCAGTCAGTTGGGTGACTGAGGTGAGAAGAGCTAAGCCTGAAGCTGGATGAGGCTGGGTGGCATGAGTGTGGCCCCTGAGAGACAGCAGTATGGAAGAGGCTGGGTGAGACCCAGCAGAGCGAGTGGGACCCTGGCGAGAGAGCGGCAGTGTACAAGTGGCCCTCTGGGACTGTAGAAAAGAGCTACAATGGTGTGCCCAGTTTGCTATTGCCTAGGCCAAAAGTAACATCAGAGTAACATCTGTGAGGCATGGGACCTGTGTAGGGGCGGTCAGAGTGGGTATTAGGCCCTTGTGAGCAGGGAAAATAATGGATAGCCTCCCACCTTTGTAACAACTCTCATATTTTTCCATCAAGGCATGGCAGATGAGTGAAGTGGGTGTTTACCCCAGGAACAAGGCGGCTGGCAAAGACCTGATGCGGAGGCCACCCTGTTACAGGGGAGTAATGCTTAAGTTGTAAATTAATTTTCCTGTCTGTATAAAATGAGGCATAGGAGATGTAAATAAATATGCCCATACTCTGTAGATGAAGCTATTTTCTTGTCAACATCACCTACAGCAGTAGGAGGATACGAAAGGGAGCACAGAAAAGGCAGGAGATATCTAGAGTATTTCAGTTCTTAAAGACACAAAATATTAACAATGACAAAAGTGCTCACAGCTTTGCTTTAGCAGAAAAGTTAGGGCACCCAAACCTGTCAGAGTATATGAGAATGGGAAGTGACAGAATGGTTGTTCTGCTCTGAAAGCATTTTGGAATGAAATTATAATTTTCTTTTCCAATTTTTCCTTTTAACAGCTCAATGCTTCCTTTAAGTATCTTCCTCTTTCATCCAGAAAAAGAAGGAGTAAAACTAAGACTAAGGGATTATTGAGTGGAATTAGTCATGCTGTCAGTGTGATGCATTTTTGCTTCTTTGTTAGATGATGTTTGTTAGAAGATGCATGTACCAGTCAACATAGAAACAACACAAACATTAGTAAGGAAGAAAGAGGAAAGTGTGAAAAGTGAAAGGGAAACACAAAAAGGATGAAGTGCTAGAAAATAAAGAAGGGAAGATCAAATGAAAAATGCTGTGAAAGAACAGGGAAAGGGGAGACAAGCCCAGAACAAGCATAAAAGAATCATGTGCTTCAAGCTGCTTAGCACATTCTGGGTGTTACAACACTGTAAATTATATCAACTAATGCTCTTAGTTTTAAGTCCATTATCTAGCATGTCCAGCAACATGTAAATGAAAAATAACATAACAGTATGAAGTGTGACTTTCCTTAGAAGCAATATACTTTTGATCCATTACCAATGTCCTGTATGACAGCATTGTACCTTTAAGCAAGTTAAGCTTCATTGGACCAACCTTTCCTGCAATTTCCAGTTTCTTCTTATCCTTCTCTGCATGTCCAGACAACATTTTCATTTCAATCATTCCTGAGATGGCAATAATTGGCACAATGGCTAAAAGCAAAAGGGTCAACTGCCAGCCATACACCAGTGATATAACAACTCCAGTCCCAAGGTTAGCTATGTTTTGGGCAATTAAAGCCAGTCTGGTACCTGTAGCCTAAAAGAAACCAAAACCCAAATAAAACAACTGTATCGAATATTTTTGTGTAGGTAACATGAACATTAGACATGAATAATACTTATCTAGATGATCCAGAAGCTGGTGCAGGCTTATTTTCCAGAGCACATCTGAAAGTCTTTAATTTTGCTAGAGGGAGAGTGTTTGCCACATGCTTTCTAAGATGATTTTACTGGCTAGATAATTTTTTTTTGTTGCTGTTTGCAGTAATACCTCTCCCCCACCCCAAGGTTCCCTTTGATTACTTCAGATTTTCAGTTGTAATTTAGCATTTTGAGCAAATTTTTTTTAAACAGGGAGTTTGTGTAGTTTATAGTTTTGTATTTAGAGCTATAACTTCAACTCTGCCAAGTCTGTTGAAACATACAATGGCCTCATTTGGAGAGGAAGCAGGACCCTGAACTAATGATATTTTTATCATAAAAGAAACAATACAGCTCAGTACTTAAGTTAAGCAGATGTCTAACTTCAAGCTTGTCAGTAGACTTACTGATGTAATAGAATTATTCACTGTCTTAAAGTTAAGCACATGCTTAGGCACTTCATTGGATTGTAACACTAATTATGGCTACACATGCTACATAAAAATCTGGTTTGATTAAGTAGTTAACTTTAAATAGAGTTTTTAGATTAATAGATTCAGAGCAAAATTGAAAGCATAGGAAAGTGATAATGCTACAACCATGAAACATCTTCCAGAATGTTATACTGAAAACATGTATCACAATATCTAGCATTATTATAGGCTTCAATGGTGTGAAACCCAAAACTCTTTAATAAATAAGAATATTTTGCAATGGGCACCAAAATCAGAATTGCCATCTAGCAAATCAAATCTCTACTGTAACTTTGCTATATGTCAATTTAATATATGCCACTTACGCCTTTCACTTGGGAAGCATCATTAGCAAGTCTTGTTGTTAATGCCCCAGTACTGTTTTTAGGATCATCAAACCAGCTGATGTCCTACAAAATAAAACACATTTCTTAGAATCTGAAAAAATGTTCTAGTGTTCCAAATACCACACAATAAAATCTAGGTTTGCATAAAATAAATAATTTCAATTTGAGTTATTTAACAACATAATGTATAGTAGGGAGGGTTCCATTTTTTTATTATTATTTTTTTGGAGTGAATCAAATTGCATATCTCTTACATGTTACAACTCAAAATAAACTGCATTAAGTTGCAAGTCCCATTAAGAGTTCTTTATGCCCCAGGACCTTTGCCAACCATGCTATCTACAGCAGCATGGGCAGCCTGCCAGAGCTACTGCCAGAGCTCCTGTACCCCCAGGAGGGCCCTTCAGGCCTGCAGCAACCTGTCCTGCCCAGCTTCTAGCTGTACCCTCTACCAGCCATTCAGGGAGTCCAGGCCAGCACCTGCCATGACAGATTCACAGCCCCAGGGTGCTGGCTGCCTGTCCCCAGGCTCTGGCCCCTAGATGCCCCCACCACACAGCACCCTACCCTAGGACAACACACATAGGACATTGTAGCTAGTTTTCATGGGGATGAAGGTGCTTTATTGTTGGTAGGTGGGTTGGGTGGTAGAGGGTCTGTGTTTGGGGAGGAAGGGGAGAAGTGGGCTATGGTTGATGTAAGGGAAATAAAAATTTGCTCACTGCAGACATGTCTCAGAAGAACATGGTGCTGGGGGCAGGCGTGGGTTGAGAGTCTGCAGGGGGCAGTGCAGGGGAGTTAGAGCAGAGCGTGCTGGACGAGGCAGTCAGCCAGTGCCTCCTGCACTCAGTGCCCTGGCCCCACTGGCAGGTCCTCAGCTCTCTTGCTGCCTTGGTGGGGGTGAGCCACCACTATTGCTGCCACCACAGGTGGTGCCTGCCACCAGGTATTCTCTCTCAGGCCTCGCAGAAGAGCACCCCCTGGGCTTCACAGATGTGGAGCACACAGGCTGAAATGATGATCTGGGTAGGTTGTTCCTGATAAACTCAAGGCAGACAATGAAGGTGCACAGGGCCCTTGTGGCAGCCAGAGGCACACTCCATCAGGACACAGGTCTGACCCAGGCACCAGTTAAAGTGGGCTGAGGTTCAGGTTGCCAGTGTATGGCTGCATGAGCCAGGGCAGGAGCAGGTAGGCAGGGTCCCTGATGAGCAGGGGTGTGACCATCACTATGCCCAGCTGCAGGTCCAGCACCAAGCAGCTGTTCTGCCAGGGCTGGCAGGCCAGAGTTCCTGAAGACACAGGTGTTGTGGGTGCTGCCTACCTAGCTGGAACTCATGTGTATGAAGGCCTTGCAATGGTCTATGATGACCTGGAGCGCCACAGAGTAAAAGCCCCTCCAGCTGTAATAGGGGTGGTCAGGTGACAGGGAAGTGGGTCCTCTGTAGGGCCCAGATGCATCTGGGGTATCCCAGGCCATGGAACCCCACTACCACTGCCAGGGGGTCATGCACACAAAGCCTGGTGTCCCTCAGCATATCTTGGAGGACACCAAAGACCTCCAGGATGACCTCCCTGATGGTGGCCTGCCCACACCAAACACGTGGTTGATGTACCATCGGCTGGCTGCCATGGCCAGCTTCAGCAGGGCAAGGGCCAGCCAGCTGTTTACAGGGAAGGGTGGGTGCATGGCAGTGTCCTGCTGCACTAGGTGCAGCTGGATCTGTTCCACCTGAAAGGTGGCCTAGGTCATTCAGAATGCCTCCAGCCACTTCGCGTTGTCCAAGGTGTGTTGGATGACGTGCAGCCACCAGTCCAGACTGGTGCAATAGGCCAGAAACAGCGTGGCTGGAGGCCCAGAAGGGCGATGGTGACTCCAGTAGTGGTGTCCTGGAGCCCGTCATCAGTATCCTTGCCAAAGTCTGGCTAGGTTGATGGGGTTGAGATGAAAGGTGGGTAGCAGCTGTGACTTTGGAATGATGTGCGGCAGGAAGGCAGGCAGTCGCTGGGCCTGGGGGAGCTGGGAGGGCCAAGAGGGTCGTGGAACAGGCAGTGGTCAGCATTGGAGAACCAGTGTGGTGGCTAACAGGAGCCAGGGTCAAGGGCTGGAGCAGCCATGGTGTGGGGAGGCACAGACAGTGAGGAGAGTGCTGCCGTGTGCTGCTCCTGTGCTAGGCACACTGCTCTTGGCCAAGGAAGGGGCTGGCCAGAGAGCAGCATGTGAGACTGGCTTTTAAGGAGGGCTGGCAGCTGCAGCCAGAGCCTGGAGCTCCCTCTGGTGGCAGCAGTGCCCCAGGAAGCAGCAGCAGAATTGCTGCTATTTTAGCAGCAACTCTGCTGCCACTTCCCTGCCTGTGTAGACACCTGCCCAGAAGTGTCTACTTGTGAGTAATGTACTCATGAGTAAACTGCTGCCATAGGAAATACACATATAGACATGCCCAGTGGGCACATCTACACAGGACATTTACTATGCAGTAGACTAATTTGCTGCGTAGTATATGTCACACATACACAGGCCCCCCTATTAGAAGTAAACTAATGAACTCCACAGCAGGATAATACTTGTATTTACAAGTTAATACAAGTACTATTCTGCTGCCTAGTTTTTTACTCTGCAGCAGTGCATGTGTAGATGCTGCCCCTGCTGGCTTGGCCCATACTAAAGTACCCTCATTTAGGCACTTTATAAAGGCCCCAGCCAGCACATTGAGCCAGGGGGAGCACCCCAGTCTCACAGACTAAGCCTCTGGTTCCCCTGCCAGCTGGGGCTGCTCTAATCTGGCTCAACATGCTGCGATTCTAGGTACACGTGAAGATGCAATGCTCAGGAGCAATAAACTCTGAAGCAATAAGCTCTGGCATTTATTTATGTGTCTTAATTACAAATTTAGATGTGCCCAGGGTTGTCTTGGGCTATTGTGGTTAAAACAGACCAGTTTCTATAGCCAATGGCATACAGGGGAACATTTTACTTCGAGCTAGTTTTGTCTTCCCCAGTTGAAGGACCTCATATCCATTTACAGTTGAACTAACTGGTGGAAGCCTTCAGTGCAAATCTAAATCAAGACTCACATATATATGCTTCTGAATGTATAGCAAGTCACCTTATCTACTCTACTATTGCATCACCATACTGCTGCTAGGAGGACGTGCAAGTGAAGTGACGCAGAAAAATTAGCAGATGACAGCAACAACAGGTTTAGGTCAAATATCTGGTTGTCTTTGAATACAAGGGTATGTATCATTAATAGAGTTACACCAAGAATGGAGGATGTGGTGTATCCAGGTAAGATTCTGGGAAGGTTTTTATTTCCCTCTATTCATTGCCTATCAAACAGAGGCTTGCTTAATAGTGTTGCAGGCTCAGCAGTGCAAGTACAGTACATGCTGCTACTGAGTGTTCAGCATTCTACAGGCATCAGGAAAACAGAAAATGCATAGCTTGCACAAACGCCCTATGACTATTTCCAACTTTTACTGTGACCTCTGTAACATAGGTGTTACACATCTGTAGTTACAAACTTACTCCTATACTACTTGGGATTAAAATTAAAAATAATTAAAAAGGCCTTTATCCAGTCTCCACTTTTATAAGTAAAACAGGTCAGTCAGAGATACAAGTATTATAATTTGTACCAATAATTTATTGTGGAACCTTAGCTACAAGTGGAGTTATCTAGAAATGCAATGATGATAACTGCATATTTAAAACAAATTTGAGCTTCAGAACTGGACTCCAAGAGAGCACTTTTCTCTCTTAGTTCATGTAGTTAGGCTTAATCTCCACTCGAAAACTGACTGATTTAACACAATAAAGAATGCTTACCCTCTGTGTAGACATTCTTAAACAGTTTTAAAGTGCCCTTTTACCTGTCTAAGCATTGCTTTAAAGGCCATGAATCGAAGCCTCATTGTAAGGTTCTCTCCAGCTTTACCAAATGTGAAACCCTGTTTGAGATGAAAGAATGGTTATTACACAACAAAATAATACAAAATATTTATCAGGTACACACTTAAGTGTATACCAAAAATCCCACATTTTAAGTTTTTTAAGGATACCTATTTATATATCCCAGCTAGTTTTAACAAACACACCATCAAAAAACTAGTGGAAGTACCTTTCCTAAAATGGTTTTACAACAGTCACTAGTAACCTTTTTAGGTTGTGGGGTAGAACAACCCAGTTGGGTCAGAGGTGAGTGGGTAGATGCTAGGACCTGACTGCTGCAATGGCACAGGACAAGTCCCCACTACTGCTGTGGCATGGGAGAAGCCCCCACTGCCAAACCCTCTGCCCACTGACTGGCTCCAAAGCCCCATGATTGCATGCTAGAACCAGCTGCTCCGTGGATTGGCTATGGATTGCTGACCCTTGGTTTGAAGCAACTCCTTGATCTTATTTTAATTTTACTTTTACTTATGTTAATTACTTCTTCATACAAAAAGATAATTTGGAATATCAGTAGTACCATCTTTTTGGTATGAAGCAATCAATAGACTAGCTCTGTGTAAGTAAAATTAATTTTGGGACTATGCGTCATCATTGTATACTTAGCTAAGTATAAACATTCTGAGAAGATAAGGCATTGATTAGCCAGCCAAAATAATGACACATACCTGAAGGAAAAAAGTAAAAAAAGAAGTGATTCCAAATCCTAAAAATATCAATGCATACATGTCGGTGGTATTTCTAACAATAGTCTCATCTTTTTCTACATAAACCTATAAAAGAATTTAAAAATTTTATTTCATTGAATTAAACTAAGAGATACAATCTTTTCCTATATTTTGTTGTCCTACAAACTTATGAACAATGTCAGCGTATGTACTAAAGATGATTAATGGGATGACATGTAAATTACATGTTAGAACCCAACTTTTTCTTGGAATTTTGGAATCTCATGTAATACTTCTGGATTTTTCCAAATTGATTCTTCATCACTATTTTTCCACAATACAACCTCAGAATCGGGCAGAATTTCTCCAAGGGAGTTCTCATTGTGAAAAATGAAGCAAGTGCTCCCCCACCTACATTGAAGCAGGTTTACAGCCTGGTACAGAATGGAGGGAGGAGACTGTTATGACTCATTCTTATCCTGACCATCCTCTCCTGTAGGGAAAGACAGCGTAGCTGGCAGGGCAAAGCAAAACAAAAAACTTATTAAAACGTGTAAATGTAAATGATGTGTGATATAAATGACAAGTAACCAGAAAACCTTCTGGATAGAATTTTCAGTAAATACTGGAATTGTTGTCCACTTGATTACAAAACTAGAGTAACTTATAAAACACAAGAGAACAAAACAACTTACACTAACTTAACACTGGCTGCATCTACATGAGACGCTGACTGCGCAGTCGTGTCATGTAGAAGAAAGCATGATGTGACACTGTTGTGCAGTAGTCAAGCTACTACACGGTCAGCATGACCAAAAAGCTGTTTGGCGATGCTATTGCACAGTAACTCCAGTCAAAAACCCCCAGGCTGAATCAATTCATATTGTGTATGTTTCTTCAAATTACATAGATTGAATTGATAAAGTGAACTAATGTTCACTTTTGAAACCTGAAAGGCAACCAGACCCCTGCAGTGGTCTATACCAGTAGCCAGAGGGTGCTAGAGCATGCCTCTCAGCCTGTGGACCACTGCAGAAGGCACCAAAAGGCAATGAGCAGGGTTCGTCCTTGACTGGCTGCCGAGGACAATGCCTTGCTGCCCCTTCCAAGGGGGAAATAGTCCCTTCAGCCCCAGGCTGTCTGAATCCCTGCACCTCAGTGGGGATTCTCCACCCCTGACAGGGTCTCCCAAGCCCTACCCCTGGTGCAGAGAGAGGATTTCCCCCTTCCCATTCCTCAGTATGGTCTCACAGGTAGTAGAAGGAACAGTCCCTCCAGCCTGAAGCTGGAAATCTCTCAGCCCCAGTGGAGGTTCCCCACCCCTGGCAAGGATGCACTGCTCCCCATTTCCCCCATCAGAGGCAAGGGCTGACAAGGGGACAGGACTAAAGGATCCCAGCCCAGCTTTCTGGGCTGCAGGGGCATGAAAATCCATAGGGAGGGGGCTTCTTTCGCCTTGTTTTGCAGACCCAAGCTGTGGGGCCAGTGCCAGTCCAGGTGGGTGCATTCCCTGCCCCCTCACTTTTTGCTCCCCCAGCAGCAAGAGCAGCTGGTGAGGGGGCTGGGCTAAGGGATCCAAACCCTGCTCTCTATGCTACAGGGGGGAGAAAAGCCTGGCAAAGGCGGCTTTCCCCTCCCCCTGCCTTGCAGCCCCTAGCTGGGGATGCAGTGCTGGGCTGGGTGGGTATGTAACCTGCCTCCCAGTCTCTCTAAGGCAAGGGCAGTAGGTGAGCCGATAGACCTAAGGGATCAAGACCTGGTTCTCTGGTTTGCAGGGTAGACAAAAAGCCAAGTGGAGGGGGCTTTCTCCTGCCCGGGCCTTGCAGATCCCAGCTGGGGGTCTAGTGCCAGGCTGAGTGGGTGTGTTCCCAACCCTGCCCCCCACAACCCCTGCCCCTTGGAGGCAAGAGCAGTAAGCGAGGGGAGAAGGAGGGGTTGCTAAAGTGTTTGCTGCGCAGACCTGGGCTAGGGGAGCTAAGGGTTCATTCCCCTGACCCCTATCCTGCCAGGCTGACAGGCACAGGCAGAGGCTAGGGAGAAGAGGCTTTACTGTCTCAGCTCTGTGTAAGCAGGGGGATGGGAGCAGCTGGAGCAGAAAGCACAACCCAGGATTGCAGAGCACCCTGAGATGCTGGCGGACTATGAGATAAGTTGAAACAGAAGGGGATCTTAAACAGACATTCCATAAAGCAGTCTGACATAAATCAGTTAGGTATGATACTATGTCCATCCAGGTTTATCTTAAACCTGTTTTGGTCATTTTGAAACCAGTCTATGGGAACTGAACTTCTGTTCTGTTACAGATTTAAACCAGTTTCTGATCACTTAAATTGGTCTACATTCAACTTCTGTTCTAAGCCTTATGTCTGAATTCCAAACAAAAAAAAATCTCTGTGAAATAACTTATAACCTTTATTTAATTATTATGTATACACTTATGTTATAATTATTTTTCCTGATAGTTTTCTGCCTTTGTGTATATTTTGGAAAATAACATATATTTAAATAGGCATTCATTCCTCCTAGTCCATTTTTAAACATATCTGCTTCTATGACAAATACATTTTTTTATTTTCCTTTTTCCTTGATTTTTAATACCAATTAAAGTAGTAGCTTTTTCTTCATTGGAATATATAGTCCTGTTTTTGTTGATATCAACTTGTTTTTGTGGAGACAACTACGATGTCAAAAGCAGAAGATTATGACTTGAAAGGAGGTAGAACTAGTAGTATAGGTACATGAAGTTCTGAGCAATGTGGAACCTATTTATTCTCATTTATCTTTTAATAATTAAAAATAAAAAGCAGAAAGATGCAGAAAATGCACAATACACAAAGAAACCCGTCTTCAAATACCATGTTCAGTGTTTTCCATGTGGGGTTTGAAAGAATACTGATAAAATCTTTGAAGAATATCTTAACTCATTTGTTTATGAGCTTAATAGGTGCTTGGAAACTTCAAATAGAAATCTATTTTATAAAAAAAAAAATAATTGTCAAGTCACAGGAGCACCTAGGCAGAAATTAATCACTGCATGGAAGACCCAAACAAAGTCTATATTCACTAAAACCTTATTTTAAAATACTTTGTTATTAATATACTTAAACTCAACACATTCAAAGGAGGCAGATGTTTTCCTTTAATAACATTATCCTAATAAATTCAGGTATCCAAGCAAGTATAATAGATTGTATTGAGAACAAGTGCCAATGTCTTCTACTTGAAAAAAAACCTTACAAAGCTTACAAAGAATGAAGAAGGTATCAAGAGAGTGACCAAAAGAATGCTAGTTTAAGAACTTAAGTGGTGCACATAGCCTTTGCAAAAGTGCAAATTCTAATTATACTGTCTTTACCAAAGTGGGGAGAAGATAGTCAGGATATAAGGTGAGCTATAAAAGAGGCAGTATTTCTAGCAGGCTAGTTCCAATGTAGTTAGGGAACTTAACAGTGATATCTTCACGGTAGAACCTCACCTGGCAAAATTACAGCTCAGTAGCTAGAATGCCTGCTGGAGAATTCTATCTATCTGTCCCCCTTTCCTTCACCTACTCCTGGTCTCCCCAGTACAGAATATAATCTAAAACTTGAAAAAAAATCTCAGTTTATTGTAAAACAATGTCAGTGTATTTAGGAATAAAAATCAAAAGTAAAACAAGCAATTTAACATTTTACAGACTTTATTTAACTTTACCTCTATAATTTCTGAAAATATGATTGAAAATGCAGGTTGTAAAGCTCCATTGATAACTGCACACAAAGTTCCAGCTACAAAGTAAGGCCATTCAGTTTTGTTTAGCTTCATAATTTTCAGAAATGAAACTGGAGGCATATCTTCCTCCTAGAATATAAGGACCCCATTAGGGCAAATATGTAATATACCTATCAGAAAAGACAGTTTTGTGGATAATCAATTGCTTGTTCCCAGTTACTTATTGCCAGATACTCAAAACTAGTTTCATAGTTGGTAGGGTCAGAAGGGACTAGAGCAGATCATAAAGTCTGACCCTTAATTTTCTAAATTAAAAACCCTATTTGTTAATTATGGTACATCTTGCAGTACCTCTTGTCCTGTCAAGATGTGCATTTAATACACCATATTAATACCTGAAAGAAGAGATAGAAACACATATGTGTGTTTCTGCAGCAAGGAAGGTAGTTAGCTGTGTTAGTCTGAAGTCAGGTAGGAGGCAAGGTAGATACACAGTAAAGGAACCCTAACTACTTCACTGATCTTTGACAGAGAATTTGTGATTTTATGTCTGAGTAGATTATACCTTATTCACATTTTTACTAATTCACTGTATGGATCAAGCAGATTTCAATCTATATGTAGCAAAATGTAGTACTTCAGCCACCTGCTACTCTGAATATGCTATTTGAGCTATATGTTACATTACATAGTTTTCTGATAACTTATATATAATACTTCCACGTTGAAGAAATTGTTTCATACATAAAAACTTATTTTTAAATAAGACTAAAAACTGTTACATGATCTTTCACATAAACTTTACTTGTATTAAGTACAACTAGAGTATAAGAATACAACTAGATCAAAACATGATTCACAATTTACAAATGCGTACATAAATACTCCCCCCTCTTGCAATTGATTTGAATTTTTCAGTAGCAATGTTGAGTAATTAAAAAAGAGTAGCCTGGTATGGTATCATATTAAGACTTTTTGTACAGATTTTGTACATCTTTGCACATTGTATGATATTTTTAAAGTAACTTTGATTAAGCAAGAACCCTTTTTCCCACCATACTATTTGAGAGAATAGTGTTTATTTGAATATATACTGTCTTGCTAAAAAAGAGACACTTACAGGCTGAACAGCTTTCACATCAAATCCATTGTTTTGTACTCTTGGTTTTTTGATGCTCTTCCGAGTTGATCGCCGTATCAAACCATTTGATAGTGATTCCTTTAGCAACATTTCTTTGAAATCTTTTTTGACACTTAATATATCTTCTTCTTCTTCATCATCTGATTGAACTTCAGTTTCTACTGTCTAAAATGGGGTACAATATAAGAAATAATTATGTATATGTTATATTGCCTCCTGGGGCTGCAGCAGCAGCAATCTGTCTGCACAGAGCCTGGTCAGCAGCCAGAGTGTGGCTCTGGCCAGCCAGGCTCCAGTTTCAGGCAGTGCATACTACGGTCACATGTGCCACGCCACTTTTTTTTTTTTTACATGTGTTTTGGGGTTTTTTTTACACCAGGATCTCCCAGTGCCAAAAAGTAATTAGCAGTGTGGTAAATGCATGCACATGCAGCACATGCAGTTTGTGGTACCACAGATAGGTTCCCAATACCGCAAGCTGCACACGTGTGCTTGTGGAGATGTGCCCTAAAAAAGCAAGGACACTACTTGTGAGGAAAAGAAAAGACTATTCAACGGGCACATCTACATGTGCAAGTATTGCAGCCAAATAAACTCTGGTACTGTTTGTTCTAGAATTTATTGCTCCCAGACACAGTGTTTAAATATGTACCCGGAACCACAGCCCTGGCTGGCAGGGAGTCTGGGGTTGTGGTGCAGGTGTCAGCCTGCAAGCCTAGAGTTGCTCAACCCTGGGTCAATGTGCTGTGGAGGGGCTGGCTGGGACATTAGGGTGCTGCAGTATGGGGCTAACCAGCAGACAGCCCCCAATCTGTAGCACCCTCATGTCACAGCCAGCCATGGTCACCATCTACACATGTGTTGTGGCACACTGAATAACTTGCTGTAGGATAGTACTTGTGTTAGGCAGTACTATCCTATGGTAGAGTTAATTAGTTTACTCCTATCTAATAGTGCCACACACGTAGACAGTGACATTTTACTGTGGAGCTAATTAGTCAATTCTGCAGTAAAGCACATGTGTAGATGCCCCCAGTGAGTTTTGTTCCATTTGTATTAAGTCCTTTTTCACTGTTCTGACACTGCAAATGTGCCTGAAGTTATGTGTAAAGCATTTAAACCTATGTACCTTACCTTGCAAGGGCAGTGTAAAAGGACCTAATATCAATGAGAATCATGTGCAAGTAGCTATATTTGTGAGTATAGTTAGCTTTCAGCAGATGTACTGCTTACCCATGAAGAAGGGAGGCAAAGAGACTATCCAGTGCAAAATTATGAAATTCAGGACTTGAGAGAAAATAGTGATCAGGTTTGAAAGAGAAACTTGGGAATCTGCTGAGAAGAAACCTATGACTGGAGGGTGTTATGTGCTGAAGGAAGTCCCTCCTACACGTTAATGCCAGTAGCTGAGTGGTTATATTGTCTGCCCACGAAGTGAGAAATCTAGGTCCCTCCTTCTACTTGTCATGTTGAATGAAAAAGTTTGAATGCTTATAATAGTTGCCCATTAGCTAGTTTCAGGAAGAAGACAAAATTTATCTTCATATCTAGGCCATTGTTTTGGTCTACGTGCGGAAGGTCCTGACTTTGCTCAGAGTCTTAACTTTTGAATCTTATCTTTAGAGGCCTTTAACAAAGAGAACCTAAAAATGACCCTTAAGCAAATATCCTGAGTTCCGAGAGATCAAACCCTAGGGCCTTTTGACAAGATTGGAAAGAAAAGGTCACTTGCAGTGGTATGGAAGTTCCCCAAAGTAATTAAAATGATCAA
>JAGPOW010000261.1:225795349-225826774 GCA_030014935.1 Caiman crocodilus | reverse complement strand
TAAAATAAAGTTGTGTTGTATGAATTAAGTGTGTAATCATTGTGAAATCATGCAATCAACTAACTACTCCCCCAGCCAGTGCATCAAAACGAATCAGTACATTGTGTGGGCTTTTCTCTATTCCATAACCCACTACAGACACCACCCACCTAGATGGTGTTTGACACTGCAGCTCTTTGACCACCCAGTACAGTATGCCAACCAGTTAATCACAGGTTAGGCATTCTCTAGTCCTCCCTTTGAAGCTGTCACTTGGAAAACCAAGAGGGAGATATGTGAGGATAAGAGAAAAAAATGAGCAAGCTAGAGGGTGTGTGGCTCAGTGAGATAGAAGCTAACTTTTACAGAAACAAGCCCTGATTCTAGATTACACCCTTATTCCCATTGGGGCAGAAGCTTTCCACTGCTCTCCATTCATTTTATTCAGTGTCTATTAAATGCAGTGGCTCAGCTTCAAGAATAGAGGTTGATAACACCTAAGGGTGAGATTTACAAATTATAATTAGTATTTGCTGACTTTGTAGGAGTTACATTCCTCTGTGTACAGACAGAAGTTACACATAAATTGGTATAAGTGGTGGAAACAAGTTCAAATCTGTAACACAACAGATGTTCAGTGCACATAAACCACTTTCAAAATGGCCAAAATGAGTTTAAGATAAACCTGGAAGGCTGAAGTATCAGACTTAACTGATTTAGGTTAAATTGATTTATTGAACTTCTGTCCCAGATCCCCTCCAGATTCAAATTAACTCACAGTCTCCCAGCTTCCTAGGATGCTTTGCACCACCCTTGAAAACTCCATTTTGCAGGGCTGATGGGCTAGTCTTGGCCCAAGCTGTCTTCTCCAGCTGAGCAGGGCAGCTTGCTCTAGCACTCCTCTTCCCCCCTCCCTCTCACCCCCCAGCTTCTAGCCTGGACCACTGTAGTCAAATCAAAGGTGAATGTCTGTTCACTTGCTTATTGGTGAACTTGCTTCACTAATCTGCCAAGATTGAATTGATTCAGTCTCAGACTTTTTGACTGTCTGTACTTAGCCTTAAGTTAACATGTGTGCGAGCAGTCACACATTAAGGTTTAACAACCTCCTTAATGTGCACTGCTCAGACCTACTGCTACATGGATTTTGAGCAGGGGTGTGGCTAGGCATTACAATTCTACTCCATGCCTGCTCTGCTCAAGAGCTCTTTAGTCACAATACAGGTTGGGGGGAAAGGTGGAAGGCCTCCACTGCACCACTTGAATTGACATCCCTCAATTACCACCCCCCCAAGTAATGGCCCCCCATCAGACCCTCCACCCCCAGATGGCCCCCCTGCCACCCTGATTCCCCCCTCCCCACACTGCCCTGCTTCCCTAATTGCCCTCCTGTCCCCCATTAGCTATGGAGTGTGGAAGCAAGGAGCTATGGGGCAACAATGGGGCCTGGTAGGGGTTGGATCCAGGTATGCAGGGGCAAAAAGGGCTGCAGGAAGACAGGGTGCAAGCAGGAAGGTGAGGAATCTCCACCAGCTACTGCCACCACTGCCAATTGGGGTGCCAGGACATCAATCTGGGGATGGAGGGGTTGATGGGGAACAGAGGGGGTAATTCAGGAGTCATTCTGCGGGGGGGAGCAATTCAGAAGTCATTCCATCTAGCAGGGGGTGATGTGGGGCAGAGGGGGCAATTTAGGGGTAGAGGTAATTCAGGAGCTGATGGGGGTGGCAGAACAGAAATCTGGATGGTGGTGGGGAACTAGAGTGTCAGGGGGGCAATCCAGGGGTGGATGGAGCAATTTAGACAGCAGAGGGAGCAACAGCCTGGCAGCTTCCTACCCAGCAGCTCCTCCCTCCCTTCTTCCCCGCCTCCCCTTGCTTCCCTTCACCCATTTTTCCTCCTTTCGCACTCACCTACTGCTCAGCTGTCTGCAGCTGTCAGTCCAGGGCTGTAGAGTCCTGAGTGACAGCTAGTCTACCAGGGAGCCTTGCTTCCTGGGATACTGGAGGACTGCAAATTGGTGGTTTTATCTCAGGTGAACAGCCAGAAGTTAACTCAAGCTGGATTGCAAGCTTAAAGATAATCATCACATGCCTGAAGTGCTGTAACTTTAAGACACCTAAAGGGTACCTGGCACTTGTTAATGAGCCTTGAAGTGCAATCATTCAGGTTTCAAGTGCTCTTAACGTGATCTAAATGTAATCTCACCCAAACCCGTGGCCTGGTGGTTAGAGTACTATGCTTAGAGAAATTCAAATTCAAATTTCCTCTGAGGAAAGGAGAATCTAGAACATGGGTCTCCTATGTCAGTGCCCTAACCTACTGGGAATGACATGGGAAAGTCCTTGTGCTTACCCACATGCACATGGAGTAGGACCACGAACAGTGCAAGAGAGACAGCTAAAAAACTGCCATTTGGGCATGTAAAGTGAAAAAGTTTTCTTTCCTATTCATCTTTTCTTTTACTCATTTATTTTTTTCTGGTCTCTAATGCAATATTTTTCCCTTCCTCATTTCCATTTTTGCCCTAATTCCGTGCCTCTTTTCACATTTCCCTGTTATGGAGTCTTTTGCAAACCACACTTCCTCCACTTTCCTTTAAAATCACTGTTGACAAATATTGTTGAGCTATGATAAATTCAGATACAATAACACCTATGACAAACAAATTTAGAAGACAGATTTCCAGGGGAAAAGTCTACCTGCATGTTAACAAGCTTGCAATAAACTCCATTTCTTTCCATTAATTCATTGTGGGACCCTTGTTCTGTGACAACTCCATCTTCAAATGCAGCTATAAAGTCTGCATTTCGGATTGTAGACAAACGATGAGCTATTACAATAGTGGTGCGACCTTTCTGTGCCTACAAATAACACAAACATGTGTTTCATAATACTGCCAGATAAATACAGATTTTTTCACACAATTATTTTAAATATTTTGACTGAAAAAAATGCAACTGGGAAATGTAGTTTTGTCAAAACCAAGGTGTTCCAACAGGAAAACGTCAAGTTCAACAAAATTGACTAATCTATCAGATAAATTAAATAAAAGAATCTTGTTTGCAATAATATTTCAAAATGAAACATTTTTTTTTCAAAATGCAGCTTGGCAACAACTGAGGAGATCTTTCATGGAACCTGAAAAACAAAAACCTACTATGGACAGGCATTCTCTAAACAAAACTAGGATGAGATGGTATATTGTTTCTGTTTTATCTTGAAGCTTTAGTTTCCTTGTAAGCTCTTTTGATCCTCTTGTTGCTCTCCTCTGTTTCGTTTATTGTGTTTCTCATTATAAGCACCCTAAGCCATTGTTGGGAAGATAAGCCCTTCTTTAAGGCTTGTGGGGAACCAGATTCAGAGGTAAACAAGATGGGAAACAGCTGGATAAATTAGCTTTCTCCATTCAGTGTGTGCCCACTGACTCTTTCCCTCTTACATATTTTAGATCTCAGCTGTAAGAAGAGAAACAGAGAAGAGGCTACAAGAGAGATTTCTAATAGTTCAATATGGACACAGTTCCAGGAGGCAGAGGCAAAGTGTGTATAATAGAGAATTCAGACTCAGATTCAATACAATGAGTGAAGGGATCAGAGGCATTCTGATTCATCAGAAACCTTACTGAGGGCATAGGAACAAACCATCATGATGTAAGGAAAAATTAGCAAATGTGGCAAGTGATCAGTTTGGCTTAGTAGAGAACTCTTTGGTGAGCTTAAACACAAAAAGGAAGCTTACAAGAAATGGAAGCCTGGGCAGATGACTAAGGAGAAGTATAAGAATATTGCTTGGGCATGAAGGGATGAAGTCAGGAAGGCCAAAACACAACTCGAGCTGCAGCTAGCAAGGGGCATGAAGGGTAACAAGAAGGGTTTTTACAAGTATGTCAGCAAGAAGAGGAAGGTCAGAGAAAGTGTGGGTCCCTTACTGAATGGGGGAAGCAAACTAGTGACAGATGATGAAGAAGAGGCTGAAGTACTCAATACCTTCTGTACCTCAGTCTTCACAGGCAAGGTCAGCTCCCAGACTACTACACCAGGCAGCACAGTTTGGCGAGAAGGTGAGCAGAGCTTAGTGTTGAAAGACTAGGTTATGGACTATTTAGAAAAGCTGTACATGCACAAGTCCATGGGGCCAGATGCAATGTATTCAAGGGTACTGAGAGAGTTGGCTGATATGATTACAGAGCCACTGGCCATTATTTTTGAAAACTCATGGTGATCGGAGAAGGTCCTGGACAATTGGAAAAGGGCAAAAATAGTGCCCATCTTTAAGATAGAGAAGAAGGAGGATCCAGGGAACTGCAGACCAGTCAGCCTCACCTTGGTCCCCAGAAAAATCATGGAGCCGGTCCTCAAAGAATCAATTTCTAAGCACTTGAAGGAAGAGTGATCAGGAAAAGTCAGCATGGATTCGTTGAAGTAATGCCAGACCAACCTGATTGCCTTGTATTATGAAATGACTGGATCTGTGGATGCAGGGAAAGCAGTGGATGTAATATATGGATTGTCGGATTGCCAGGTTCAACAGGTAGTAATCAATAGCTCAACATCTAGTTGGCGACCAGTGAGTGAAGTGCCCCAGGTCTTGGGACTGGGTTTTTCAATATCTTCAGCATGTTCACAGATGGCACCAAGCTGGGGGCATGTAGTAGGTACACTGGAGGGTTCGACTAGAATTCAGAGTGATTTAGACCATGGATGGGCAATGTTTTTTGGTCAGAATGCCGAAAACCCCTATAATGCCTAACTGGGAAGGTGCCAGAGTGCCGGCATGCCAGAAAAACAAAATGAGGGTAGGGGGTATATGGCATGATACACTGCGTGTGCCCCTTGCCCCCGACACCCAAAGCCCCTTGCCCCCCAGCCCTGCTGCTCTTTGCCCCCCAGCCTGGGCTCCCAGCTGGTACCAGCTACCCAGAGCTGGGCCAGCTGCAGTCAGGAGACTCCAAACAGCTGTGCTGGGCTCCGGAGCCCTGGCATCAGCTCCGTACTGGCACATGCATCTGCGTATCAGAGAGGGCAGTGGGGTAGGGGCCTGAGGCAGGGCAGCCCTGGTCTCTCCCCCACTCCTGGCATCTGGTGACTGGGCTCCGGAGCCTGGCACAGCTTTTTGTACCTGCTCTGGGCAGCTGCAGCAAGCAGTGGGTAGGCTGCAAACAGCTGCGTCGGGCTCCACAGCTCTGGCATCAGCTCCATGCTGGTGGCTACTGCACAGGCATCTCAGGGCAGGCTGTACTGCCCTGCTGTCTGATCTGAGGTGTGCACGCAGTCACCATTAGCATGGAGCTGATGCTGGAGCTGTGGAGCCTGGCACATCTGTTTGCAGCCTGCCCGCTGCTTGCTACAGCTGCCCAAAGCCCAGGCTGGCTACAAACAGCTGCACCAGACTCTGGAGCTCAGTTACCAGCTCTGTGCTGGGAGTGGGGGAGAGATCAGAGCTGTGCTGCCTCAGGCCCCTCCCCCACCGCCTGCTCCAATGTGCGGGTGCACGCACCAGTATGGAGCTGAAGCCAGGGCTCCAGAAGCCGGCGCAGCTCTTTGGAGCCTCCCAGCTGCAGCCGACCAAGGCTCTGGGTAGCTACTGCCAGCCACAGAGCCCGGGCTGCTCCCAGCAGGCAGCTGGGATGCTGCAAGCCCTGCTGGGAGCAGCCCAGGCTCCAGCAGCTACCCAGAGCAGGGGCTGGACTTGATGTGCCAAGCAAAATGGCCTCGTGTCCTATGCTCAGCATGCGTGCTGGGGGTTGTTGATCCCTGACCTAGACAAATTGGAGGATTGGGGCAATAGAAATCTCATGAGTTTCAACAAGGACTAATGCAAAGTCTCGCACTTAGGACAGAAGAATCCCATGCACTGCTACAAGCTTGGGACCAACGGGCTAAGCAGCAGCTCTGCAGAAAAGGACCTGGGGGTTGTAATGGATACATTGTATATGTGATAGGATTTTAGTCCTTAGGGTTGTATTCTATTCCCCCTAAATTGAAACAGTGAGTTTTTAATTGAAATGGTGGGTTTTATTTTTTCCGGCACTGTATATATGTTATGTCCTGGTGGCCACAGGTGTCTGCTGAAGGCAGAAGCAGCAAAGTACACAATCCTTTTTTTTTTCTGGCAGAGTCTTCCTGCCTATGTCATGGCCAGGGTGCTATTAATCTGTCAGCTCACCCCCTGGCTACAGGAGAGACAGGCAGGCTCCTCGGAAAAAAAGGACTGAGCCCCTTATTGCTTCTGCCTTCAGTAGGCTCCTGTAGCCAGCAGAATGCCTGGGTCCACCCAGGAAGGAGCTGGCTTGTTCCTGGAGCAGTGCAGGGAGGTGGAAGGAGGGCAGCTAGGTGTGCTAGCAGCTGGAGAAGGCAGCAGGGATGGTGCATGGAGTGCGGGGCCATTAATGTTTCCATTTGCAACATTGCAAACTCATTTAAAATCCCCAAAACTCGCATACGTGTAATGTGTGACTCCATTAAGCAACATAAAAGGAATTTTTTGTCACATGTACATCATGACATTATCACATGTACAAGCACTCAAGAAGCTAGCCGCATACTGGGATGCAGTAGTAGGAGTGCTGCCAGCAAATCGAGGGAAGTAATTATTCCCCTCTATTCTGTATTGGTGAGGACACATCTGGAGTACTGTGTCCAGTTTTGAGCCCTCCACTATAGAAAAGATGTGGACAAGCTGGAGAGAGTCCAGCAGAGGGCAGTGAAAATGGTTTGGGGGCTGAGGACACATGACTTCTGAGGAAAGGCTGAGGGGACTGGGCCTATTTAACTGGCAGAGGAGAAGAGGGTGGATTTGATAGCAGCCTTTAACTACTGGAAGGGTAGTTACAAAGAAGATAAAGTTAAACTGTGCTCAGCAGTGACAGATGACAGTAGAAGAAGCAATGGTTTCAAGTTGCAGCAAGGGAGGTTTAAGTTGGATATTAGGAAGAACTCTCTTAGTAGAAGGGTGGTGAAGCACTGGAGCGGGTTACTAGAGAGGTGGTGGAATCTCCATCCTTGGAGGTTTTTAAAGACCTGGCTTGAAAAAGGCATGGCTAGACTGATATAATTAATCTAGGGTCCTGCTTTGAGCACAGGGGTGGACTAGATGACCTCCTGAGGTCCTTTACAATCCTAATTTTCTATGATTCTATGATTCTCTGATCAGGGGGAAATGCCTTTCAGAGGTACTGTTTGTACAGACACTTCATGACAATGTGTTTAACCATTTATGGAATGCAGACATTTCTTCCTCTGTCTATTACTCTTCAAACTATGTTGATCAAGTACAGGGCTGATATAGTTGCATAGGAAATATATACATTGGTAATATAAGGGATGGCATTTACCCAATGGAAGCTTGACTCATAATAACCTTTCACAGGTAATTTGTAGTGCTTTATTCTCACCTGACACCACATCTTTCTCTGAAAAACTTTCAACATCTCAAAGATGAAATGCAGTTGTCTATATAGGTCAGTCTCTATAAACCAGGAAAAGAAAGTTTGTTGCATGTTGCAAAGAAGAAACAGGTGCAACTGCAAAAGGACTGAAAGTAGATGAGTCTAATACAAGTCATCGTTTGTATAGTTATTTCTTAGCTTTTGCCTGCTGTAGACACACCAGTTAGCTGTCCATGGAACACCATTTCAAAATGGGATACAGATTCCTAAATCACTTCCGCATTTTTTAATTGTTATCCCTCGACAGTCTAGAGAATAATGTTGCTTGTGATTTCAAATTCTATTTTTGAGGATGTTACTATTTGGAAGTATTTCATTTCACCACATGAATAACAAATGAAATCTTCTCATACAAATTAGAATAAAACTTCTACGATAAATTTAATCTGTCTCACACCTGTTGGCACAAGTTTTGAAAGTTTAACTACTAGTTTCCTGGTCATTCTTTTTTTGGTTTAAAGCCATGCAGACCTTGTCCAGTGCTGCTTGCACAACTGATTCACTTTCAGTATCCAAAGCTGATGTTGCCTCATCAAGCAGAAGAATCTTGGGATTGCGAACCAGAGCTCGTGCAATTGCTATTCTCTGTTTCTGACCCCCACTCAGTTGTGCTCCTCTTTCCCCAACCATGGTTTCAAACTTCTGCAAGATAGTAAAATATGTTCCCAGAACTGTTAATGATGCACTTAATTCACAACACCAATCAAGCACAATATAAAGATAAATCACTTCTCCATGTGCAGTATATAGAATTCATTCCTTTTTCTAAGATACCAACAACTAGAGAGTTTCATAAATGATCAAAGTAGGTAATCTTCTTATTTGGATTTGCAAGATTCTAATAATTATTAATGTGAAGAATTCAAGCCGTGACTTGAAGTCTTAAAACAACTTTGATTTTACCATATCTCAAACAAAGTATTAGAAAGATCCAACTAGGCTTAGAATTATAGGTCTTGGATTAGCTTGTTCTAAACCACTAAGTTATGTTAACTCTTCTAAAAAATGCTGCCTGGCATTTATTGTGAAAGAATTTGCTTACATCAGGTAGCTTCATAATAAAGTCATAAGCATTGGCGTCCTTGGCAGCTCTCTCAATCTCTTCCATGTTGACATCTTCACAGCCATAACGGATATTTTCTGCAATAGTAGTAGCAAATAGTATAGGCTCCTGATTCACTACACCAATAATCTCCCTCAGATATCTTACATTTAGGTTCCTAATATCTTGCCCATCAAGGGTAATCTAAAAATGAAGAAAATAAAAACAGGTATGTAATTGGTCCAATCAAGAATTGTGGTATCAGAATTAGCACTTGCAATCTTTATGAAGATATTTGCATTTTAGCAGCTGAACAATATCAGTCAGGACACTACTAAACATTAAAGAACAATAATTTATACATCATCCAGCTCAGGTTCTGTGTCTTACCGTGCCCTCCACAGGGTCATAAAATCTCTGTATCAGTTGAACAGTTGTACTTTTCCCACAACCACTACTGCCAACCAGGGCTACTGTCTGGTCACAATTAACCTTCAGATTTAAGCCTTTCAGTACCTACATCAGAAAATTTGAACAATAATTAAAAAAAAACCCCAACATGCCAATTTCTCATTTATATTAGTGTAAATCTGGAAGAATTCAGTGCCTTTAGTGGAATTTCTCCAAACGTACAGCAGAATTTGATCTGCCATCTCTATATTTCACAGTATGGTCAATTCTTTACGTCATGGAGAGAATTTAAATTTTCTAATTAAATACTAACAAAGAAACATATTACTTTGTACCCCCACTTTTCTTAGCCACATTGTACATTTGCCATGTAAGTCATGAGGATAGTCAGTTACAGTGGAACCCATTTATCCACAACTCTTTAATCAGAGTTCTAAAAATCATTCCTTTCATACATCATAGCCACAAAGCAATCTAGGCAATGAAGCCAAAAACATACTGCATTATGCCACAGAAAAAAGAAGGGGAATAAGGGCGTTTTCAATGTCTTACTAGTAAATTTTACTGAAAATTTTTAACCAGTGAAGATATATGATATTTTAAATAGAATTTTACAAGCAAAGGCATGGCTTTAGAATGGAGCTTTACATTTGCAAACATTCACTGCTAATTCTTGTGGAATGAAACATTTCACAATTATAGTGGGAGAGGAGTTTGGAATGCCTTGGTGAATTTATCTTTTGGGCTCCCTTTGCAGAACCTCAAAGAAATGTAAAGGAGGAGATAACTGTTAACCTCTAGGGCAGTAAAAGAAAAGAAGAAACCTAGTTTTGCTGCTGCTACTCTGGGCTAGGAGGAGAATCAGGGCCTATAGAAGGGCCCTTGTAGCTGTCAGGATTCCTTCCAATTGAAGGCATTGAAAAAAGCTTTTGGAAGCCTATGCTGAAATGGAATGGATAGGATCTTGTGCTAATTATGCCTTTTCCTGTTACAATGGAAAATGATTTTTGTGAGTTTTTGCTCTCAGTGTGTGAGCTTTTGCTCTCATGCACACAAATACACATACATAACGATAGAATATTTCACAATAAGAATGACACACTGTAGAGCCTCAGAGAAAAGTAATCAAGTATGTCAGGTTAAGCACCAAGATCTAAAGGAGCAACTATGCAGGGAGTCACCTTTTGGGAGGACAAGGACCAATAGGCACAAGCTAATTGAGGAAAAATTTTGGCTGGACATAAGGAAAAACTTCTTTTCCATAAGGGTAATTAGAATCTAGAACACATCCCCAACAGAGGTGGTGCAGTCACCATCCTTGGAGGTATTCAAAAGGAGGCTGGATAACCACCTCATTGAGCTCCTTTGAGCCCAATAATCTGCCAATGGCAGGGGACCAGACTTGATGATCTTGCAGGTCCCTTCCGGTCCTTTGATTCTATAAGTCTATGAAATTTCACAGACAGTGCCATTTCTTAAAGGAACTATATTGCATTTAAACAGATTCTTGTTTCTCCAAAAATATTAATTGTTAAATAGAAAAATGAATCTACATCCACCTCAACCAGTTAAAGCCAGCCATTATATAGTGTAAAATAACTCATATGTGTTTGTTAACTATGAAAAGTTTAATTTATTTAGCCACAGAATTAATACAAATTGTTGTTTCTTGCTCTTGATTTAAGAGGAGAGAGTACAATTGGATATTCTCTTTAAAATATTCTATTACTACTAAGTCTTTTGCTTCAGAAAAACAGGGAAAAAGCAAAAGTAATAATTTCAAGCTACTCAACATATCCTTTACCAGGGTAGGGGCAAGTCTTAGCGAGAAAAACCTGAGCACACCCTGCCCTCAGAGTTCACTGAGGCACACCAGAGCTGGAAGTTCTCTACTTTTGGTTGCTCCAGAATCACCCCCAGTGACTGCTTGCAGGCATAGCAGAGACCAAGGGCTTAAAAGTATGTGTTGGGAATGAGCCCAGAGTAGTCTCACCATTGAACTCCTGGTACGAGAGTGTGACAGATGGCTTGGGCAGGCAAGGCATGTTCAGCCCTGTGTTTTAGACAAACCCATAGTGAATAAAATGAAGTTTCTTAAGCTACTAAAGTTAATGAGATCAAAATTAAGAAGTAATGAAAGGTTCAAAATGTTTGCAAATAAATAAGATCATACTAACAAAACCCACCTAAACCCTTAAGCTATATCACGAGGTTAGAATAATTTTCTATGATTCTATGAAAGGCCTTTATCCTGCAAGTTTTTGCAAGAAACTTTGTTATGCTTCAACATACCAGCACACACAGAGGCAAAATCTGGGTTCCAGTAAAATTAACAAATAGGCGGCTAGCCTGGAAACTATGGAAATAATTGGAAAGAGTTCCATCACCTTCAGTGGGCTTTGGATCTGGCCCTTTGTCCTCCACTGAAGTAAGAAATCTGTCTTCCTAAATGATGCTTCCTTATTAAAATTGTGCAAGGAGCAAAAAGTATGGACTGTGGGCAAGTAATAAATCTGCTCAGGAGACAGGGTGCTAAGTCCATTATGTCAACACCACTGCCACTTTAAACTAGCTGGCTGGAATACTACTAAAAATGTAGACAAGGAGCACTGTGTTCAGAGCAGGAGAACCACCCAAATATTTACTACCTTCTCCAGAGGGTTTTGCATTGCATCTGTATTGCTACAACTATTCCGTTAATAGTACTGAAGCAGCTAAATAGTGTAAAGCTAACCTGGCCCTTCAGTTATTGCAGCTTGTCCCCACACCTCTCTTTAGCCTCACTTCTTCTGCAGTAGAGGCAAGATAGCAGTAAAGCAGTTGTGGTCTCTTTAATTTGTATTAGTCTTCTCTGCTCTCTGTCCTGCTCATCTGTTTTTACTTTCCTTTAATACATGTAATACTCAGCACTTAACTGAATTCCCCTTAACTGGCTACCCAAAATTTTCTTCAAGCACTTTGGCAAAAAAGGAAGCCTTTTTTCCTTCTACCTTCCTAACCTGCCCAAATAATAGGGGGATAGATCCCCTTTGATGGATTAATGGTCTTTCATCAAACTGGAAAAACAAGCAATTATACAGGACAAGATACTCTTAATAAATGTATGCTCAAAATCATTAAAGTCATTTAATTGCATTAATGACATGGGTTTATAAAAGATCTCAAACAAAACAATCATTTCATCACTCAACTGCATCCAATTAACTCTCCACCTCCCAGCATTGTTCCTGTCCCGCATCCCCCAACCCATCTCTCCCCCAACCTTCCAGAGCAGGGATAAACGCCTGTCCTGGCTCACCAGCCCTGTAGTGGCAAATCACAGCTGTAGCTCCTAATCTGGCCACTGCTCACCACCCTCTAGTGGCAAGTCACAGATGTGCAGGTAGGGAACAGTCAGAGCAAAGTTTTTAGCTTCAAGGTGTGACTGCTCCAAACCCAAGATATCACTAACACCAACTGACATTTGAGTAGCTTGTCCTGGGGGGGACACAAATGGAAATCCCAGAACACCCTCTCATGGCAGGACCCAAGGCAGGGCTGAGCTGCCTGAAGAAAAAAACAAAAAGACCTATAGAGAGGGCTCACTTACCTTTTGCAGGAAAAGCCAAGCCATGCCGAGAAGAGCACAGTTCATCAGCCACTTTGATTTGTGGCTGAGAATGGCGCTGGCAGATGATGTCATCAAAAACCACCAGCTGACTGATTTAAAAGCTGGCGGTGCGGAAACAGAGAGGAGGACAGCAACGCTGGAGGCAGGAGGTGAAGCTGTTCCCCTTGCTACACAGTGGCAGAATCGTCAGCTCAGCAGAGGGCCAGATGAGGACCCACAGGAAGGGTCCCAGCTCCCCTAAGAGGAATACACACCTGGCTTGGCAGGGCAGCCAGGTCAAGGAGGATGGTGTTGAGGGATCCTGAAGACCGCATATGCCAGATCTGTGATTGGGGTGGGCTGAGGCCCAAACCCCTACTGTTCTTTTCTTCTCTTTTCTTTTATTTTATTACTTTGAAGGGCACACAGAGCCTGAACTGAGGAAGACATCCCCAAGCAACCCACAGGGTCAAGAAGAAGAGTGGAATGAACATGTGGACCATGATATCTCAGAAGGTGTGAGTAGATGCTGAGAAAACAGTCCCGCACCCCGTAGTCACCCAGGGCAACGAGACACTGAGGGACAGGCAAGAAGGGACAAGAGCAGGAGGGAACACCAAGGAGACAGGACAGTAGTCCATCATCCAGTTGTCCTGAGCCCTGGCGTATGGCTGGGGTGTAGGGGAGACGGTGCCCTAGGAACACCCACAAAGGGCAGCACCCGGCTTGTGAGATTCCACACGGGAGAATTCCACCACTGAAGAAAAGACAATCAAGTCATGGCAGGTGAGTGTTGGGGCCTCTCTTGGGGGTGAACTCAGCCCAACGCACAAGTCCCGGGGACACCCCCCCGCATGCGTTCTAAAGTCGCTAGAGAGCGCCTATACAAGACCAGACACATGCATATCTCAAAGTGCAACTTGTAACCAATTCCTAAGTTACCTTTAATTGAAACACATACCAACTTTGCTCACAGTACCTTAACATCTGGCCTAGAGGGATAATTGAAGTAGACATTGCAGAATTCCAGATTCCCTCTAATGTGGTCTGGTTTATAGCCAGACTCTGAAAAACTGTCAATTTGAGGTTCCTATATAGAACAAATAAGAAAAGAAAAGATTTATTGATATTCTTTCTCAGTATTTCAGCTACTAGAAATATTAGAATACAACACAATAATATAGAGATACTATGGGACATTTTAAAGTAGTTTGCGTCAAAATAATTATTTCATTGGTGTGTAAAGTTTTCCAACGATCCCCCTAATATTATTCGTTTTACCTCTTCATTTTCATACTCCTCAACCTGAACAGATTACTTCTAGGAAAGAAAGGGCATTTCAGACTCTAAACCTATGTCCATCTTTGAACACTTTATTGAGTCTATTGAGACTTTCAAAATGAGTAGACTCACTGTCAGTTATGATAATTGTGCTAACTGTGATAATTGTGGGGTGGAAATACATGCATTGAGTTTGCTCAGTGAAATGATTAAATACATTTTATATAACCACTAGAGACACATGTAATAGGCCTTGGTCATTGGTATGGTTACCTAAGGGGAAATGGTTTTCTCTCTTACAAATCTCTTGAATCATCTAGCCCCATTAAAAAGTTACTGTATGTTCATAAAATAGGAATATATGTTTATAAAAAGACACATTAGATTTTATTCCTTTAATTAAAAATAATTCAAATTTTAAGAATGTCTATTTTAATATAATTTTCCTGTTTCCCCTTGTTTACACAGACACATTAGGAACCTTTCCAGGGACACAAGCGACAGCATAGTGGCTGTGATTGATCCATAATTTATCTATTTGAATCTCATTCTGCAAATCCTCAATTTCCATTAACTTTAATTAAAGCTTATGGGAGTCCCAAATATTAAGAGCTTAAAGAATATTTCCTTACAGTCTTGTTTTTGTCTTTTGTTGAAAAAATGCTCAAGATTGCATGGGTTTCACTTCACTGATGGTCATGATGATGTCAAATAAGGAACCCACATATTGACTATCATCATTTCTAATCCCACCCAGAAAGGATGTGGAATTCAGAGTGGGTCTATAGTGTAATTCAACAATGGAACTGCAGCTTATGTACCTATACCTGAATGAGCTAGTTTAAGTAAGCTTAGGTCCTCAAAACAGTGTAGCTACAGAAGCACAGAGCTCAGTCCCAGCTAGCTATTCAAATACTTACTCAGGATTAGAGACAGATTTTGAAGCTGGCTATACAAGTAGCAATCACACTCATGAACACCTCATGCCTTCCAAGGCTGGGGGGATATGGCAACCACCCACAGGTGGCGGTGGCAGCAGTGGGAGTGTGGCAGCTACAAGCAGTGGGGGCATGGTGAGCGCCAACCAGGGGTCGGTAACCACCCACAGACGCTGCCAGCAGCATTGGCAGAGGCCAGTGGCGATCAGCGACTGCCCACAAATGCTGTCAGCCGTGTTGGTGGTGGGGCTGGGGGTAGTAAGCCGCAACCGTCCACAGGTACTGCCAGCAAGTCTCGGGGGGTGCATCACCAACCTCGGGGGGTACATGTGCACCTCCTATGCCATGTGCATTGCCAATGATCACACTACTTTGTTCAGTGTGCCCTCAGTGGTTAAACATGAGCAGGAACTGCCTACATCTGAGCACTGCCTACATCAATGTAATCCAGTTACTAGGATTTTTCTGGTGCAGCAAAAATTAGAAACTTTAGGAAAAAATGGGGGTCAGGGTAGAAAAGAACAACTGACCAATAAATATGTCTCCTGTTGTATCACTGAGTATATATACATAGACTTACCTATAAGGAAAAAAATATTCAGCATAGTCAAATTTGGGTCCTAAAGGTAAAAGTTAAAGTCTTCTCACAGATCAGGGGTGGGCAATTATTTTGGGCAGAGGGCCGCTTACTAAGTTTTGGGAAGCCATCAAGGGCCGTATGACAGGCAGCCAGGGGCAGATACATATTAATTTTCTAGACTTTTTAGGGGCCCTGTGGGCTGGAAAACATGGCCTGTTGGGCCGCATTGGCCCACAGGCCGCATTTTGCCCACCCCTGCTGTAGATACACTGCTGACAGCTATTGTCTTTTAACTTACTAAAAAGTTTGATTTTCCTTTCATCTTGAAGGAGGTCTTTTTCTGAGCCAAGAGACTGCCACATTGAATGTCAGATAAACACTTAAATAGCATCAAAATATGTACAGATTTATTTGTGAATGGTAATCATTAATCCCAGGAACCAATCTTAGACTTTAGAAATCAGTCTTTGTCTCTTTAAATTCTAGTCACGGCAAAGATGCTTACATTGTCTATGATATTAAAGACTGCATAGGCAGCTCCTCTTGCATTAGCAAATGCCTCCATGCTTGGTGCAGTTTGTCCAACACTAAAAGCTCCAACTAATATAGAAAAAAAGACCTAAAGGAAAATAAAAATAATAAAAATATCACCAGGGTTTTCAGTCACCTGCTATTACATAACTATATTTAAATATCTATGAATAAAAGTCACTCAGGCAAAACATAAGCATTGAGAGGAAGACAAGGGACTTGAAAAGAATCAATTGACAATCATAGTCTTTTACATAATGACCACAAGATACAAGATGTATAATGGTTGGAACAAGGTAGAAATTATGTGAATGGTGTTTAACTCTTCTCAGACATGTATATGGTCTAAAATGGATCCATAGGAGGACCCTTTACACCCTAAGAAGGATAAAAATAATATATTATAAGACAAGTTACACTGAGAATGCAGATTAAGGGTGGTGTTATAAGTTACCTTTAAACCATCATAAACACACTTAAAATGGGAGCACTCATCCAGTAAAGGGTGTTTACTTATGTTAAGTATGCTCTAAATGTTTTGAAGTTATGCCACTACAGGTGAGGGTTATCTTTGATCTGTTTTACCCAGGTCATTCCAGGGTATCATTAGTCCGCTTCAGGGATATAAACATTCTGGGCATTTAAACATATGCTCCAGGAGTGTGCATTGGAGGGGGGGAAGGGTTCTTTAATTAGAGCAGCTTCAAGAGCCACTCTAATTAAAGCACCTGAATCATCACATGTATCAGCATCCCAGCCCAAAAAAATGGTGCCAGGGATTCTTTAACTAAAACTTGTTAAACAAGCTTTAGCTAAAGTGCTCCTGCTGCCATTTTTCAGTGCCAGTATGCTGATGCACATGATGCCGGAGTCTGCTGGATTGTAGTAATTACCATGCTCCAGCAGACTCAATTAAGCAAGTCAGCTCCAACACACTGTAATTACAGCATGTCGGAGCAGCCTCCCTGCAAATGTATAGGCACCCTCTGCTTTCATTCCTCTAATATCCCAGGATGCACTATTTCCAGCTATTCCCACTCCTTTGCTCTGCAGGCAAACTTTCAACCCTTATGAACTCTACTGCCCATGGGGGTGGGTAGTACTAGCTCAAGCCAACAGCTCCTCTTGCCCTCAGGGGGTGTGACCTTAGCACACCCTGTCCATTCAGAGAAGCCAAGTGCAGCACACCATTTTGCTCCTTGCTCTAGCACCCCAGTGCTTAAGCAAGCAGCAATAGCAATCCTGCTACCTACTTCCGTGAAGAGAATGAATTGAAGAATGAAAACTATTCTCAACTGGGTTTTCAGCTCTACTCTGGTGAGGCATGCATACAGCAAGTCTACAGGGTCTCAGCTATGCCCTGTTGTGCATACTAACCCAATCGCCCCACCAATCCAATCACAATTCAGGGAAACACATGTGAGATTTTGGTCCTTTTTTTTTTAATTATTATTATTATTATTATTTTCACTTTTTCTCTTTACTTCCCCCCTCTGCCTGTTCATTTCACACATTTTTTAAAGACTTTACCCCTCCCATCCATGGCTCTGGCTGGCTCTTGCTGGCTGTAGAGTGAGGGAAACCACAGCTGTCCCACGATGGTTACTTTCCCTCTAAGTTACATGTCATCCTCATGTCTTCTCTCCCACCCCAGAGCAGAAATAGTGCTCTGGCTCCTATCCAAGCCCTTGCTTACCAGGCCCTCTTGTGGCAAGTCACAGTTTTCCAGGTCTGAGAAAGCATTATGCCTCAACCTATGATTGCTCTGAAACTGTTCAAATTTAATGATAGCATAACATTCCACAGACTTAAATTATTTTTAGGATAACTTGTAACAGCACCCTAAGACTCCAAGACAAAAAAAAATTGTTGTATTGCATGACTCAAAATCTATTGCATGCTTCCTTATCAGGACCAAAGAGAGTTTCTGCATCATGAAAAGATGAGACAGCATTAAGAGATTCTGATGCTGACAAAACTGACATGGAAGTTGCCAGAATTTTGCATTAGATTGATACTGTAAAAGGGAGACCTATATCTTTGACACTATTACTACCACTCTACTAATTCTCACTGCGAGCATCTACACATTCATTAATATGCAGTGGTTACTGGGCATTTAATTTAGTACTTGTATAATCAAGGACTAAATAAATGTGCAGTAACCGGAGTTATTGCACAGTAGTGTGAGTGAATGCCTTTTTAGTGATGGTACTGTGATTAACTTAATAATATGTCATAATAGCGTATTAGAACTGTCCTTGTTATGACATGCTACTGCAGAGTATTATTAGGCTACTTAGCATCTCATGTAAAGACTTACCCCACTGGGTGTGTTATCATGAGAAGCTTTACTGAGCATTAGACTAAGCGTAGTAAAGTGTCACCATGTATACTACTATAAAGTGGCACAACCTCCAGGGAAGGAATTCTACCTGATCAACACATCAAAAAGCTACTCAAAACAGTTTGCAAAGACACTCTCATGGACACAGAGGGACAGCCTTCCATCTTCAGCTCCCTCTGTGCAAAAATGAAGTTTATTTCCTACCTATGGGGACTTTTTACCATCTTGTACCAGCTACACTTTTCCCAGAGCCTGATGAAGAGACTTTGATTCTGCAAGCTTGCAGAAAAGGGCAATTTTCTTGCCATTTCTAGTTAGTCTAATAAAAGGTATAATTTTGGAACCAAGAGTTCTAGTTTTTTATATGTACCATCTATACTATGTACATGCCAATTACTGCACATTAAATTAGTCTAATGAGCCATTTGCTAGTACCAACACATACAGGTACTAGAAAAATGGCACATTAATGTGCTGAAGCACATATGTAGACCCTTGCCTGGAGCAATTTGTTCCCAGTCAGCCAAGGCAGCAGGGGGCCACAACCGCTGCTTGGCTAAGCTCTAATATCCACAGGGCAGGGGAAGCTGTTCTGACTCCAGGGCAGCTCCCTCCCAGCCTCATGAAGACTGGGTCTGGCCCCAATCTCTGCTTGGCTGGGAAGGAGCTACCCTGGAGCAGGGACCATTCTCTCCAGCCTCTTGCCAATCCGAGGCTGGCACCTAGGGGAGCCTGAAGCTCCCTCTGGCTACTGGAACGGTGCAGACCATGGCAGGAGCAGCCCTCAACTGAACTGCTCCCATTAATTGCACATGAAGATGTGCCCATTGTCTGCTCAAACAACAGAAAAATTATTTTCCCAGGTACTCTGCATCAAGTCCCTTTATACATCCCCTTTTCTACTAGGCAAATCTTAGTAAGTGAAAATAGGAGATGGAGTCGATCTTTGGTGTCACAGTATTAACCTTAGAAATAGAGAGTCTACAAGTTCATTCTAATGGGCAGCTAGAACCAAGATATGTATAGAATATACATGATTGAGCTATTCTTTTCTCAAAGCCTTTGAGTTTTGGCTGTGCTGTGCTGCTGTCCCTGGTTTCATCTATAGTAAAAAGGGTCTCATGATCATCTTGCTTCTGCTGCTTCACTTGACCCTAAATACATCTCAGTCTGTAAGGGCTTGGCTTATTTATCCTAGTAAATTGAAGGCTGGGAGGAGATATGATAGCTCCCTATAACTACATGGTCAGGATTTACACTTGTGAGAGAAAAGAACCAGTTAAGTTATGGGCCCATGTTAGTACAAATGCAAATGGCTATAAACCATCCATGAATAAATTTAGGCTGGAAATTAAATTAATGCTTTCATCAAGAAAGTGAGGGTTTGGAATAGCCTCTCATATAAATAGCAGATGTTAAAAAACAACAACAACAACTGGCTTTAAGGTAAAGCTTGATCAGTTTTTGAAAGGGATTCTATGAAGTTGTTGTCTCCTGAAATACTGGATTGATGCCTAAGGTGGTCCCTTGCAGTCTTACATTCAAACCTATGTTTCTGTAGGCTTTGGCTTGATTTAGAATGTGATTTTATATGGAAAAAACATAGAACCTGGAAGGGGAATTTGATGCTAGGAATTAAATAAAAATTAAGTTATTGAAGACTTTTATTGGTAAATTAAATTGTTGTGAAATCTGGTACCTTTCTCTAGCAGATTCTAAACATTCTATTTATATCATCAAGAGAAGAGTAAAATTGTCATCATGCTGGCCCAGGATAGTTTGGTCTGCACGGTCATTGAATTCTTGCCTTTCTACTAATATTGCCAGGAAGAGAACCAATTAAAATCAATTAAAACCATGATTCTAATGAATACCTGTCCTCTATTAACTGAACTGAAACAAATAGCATATTACACACTGGTTGCATGGAGGGTGGGAAACAGAAATATTCGTTGGAGACTGGTCTTTATTTCCTGGTTTCACCCACAATATATAGAGCAAAATTACAAAGGATTATATCTCTTATCACGTAGCAAAAGGTTACTTGTCTCCAGTGAAAATAGCATCGACTTTTGGTTAGAAACAACTTTTGGTCATCATTGACCTGTGCTGGATTAAAGCTGGTGATTTAGAAATGTAAACATTTTTATGTTACTATCAGTCTTAGGACACATCCATCAGCACAACTGAAATTTAAAAAATACCATTTGTTTTACTTAGCATAGATGAAAAAATGAGGTTCAGTTAATCAAGTTCAGTAGGGACTTAACCCTATTGACTTATTACACAGGGCTGCAAGGGTTGTAAATTAGTCCATATTTTGGTTTATTCTTTTTAAACTGAAACGATTTCATAAAATACCATAGTAATAAGTGTTTTTTATTTTAAAATGTTCAGTTACAAATGTACACTTACTGTAAAGACTTTTCCAATGGTATAATCATCAGATAGTATCAAAGTGGTCCCATACCAGATAGCCAATGCATATGATGAATATATCAATAAGAAAACAATACCCATAGAAATGTTGGCTGTAACAGCCTTCTTGATTCCAATATGTTTAGCATCTTCTAAATTTTTATGATATCTGTAAGAAAAAGGATTCGAAGAAGTGATAATCAGACCTCAATAAATAGCCTCCATTTTCAATAAGGACAATTTTGAACATGACAGCAAAAGCAATATGGCATAAGGGAATGAGGGTATAGAAAAAAAATTACTACGTACAAGGTAGAAGCAAAACTCACAGAATTTAATGAACTCAAATTGTGGACATACGTAATCTCCATTCTAGAATAGTAAATGAAAGGGCATATGAAATAGCAATTTTCATAGAATGGGTTTTAAATGAATCTATCAAGTTACTATTAGTATCACATAACTGCAGATTGTCAAATATAATTCCTATATTAAAAAAGGGAAAAATGCACAGTAGTATACAAGATTTTGGAAGAAATCTTGAAGACAGATTAATTAAAGATCTGGAAGTAAATAAAAAATGGGATAAAATACAACTTGGATTTACTATGGTAGACCATATCAGGTGAACCTAATTGTTCTTCTTTGTCCTGTCCTGATAAAACATGAAAGAGAGAGATCAAATTTATTTGAATTTCAGTGAATCATTTGATATAGGACAACATGGGAAATTATTGTTTAAACTGGAGATGAGGGTAAATATAAGAAGTGTCAAGGTTACAGGGCTAAAGGGTACAAAACAATAGGCAGTGCTGAAAAGGAAAATATCAAGGTGGAGAGAGAACTCAGGGACTGATCTTGAGACTAGTCTTATTTAATATTTTTATTTAAGAATTTACATAAAAAGAGTGTACCAATGACATTTCCCAATGATATCAAGCTGAGAGGCATTATCAGTGTGTAAGAGGATCAGACACACAAGAAAAACTGAATGATCTGTGAGGTCTACAGTTACAGCAAGGGTGTACTACAGCCTGCCAGACATTATATTTATGACATGCTTAATGTGTTAATTGCACCAAAATGGCAGCATGGCACATGGTCAATCAATTTATGGCACCATAAAATAGCAAAATAGTCACAAAGATGTTCCACAGTTAATGTATATAATGTGGAACACCTTTGTGGCTGGTTTGTATGGTGCCTTACCCCATACAAACCCCCGTTTGGATGTTAAAAACTAGCATGCTAGTTTGATTGTTGGCATGGGAAATGGGGTTAGCCTGAGCTGGATCAAGATCTCAAGCTCCCTGGCCAACAATGCCAACAATTAGCTGGGGACCAGGTTGGGCTGGAAACTAGGCTGAGTCTGCCCAAGGTTCTACAAAAGTCAAAGGCAGGGTTGTTGATCAGCTCCAATAGCTTGAAATTTTCAAAACTGCATGTCCAGAAGCCTTGCATGGGGGGGTGGGGATGTGATTCTGATCGGCTCTTCCCCAGCTGACATTGTAGACCCTTACATCCAGAAGCTCCACTTAAGCAGTACCATGTCCAGGTTTTGATTTGCTGGTGCACGTGGAGCAATTCAGGATTCCATATGCACTACCAACTTGAAATATCCCCATTGGCTGTGCTGGCACCATGTGATTTTGATCTGATCCCCTGTTCCCAGAACCCTGCAACCTACCATGCACATGTGCCATAGCAGGATGTATAATTGTTGGGATCTGATATGAGACCCCATCATGCCAGGGGGTCTTACTTTGGTCACCCAAATTAACATCTGCCAGGGGCCTTACTTTGGTCACCCACATTCAAGAAACATTAATTCAAACTGGAACAGGCTACTAAAATGATAGGAGAAATGGGAAGTCTATTTTGTAACAGGCAACTGAAATCACTTGGCTTATGTAGCCTACAAGAGAGGATATGACTGCTGTCTAGAACTTCAGCAGCGAAGTATACACAAGAAGAGCTTTGGATACCATCATTCAACTATTTTTGACTCCTGACAGTTTTCCATATATTTCTTTTGTTTGCTTGGGTAGCATCATGTATAAGGAGAGACTAAGAGATTCTGTAACTCAAATGCAGATGGGACTATTATCAGAGCTGATTAACAGTCTTTAACATCTATTCAGGTGCTCATATGATGTTATCATCTAAGTATCCAAACACCTCAAAACACTTAAAAATATGATCATAATACCTCTGTAGGTATTATACAGTTGGAATTAAGGCAGAAATAAAATGAGTGGTATCATAGCACGCTGTACCAGAAGCTCAGAAACTCAGGAAATAAAAAGAGTGCTGATAATACTACAGTAATAAATAGCATCATCATATCCCTAAGAGAAGTGCTAAGGTAAACTGGGTGACAAGTCACTGGGACCTGTTGCAACTCTTCTAACAGTCATAGTCTGCTAAAATTGGCAGCTGATGCATAAAGGAATGCACCAGTTCATGGACTAGCCTGTGAACAGCCTAATGGTTATTGAACTCTATGCCTGGGGAGGTTCTGCCAGATTTTGTGGTTGTGATGGTTATCTTTAGATAAAAGAAAGGAATGCTGTTCCAAAGTACAATAAAAATAAACATAAACAAATGACTGGAAACATCAAGATGTGTACAGGTCACGGTTTTTATAACCTTATTAATGTGACTCTTATGTATTTTTCCCCAAGCTACTTTTTAATCTGTTTATAACTATTCACTCTTTTGAGTAAGAGATCATAACTCTGCTTGTACTGAGGCCCTGAAAATTTTAAGAATCATTCATTATACAATGAAACTGATAAAAAATGCACCCTAACCAGGCAACTTCCTATCTCTGTTACCCCAAATGTATTCAACACAATGATACAGTTTTGTCCATCTATTTCTTTAGGCAGAATTTTAACTGTGAAGATACAATGACATTTCAAAGCATCTAAAGCAAGTATTTTAAAACAAATTGTTGAAGGGAAACATTTTTCTGACCTTTCAATTTCTTTTTTCTGTCCTCCAAAAGCTATCACAGTCCTAGCTGCTGCCAGAACTTCCTCAGCAACAGCTCCCGCTTTTGCATATGCAGCTAGTTCTTTGTCTGTGAATGCAGTGAGAATCTGCAGAAGAAAATTATTACAAGCTTATTACTCAAAGAAATATAGAATGAGCTCAAGAATGTCTTCTATCATAGTTTCTACTTTATCAAGATATATATTATACTGCCATTTACCAAATGCAGAGCTTTTTGCTATAAAAAAATCAGGACATACAATAAAAAATCAGGCCATTCAATATAAAAAAATAAGGGTACATCGATTACATACAAACCACTAACCAGAACATAAGTTTAATTCTGTCAAAAAACAAGGCTTAGGCTTTCTGTTCTGCTGAGCTTTCACTCAGTGTAGAAGTGTATTTGGGGAGAGAGAGCACATGGATCACAGGATCATAGGAAAGTAGGGCTGGAAGGGACTTTGTAGGGTCATCTAGCCCAGCTGTCTATTCAAGGCAGGATCATTCCTAATGAACCCAACCAAGCCAAGTGTCTGTCTGACCTGCTCTTGCAAACTTCCAAGAATGGAGATTCTACAATTTCTCTATGTAGCCTGCCCCAATACTTGACCATGCTCATAGTCAGAAAGTTTTTCCAAATCTCTGACCTAAATTATCCCTACTGTAGCTTGAGGCCATTGATCCTAATCTTGTTCCCTACAGCCAGAGAAAAAATCCCCTACAGCCAGGGCAGAGTCTTCTCTGTCATTGCCCTTAGGTTTTTGAAGACTATTGTCAAATCCCTCCTCAGAGTTCTCTTCTCCAGACTAAATAACCCTAGTTCTTTCATCTTTTCCTCATAAATCTTGACTCCCAGACCCCTAATCATTTTTGTTGCTCTGAGTTTGACTCGTTTCAATCTGTCCACGGTTTTATTGAAATGTGGGAGCCAAAATTGGATATCTCACTCCAGGTGAGATATCAGAAGTGCTGAATAAAGTGGAATAATCACTTTCTTTGATTTGTAAGTGACCTCCTGTTAAAACAACCCAGAATACTGTTGCCTTCTTTAGCAACAACAGCACACAGTTGGCTCATATTCAGTTTATGGTCTAAGGGAACCCCAGGTCTTTATCTGCAGTGCTGGAGCCCATCCAGTCACTCCCTGTTCTGAATTTCTTCATACATTTTTTTCTGTCCCAAGTGTAGGACTTTGCACTTATTCTTGTTGAATTTCAGTTGATTGTGGACCATATTTTCAGTCTATCCACGTCATTCTAGATTCTAGCTCTGCCCTCCAGAGTGTCCACACTCCTACCCAACCTGGTGTCATCAGCAAATTCGCTAAACATGCACTCAATCTCATCATCCAAATTGTTAATGGAGATGATACTTGATTCTCAGAGCAGGTCTGCACCACTGATCTCTAGGCAGGTTATAATAGCCAGCATGCTGCTTTAATCAATGGTAGTTGCCTGCAATCTGTAAGAGGCCATATGGCAGTGAGGCATAGCTTTCAGACAGCATTTTTCACAGAAACATCTTAGGCAGCAGGTAAAGCCACAGCAGAATTCTACGTATCTTTTAGAGTATAAAGGGAAATAAAATATTATCTATGGTTGGGATTTTAAAAATATTCAAAGGGAGTGAGGCATTGCCAGTAAGATGCTTCACTCCCTTTTGCACCTTTGAAAATTCCAGCCAAAATCAGTAAAAACTCTGTAAAAAGAGTTTATTTCACAGATTAATTTGGTTTACTCTCACCTTTTGTATCAGCATAGTTATTTCAGTGAGGTTATAATTATATCAACACAACACGTAGGGTGGACATACTTATACAGGTATAAATCATTATACTGGCATAGTATAATGATTTATCTTTATGGGATATATGCTGTGCCACTATAAGTACCTTTATGTTGCTATAACTGTATCCACACTAAGGGCACTGTAACACTATAACTATACTACTATATGTCCTATATCTGTTTATAAAAAAGACATAAACGATGAACCTTAATCACCCACAGGAATTAATTCCCTCACTGAGTGTTACAGGGCACATCTACATGAGAAGTTTACTGTGGAGTTGCCTAATTACCTCTACAGTAAACAATTTAGTGTCTACACTTGTGGTCTTATTAAGCCGCAGAAAACAATTAAACTACACAGCAGGTTAGTACTTGTAAATACAAGTACTACCCTGCTGGTGAATTTTTTCGTGCACAACAACACGTGTGTAGATGCAAACCCAGCTGGGTGGGGTATGAGGGTGCTTTAGTACAGGGGCTGCATACTGGTTAGTCCTGCACTAGAGCACCCTTGTACCCCAGTCAGCCCCTCTGCAGCATGTTGAGCTGAGTTGGAGCAGCCCTGGGCTGGCAGGCTACTCCCAGACTCCCTGGCAGCAGAGGCTGCTCCAACTCAGCTCAAGGTGCTGTGGTCCCGGGTGCACACACAAATGTATTGCCTGGGTTCAAAAAATTCTGGTGAGATATGAGCCAGAGTTTATTGCTATACATTAATAACAAATGTAGATGTGTCCTCAGTATATTTAAAAGCTGCCCTGTCATGAGATATAGAACTAGATATCTAATTTTATGCATCAGTGATAATTTAGTTTTCACCTACCTTTGCCCAGAGAGCAGATGAGAATCCAAGAACAGGACTGAGTGCCAGTATGACAAGTGTTAATTTCCACCCTTTTGTGAAACCAACTATAAATCCTGTGAGAAACGTAGCTATTGCCTGAAAAAACATTCCAATTTTGTCTCCTATTCCATCATTAATCTTGGAGACGTCACTAAAAAACAAAGTTACATCCAAACAAATAAGGCAATGTGGAAAGCACAGAAATCTTTTTGACTGAAGTAGTCAGTTTTATTACATTTTCTAATACATGCTTCCTAATTCAGTTATGACATAGTCTTTAGTCACACTTAACATAGTCTAAAATATCTCCTTCCATAGTAACAAACACAGGAAAAAAACTAAAGTCCAGAAAATCCAATAATATCAGAGAATGATTCTTTTTAGGGACTGTCTAAACCATCTCCACAAGTGGGAGCACATCAGAGAAGTCCTTGTGCACCCACGTCCACTCAGTATGGCTAAGTCTAAACAGTTAAAAATCCCAATGCTGAATCAATTCAATCTTTGCAGGTTTCTCTAAACTGCATAGATTGAACTGATGTTCACTTTTCAAACAGGAAAGACAGCCAGACCCCTGCAGTGGCCCATACCAATAGTCGTAGGGTGTTAGAGCACAGCACCCAGCCTGCTAGCCACTGTAGAGAGCTGTGAGCCAGGCAATTCCCCCAACCACACACCTACCTCAGCTTCTGGACCAGCTGAGGAAGGGGTGGGGAGGAAAAACAAATCCCTCCAGCCCTTCACCAGACCCCCAGATGGGAACAGCCCGGCATGGCAGTGCAAGGGGGGAAGCCTGCACCTGAGGCTTTCCTCCACCCATCTGGGGCTGGGAGTGGTACTGGAGTCCCCCAGCTGTACCCCATCCTCTGTCTCCCAGCCAACTGATGGGGCCAGGCAGGGGAAGCCCACACTGGGGCTTGGATCTGCCCCCTGGAGACAAGAGTGAGGCTGAAGTCCCCCATCCACATCCCTTCCTCTGTCTTCAGGACAGCTGAAGGGGGTAAAGCCTACAACAGAGCTTGGCTCTGTCCCCCAGAGCTGAGAGCCAGGAATGTAGCTGGAGTCCCTAGCCATGCCCTCTTCTCAGTCTCTGGATCATTGTGGGGAGTGGGGGGAAAGGGGAAGCCTACACCAGGACTTGGCTCCACCCCCTGGAGTGGGAGCCAGTAGCATGGCTGGAGTCCCCCAGCCATACCTCCTCTTCCGTCTCTGGGCCACAGACTGAGGAGGCTGGGCATAGCTGGGGGACTCCAGCCACACTCCTGGCTTCAGGGGGCAGAGCCAAGCCATGATGCAGACTTCCCCTGTGCTCCCCTCTGCTGGGCCAGAGACTGAGGAGGAGGGCATGGCTGGGAGACTCCAGCCCTGCTCCTGGCTCTGGGCTCCCAGGGGTGGAACCAAGATCCCCCTCTTTCCCCCCGAACCAGGCTGCACCTGGCTGGAGGTCCAGTGCTGAGCCAAAGGGGTGGGCTTTCCACTACACCCTCTCCTCAACCAGCCAGAGGAGTGCTAGTGTTCTGGCTAGGGAACAGAGGGGCAGGGAAGACCCTGGTCTGCTGGAGCAGACAGCATATCCCAGGGCTGCAAAGCGTCCTAGGATGTTGGGGATTGTGTGTTAACTTGAAGTGGGAAGGGTTCTGGGACAGAAGTTTCATAAACCAGTTTGACCCAAATCAGTTTAGTCTGATACTAAACCCAAAAAGATTTATCTTAAAGCAGTTTCAGCATTTTGAAAGTGGTTTAATTGCACTAAATTTCTGTTCTGTTACAGGTTTAAACCTGTTTCTGAACACTTAAGCCAGTTTATGTGTAACTTCTGTCCCTAACCTATATGCCAAATCCTGTATCTGTCTTAGAGAAGCCCTGAGTATATCCCAAGAAGCATGTGCACAAGGCAGCATGACTGGAATTTGGGATCAGAGCTTCTCTGGGTGGTTATACTGCCTTATCTGTGGGATCTGCACACGCTGAGCATGTGGACACATGACCTTTGAAGCCCTTTTGAAAGGGGAAAACTTCAAAAGGGCAGCAGCTGGTACATTCTATCTGCTTTTTATGAATAAGCTGAAAACAAATCAAATGCAGAAAACCTGCTCCAACTTTAACCCTGAATGAAGAAGCATGAATTTTAATGCAACCAGATGTTGCCCTTTTGAAATGTTCCCCTTCTAAAAGTGCTCCAAGCACTTGTGTGTCCACACCCTGAAGAGGAGTGAACAATAAAGGCCGGCATTTGCATTGCAGTCACAGATATAGCATGAAGGCAATATAGACAGACACAGGCTGGATCCACATATCCGCTGGATATGCAGGCACATTTGGTTTGTGGCACTGCAGACCATTTTGTGGTACCACAAATATGCCCAGCATATTAAAATGTGTGTACATTGCAGATTTGCAGTGTGGGGGCAAAATTTGCTACTGGGAAATCCTGGTAGCAAATAAAATCACAAAAAAGTGACACGACACACATCTCAGGAGCATGCGCCAACAGACACAGAAGCTTGGTCCTCCTAGGAGACACTCTGGCTGCTGACCATAGCATCTTCCCTCCTTTAGTTCTGTCCTAGCTCCTCCTCTATGCTGTGAGGAGTGGGGAAATACCAGTTTCTCTGAAACAGGGCATTTTGCCCTGCACCAAAGCATACATGCAGAGGCATATACACAGCAGCAAAAAATAGCTGCACAAATTTGTGCCCCTGCATGTGAAAGATGTGCCCAAAAAGTCAAGCATGTTTTTTGAGTCAACCTAAAATGCACAGGCCCCTGAAAAAAACATACAGATATAGGGGATGCCTTGGAAGCAAATGAGCATAAGGATATAAGAAGTGTTAGCTTAGTAAGATCAATGGTCCATCTAATTCAGTATCCTGTCTCTGACAGTGGTAGGAAGGAATGCTATACAGCAAGAGCACCAGACTTGATGTCTAAAGTGATCTATCCTCTTTCAGCAACCTCCCTGGTATTCTGCATTGGTTTAGAAATGCCAGAGGATACATCTCCAGTCATTCTATTTAATGACTATTAATAGAACTATCATCCATGAATTTGTCTAGTCCCTTTTTTGCACCTCGCTATATACTGTCTGCCTCTACAACCTCTTGTAGAGCTGCACAGGTTAACTCAATGCTATATTTAAAAAGTATTTTCTCTTGCTAATTTTAAACCTGTCTCCTCTGAATTTCAGTAGATGTCTCCTAGTTTTAGCATTCTGGGTTGTGATGAATAACATGATTTCTGTGATTCCTATCATATCCCACAGGCCATGAAATCAGGAATGAGGCACTGTTCAAGCAAGTGATAAACCTTTCCAAAAGCTATGGGATAGTATTGATGGAACATAACTAATCTGGGCATTTGCTGGAACAACAATACAGTCAAACATAAATGCCAAGCTGGTTCTTAACTTGTGTGGAGGACAAGTTTCTACTCCACAAGGTAGAAGATACAATTAGGGCAGGGGAGGACAACATGCAGCCCATGGCTGTGCCTGCTTCGGACAACCCTGTGTGGACTGCGAGCAGCTGCAGTCCCCCCTCCAATGCTCAGCTTTCCCCTGAGCTCCTGTCCTGCTCCTTCCAGGCATGGAGACAGGCGGCCCTCCCCCCACCCTGTGGCCAGTGCTGCCTGCTGCAGCCCCACTTGGGGCTGTCCTGAGCAAGCACAGGCAGCCTCAGGTGGGTTGTGAGTGGCTGCAGCACAGGGTGCCAGGCATGGGGTAGGGAGGGGGCATTTTCCCCGCCTGCACTCAGCACCACTTTGTAACTCAGCCCCACTGCCAGCCTGGGCCCCGCACCAGTTCCAGGCTCACCCATCGGGGCTGTGCATGGTGACAGCAGCTGCGGCCCTCCTGCTTGCTGTGCCAGGCAGTGTTTGTCACCGCTGCCTGGGGGCTTCCCAGTGCATGAGCTCTAGGTGGGCAGCAGCAGCCAACACTGCCGATAGGCAACCATGGAGCTGGCAGAGGGCCCAGGCTAGCAGTGGGGTGGGTTACAAGCTGGTGCTGAGTGCAGGGAAAAGCGTCTCCTCACTCTCCCCATGGCCAGTGCCCTGAGCTGTAGCCACTTGCAGCCCGCGTGGTGCTGCCTGTGGCTGCTCCAGACCGCCCTGCGTGGGCTGCGAGTTTCTGCAGCAAGGAGTGCTGGCCATGGGGAGGGTGAGGGGCCACTTTTCCTTATGCTAAGCACCAGCTTCTTCCCTGTCGGGGAGCAGGGGGTTGGGGTTGTGCACTACCAAAACTGGGTAAGTGGCCCTCCATCCGAAATAATTGCCCGCCACTGTTTTAGGATGCCTCAAATGCAAAAGAAAAGTACACAAATTATGGAAAGATGGCCAGGATGCCAATGAAGCTTACCAGGAAATAGTAAGAGCCTGCTGGGACAAAAATCAGGAGGACAAAGATGAAGATGAGCTGTACCAGGAGAAGAAGGTTAAAGACAACAAGAAGAGATCCTATAAGTATATTGACTAGAAAAGGAAAACCAAGGAAGCTGTGAGTCCATTGTTAACTAGCCAGGGGGAACTCAGGAGGTGCAAAGAAGGTGGAGCTACTCAATAACTACTTTGCCTCTGTCTTCATAAAAAAGTGAAGTTGCAGCCAGACACCTACTAAAGGATTATTTGGATAAGGAAGGGGACAAGCTAAGGGATAAGATAACTAAAGGTGCAGTTAGCAACTCTCTGGAGTTGGCTTTCGATGTGTCTGAATGAATTTAAGTCAGAAGGGCCTGATGAACTTCATCCTAATGTATGGAAGGAACTGGAAGAGGAGATCTTGGAGCCTTTGGAAATGATCTTGAAGTCATAGGAGATGGGCAAGGTACAAGAGGACTAGAAAAGAGGAATGTAGTAATCTTTTAAAAAGACAGAAAAGAGGATGTGGGAAATTGCAGATCAGTTAGCCTTACCTCAACACTTGGGAAGTTACTGGAGCTTATCCTAAGGAAAGGACTTGCAAGCATCTGGAGGAGAAGTGGCTCATCACAAGCACCCAGCAAAGATTTACAAAGAAGAAATCATGTCAAATAAACTCAATCTCCTTTTCCTTCTGCAGAAACTCGCAGAAAGCCATTTACTGTGGGAACCCATGAAAGGGTAGGTACTGCTGCATGGAACTCATAGTTTCATAGTAGCTAGGGTCAGGAGGGACCTGAACAGATCATCTAGCCAGACCCCCTGCCACAGGCAGGAATGAATGCTGGGTTCACAAGACCCCAGACAGGTGATCA
>JAGPOW010000261.1:225777061-225788906 GCA_030014935.1 Caiman crocodilus | reverse complement strand
AATACCCTCATAGTGCCCAGTTGGCCTGTGACAGATTGATCTATCTGTCTATCTGTTATTATTATCTGTTGTTATTATTTTACTACTAGCTCTTTTATACTGCCTTATCTGCTTATCGCATTTATCTTTCTGTTAACTGTTGTGTGTGTGTCAGCTATAGTAAATTTTCCTTTATTCCACTTCCTATTTGCCTCCTTGATCCAAGTGAATATACTCACAGTGCGCAGCTGGCCTGTGACATCCTATAAAGCAGGAAAGATAATTTGTTTCAATATTGTCATCATTAACTGAGTATGCAAACCTTGGCATACTCTTTAGTGTGAGAATTTAGTAATATTGTAGATATAAAATGCATGTATATTCCTAAAGTAAAAAATGATATATTAATAATTCAATCAAATAAAAAGAGTCTCTATACATCCTTAAAATACACTACATTTACTTTTGCTAAGATAAATTCTAATATTCAGTGAAAGTCTTTGGGGCATTGTATTTTAATTTCAGTTGTATTCTACTTTATGCCATCAAGCAAAAGAAACAAATAACATTTTGATACTTCAAAATTAATAACATGAATCATATCTAAACTGTACTGTATAAATAGATGAATGACTAATTTAAGATCATATGGTTATTTCAATATTGATCCCTTAGCAGAAAATCCATAAACAAACAGGAAGACTGCAGTAACCAAGTGCACTGCATTAACAATTATTACAATATTTGTTCAAATGTATGTTCTATGACAAAATATAGTGAATTAATTTTGCGTCAAATTACAAAATAAGTTTGATCTGTAAAGAAAAGTCTTTTATATACATTAATAAGAGAAGGGACACTCATTACCTCACTGTGAAGGAATCATTCAACAATAAATGTTTGGATAAAGAGGCTGATTTCAGGTTAACTTATTATTTGAGTAACCAATATAACCAATACATTTGTTTAGTGCCCACTTTCTGTAGTTATCCATGTAATAGTGTGCATTAATAATTCATAATTCCTGTATTTGTAAACTGTTTTGGTGGATATCAGGAAATAACATAAATTATAGGATGCATAATTATAAATTGCTTCCAAGAGTAAGATAAGGCAGGTCTACTTTTTAGAACTAAATCTATTCTTTTTGGTGAGTTTTTTAGAACTACATCTGTTCTGGACATGGGTGAAACCTGTGAAATACCAAAGTTCGTGTTGAAATGACCTGTTTGTGTTGAAATGAACTGTATGTTCACGTTGTCTGGGGAAAAGGTGGCAGGGAATCAAGATGGAGAACAGAAAAGCTGGAATTTGAAAGCAGGAAAACAAAATGGTGTAATGGAAGTCCATTCCCACATGGAGAAAGGGCAGCAGAAGGGCTGGGAAGTCCTCCTGGCTGAATAGGGACATCACAGTCCTCCTTAGAAAGAAGAAAGAAGCATACAAACAATGGAAGCTAGGGACAGGCTCCAAGAAGGACTATACAACAACTGCCCGCACTTGTAGGAAACAAATTAGAAAGGCTAAGGCAGAGACTGAACTTAGATTCACAACAGATATCAAGGACAACAAAAAGTCCTTCTGTAGATATGTAGGGAACAAGAGGAAAGCAAATGGGAGTGTGCGGCTACTGCTCAACAACTCAGGACAGCTGGTTACCGACACTAAGGAGAAAACTGAACTCCTGAATGACTTCTTAGCCTCAGTATTTCACTGGGCCAAGGGGAAAATTATGCCTGATAGGGTACAGAATAAGCAGGACAGAAATGATTGCCTCGCTATTGTTGCCATATAACTGGTGTGTGATCAATTATAAAATTAGACATACATAAGTAAGCAGGACTGGATGAACTCCATCCAAGGGTGCTGAAGGAGCTGGCTGATGTCATTGTGGAGCCCCGGCGAAACTGTTCCAAAACTCATGGCACTCCAGAGAGGTCCCTGAGGACTGGAAGAGGGCCAGTGTTGTGCCATCTTCAAGAAGGGGGGGAGGAGGGACCCGGGTAACTATAGGTCAATTAGCCTAACTTCCATCCCAGGAAAAATCCTGGAAAAATTAATTAAGGAATCTATGTGTGATAGGCTTGCAGAAGGTAGGATTCTGAACAACAGCCAGCTTGGCTTCATCACAGGCAGGTCTTGTCTTACCAACCTTATCTTCTTTTACAATCAGGTGACTCAGGAGAAGTGGTGGATATTACATACCTTGACTTCCAGAAAGCCTTTGATCTAGTATCCCACGATGTTCTCACAAGAAAATTGAAAGACAATGAGCTTAACTGCAAGACAGTTAGATGGGTATGAAGCTGGTTGTGGGGTAGTCGCAGTGGTCAGTGTTTCGTCCCGTATTTTTTAACATCTTCATCAATGATTTGGTGAAATGCTCACTGGCCAAGTTCGCAGATGACACCAAATTATGAGGAAGCATGGTCACACTTGAAGATAGGCTACAGAAACAGGCAGATCTGGACAGGCTAGCAAGTTGGACAAGTCAGAACCAGATGAAGTTCAATGTCGAGAAATGTAAAATGCTCCACCTAGGTATGAACAGTTCCCTGCACACCTACAGGCTTGGCAATGCCAACCTGACCAGCACTATGAATGAAAGAGACCGGGGGGTAATAATAAAGCACAGCATGAATATAAGCCAGCAGTGTGATTCTGTTGCAGCAAGGCAAATAATACTTTGGCATGCATCAATCAATGCATATCCGGTAAAACCAAGGAGGTGATTTTTCGGCTGTACTCAGCACTGGTGAGACCGCAATTGGAGTACTGCATCCAGTTCTGGGCACCGCACTTTAACAAGGTTGTGGTATAACTTGAGAGAGTCCAGAGAAGGGTCACCCGTATGATTAGAGACAGTGTTCCGTATGATTAGAGACTGCACAGCAAGCCATACGAGAAGAGGCTGAGGGACCTGTGACTTTTCAGCCTGAAAAAGAGAAGGGCAAGAGGGAACTTCATAGCAGTTTGCTGCTACTTCAGGGCCTCAGTGAACAATTGTTCACCAGGGTGCCCTTGGGGAGACCCAGGAGTACCGGCCACAAAGTCCTGGAAGACCGTTCAGGCTTAACATTACGAAAAACTTCTTCACAGTTAGGATGGCCAGACTGTGAAATAAGCTCCCTCCAGGCATGGTGCTATCGCCTACCCTGGAAATCTTCAAGAGGAGACTGGATAGTCATCTTGCTGAGTCACCTGACCCCATCTGTCTTTCCTGCTTGGTGCAGGGGGCTGGACCCAATGATCTTCCAAGGTCTCTTCCAGCCTTACAATCTATGAATCTATGAAAACAATAGAAGGAAAACTTTGGAAGGGCAAATGGAGAAAAAAAAGAAAAACAACAGAAGATGGAAGAAAAGCAAAAAGGAAATAAAAGAAAACAGAAACCTAGGAATCACCATGTTGGCTCCCATGACTTAATCCCATATTCTGCTTCTGGGGCTAAAAGCAGATGTTGTATTTTCCCCCCAAAAACGCCCATTGTCCTATTTCAAGTACCTGTGTAACGTAAGAGAGAAAATATGTTAACACTTTTTCCTGGGACAATCAGAGCTCATTCAAATTAATTGCCATTCAGGGACAAGCTACTGTGTAAAAGGGCTGTGCTACTCTTCTTTTGCCTCAGGTTTCTACTTGGATCAATCAGAACCACGTCAAATATGTCTGTTCCTAGCCTGAAAGTAGCTAGTGCCTGACACTTCAGAGGAAAATACAAGAACCTCCTATTATACAATCATAGGATAGCTTGTACATAGGGAAATTTAATCCTTTAACAATGGTCTGCCGCAAAGTGGGCTGTGACAGCCCCTGGTGGCCACTTAGCATCTGTTCTACCTGTTCTCAAGGCCACCTCCTCTTCTACTTACCTGCTATGACTTGATATAAATAAGTCTTTAGAAATGAGAGGCTGTCCCAGGGGTTCTTAAGTGAGATCTCATCTACTCACAAGCTATAGTCTAATGTCTCATTGTCTTAAGATGTAATTTCATAGCATCCTTATCTCCCTTTTTGCCACACCCAAGCCTCATAGATGTTACCAATCAATCAATTCATACATTACTCCAGCCCCCTTCTGGTCAGGTGTTTTCCCTTGAGTGCCACCTGATCCCTGTCTGCAGCCTTTCACCTCTTAAAGTAACAGGAGCACTAAGCTCCCTGTTATACCACTGATTGTAGTAGTTGCCACATTTTGCTCTGAAGAACCAGCTTTTCAATCCCTATTTCATTTTATCCTATCTAAATAGTGAAGGTGAATGTTCTCATTATGCCTATGAAAATCTAATGGTATCATGTCTTCCTGGTATCTTAACTTCAATTACATGTTTGGGCAATAAATTCCATAAGTGTATTAGGCATTATATAAAACATATTTCATATAATCAGTTTTATATTTTGTAATTACTGAATGCATTGCATTGGAGGCTAGGCTTGGGCTTTGATGCTTTGTTGAGCTTTTGGGAGTGGGCTAGTTTTCCACTGAAAGTGAGCTAGGGGGGCTTTAAGGTAGAGAATTATCAGGTTAGACCTAGAGAGTAGGCCTAGTGGTCAGTCAAAGCAGCAGTGTAGGCATCCCTGCATTAAACATGGTAGACCTATACATCTTCTATTTTAAGGATGCCATCTGTTTTCTGAAACAGTCTTCTACTCTGTATCCTTGAGTATATTAGATCCATTTAATATTGGCATTACTGTAGCAACCCCCTAGCATACCTATTACATGTTTATATATAAGCCTTGGAAAAAGTATGATCTTATACTTTAGGTGATTTTGTAAATGGAAACAATATTTTACTGGAAAATGACACTTATATAAATCAAGTCTTTCTACTATTCTTAATACCGCAGTCTTATCTTCATTTAGTGTCCAAATCTTCCCCCTCCTGAAATTAATCTGTAGTTCAGGCCATGGACAGACATTACCTTGTACGCCCACAAAAAGTCATTGTGTGATGTGTATGCCACCTATGGTGCCACAAAAATGGGCGTGCACTACAGAAATGGGAATTTCTCTATAGTACTACATTTTCAGCACCACATGTAAAGTCTGTACACTTATATATAGTGCATCTGTGCTCCCTCAGCACCTCGTGGTCCTCTACTCTTTTCCTTCCCTCCAAGCAGCAGACTCCCTGAGCAGGGACCCGAGTTACATCTCAGTCAGGACAGTATCTGTAACTCTGTTCATCACAGCAGCAGCAACAGAGCAGTGGACCTGAGGCAGCAGTGGGCTCCCCTCTTGAGGAAAGTTGCAAGCTGCCAAAAAGCCCATTGCTGCCCCAGGGACCAGGGAGCTGCATCTCTGCTTAGCCCCCTGTTGCCTCTACCCCAGTGGAAGGAATTACAATGGCAGTCAGATACTCAACTTGATGACATTTCTCTGTTTTGATGTAATTCAGTGTCTTTTCATCTCATCAATTTCAGAATTTCAGGAAATGTTGACAGTGGGAACTTGGAGCTCTTTCAAAAGGGCAACAGCTGTTATGTTTTAATTGTTATGTGTGAATGTGCTGTGAATGATTCAAATGCAGCAAATCTGCTCCAGCTTTGGCTATATACAGACATTCAGTTTCTCCTGGGAGAGTCACTGTTCCCAAGAGAAACCACAAGTGTACAGAAGGTCAGGATTTTTATCCCAGACCAAAAATGGCTGCTCCACAAGAAAAATAACCCAGGAAAAACCAGGAGTTTCTCTTGGGAGACTGAATGTCTGTGCATGTTCTCCTCTAAGAGAAGTACACCAACTCCTCACGATAGAATCATAGAAATTTAGCACTGGACAGGACTTCAGAAGATCATCTAGTACAATCCCCTGCTCAAAACAGGACCATCCCCAGCTAGATCATTCCAAGAAAAGCTTTGTCAAGCCAGACCGTAAAAACCTCCAAGAATGGCCACCTCTTTAAGTAATTTGTTCCACTGCTTCACCACTTTCCTAGTAAGCAAGTTTTTCCTAATATCCAAACTAAACCCACCTTGCTACAACTTGAGACAATTACTCCTTGTTCTGTCATCTGCCACCATTGAGAACAGTCTAGCTCCATCCTCTTTCAAATCACTCTTCAGATAGTTAAAGGCTGCTATCAAATCCCCCCAGCCTTCTCTTCTGCAGACTAAATAAATCCAGTTCCCTCAGCCACTCCTAAAAAGTCACGTTCCCCAGCCTCATCACCATTTTTGTTGCTCCCCACAGGACTCTCTCCAACTTGTCTGCATTCCTTCTATAGTGGGGGGCCCAAAACTGGACACAGTACTCCAAATGTGGCCTCACCAGAGCAGAATACATCAGAATAATTACTTCCCTTGATCTGCTGGCAACACCTCTACCAATGTAGCCCAGTATGCTGTTAGCTTTTTTGGCAACAAGGGCACCCTGCTGACTGATATCCATCTTATCGTCCACTGTAACACCCAGGTCTTTCTCTGCAGAGCTGCTGCTTTGCCCACTGGCTCCAAGCCTGTAGCAGTGCATGGGATTCTTCCATTCTAAGTGCAGGACTTTACATTTGTTCTTACTGAACCTGATGAGATTTCTTTTGAAGCAATCCTCCAGTTTGTCCAGGCCATTCTGTATCCTAGCCCTACCCTCTAGTATGCCTGCTACACCTCTCATCTTGATGGCATCCGTGCAACACATCCCATCTTCTAGATCATTAATGAAGATATTGAACAAAACTGGCCCCAGGACCAACCCCTGGAACACTTCATTTGATACTGACTGCCAGCTAGACATTGAGCCATTGGCTAGTACCCATTGAGCCTTACAATCCAGCCAGCTTTCTATCCACCTTACAGTCCAGTCATCCAACCCATACTTCCTCAGCTTGCTTTGCAAGAATGCTGTGGGAGATGGTATCAAAGACCTGCTAAAGTCAAGATATATTACATCTTCTGCTCTCCCCACATCCATAGAGACAGTCATCTCATCATAGAAGGCAATCAGGTTGGTCAGGCATAACTTGCCCTTGGTGAATCCATGCTGACTGTTCCTAATCAATCATCTTCTTCTCCTCCAAGTGTTTAGAAATGGATTCTTTAAGGACCTGCTCAATGATTTTCTGAGGACTGAGGTGAAACTGACTAGTCTGTAGTTCTCTGGATCCTCCTTCTTCTATTTCTTAAAGATGGTCACTATATTTGCCCTTTTCCAATCGTCCAGGACCTCCCTTGATCACCACAAATATTTGAAGATAATGGTCAGTGGCTCTGCAATCACATCAGCCAACTCCCTCAGCACACATGGATGCATTGCACCTGGCCCCATGGACTTGTACACATCCAGCTTTTTTAAAAAGTCCCTAACCTGTTCTTTCACAGCTGCAGGTTGTTCACCTTCTCCCAAACTCTGTTGACTGGTACAGTAGTCTGGGAGCTGACCTTGCCTATAAAGACCAAGGTAAAAAAGGTATTGATTACTTCAGCTTTTTCCTCATCATCTGTCACTAGGTTGCCTCCCCCGTTCAGTAAGGGACCCACATTTTCCCTGACCTTCCTTATGTTGCTAATATACATGTAGAAACCCTTCTTGTTACCCTTTACATTCCTTGCTACCTGCAACTCCAACTGCTCTTTGGACTTCCTGACTATGATTTGCTTCCCTTCCCTCCTCTGGGAAACTGTGCCACTTGCTGGACTGTTGCTCTAGTGAAGCAGGGAACAGGACATGCTCTGTTCATAATCCCCATGTTATGCTGCAGAGACTAAGTCAGTCTGGGTCAGACAATTAGGGCACTGCTGCTATTTTATCTCTGGGCAGAGTGAGAAAGCCTGCAGAGCACACTGTGATGTGTGTACTCAGTCCCTCTTAGCTGCACAGTGTCAGCAGTACAAGCTCTCTACTCTTCAAAGACTTAGCTTTTGAATGTTTGCTCATGCATCTCTGGGTAAGCTTTTCTATCAGGAAAACAAACCTGGAAGAATTTTCCCAGGTTATTTGAACGGACCCTTTAACTCTCCTTTAAAGTTGGAGTGAATTTGCTACATTTGAATCATTCTCAGCTAACTCTTTCGCACATAACACTTAAAATACAATGATGACTGCTCTTTTGAGACATTCTCCTTTTGAAAGCATTCCAAATATATGACTGTCCACACACAAAGTAAAACTTGATCTCAGTTAAAGCTGGACAACCCAAAAGGAGAAATGGAAGCTGCATATATACATGGAAGCTGCATATATAACCCTTTCACATGGTTAGCAGAATTAGCTGCTTTATCCACTCCTAATCATTATATATATATATACACATAAAACATAATATATACACACATTCTAACATAATAGCAACTCTCAGTTTAGTTACATCTATTCTTTCAAAATAGCTTCAAAATACTGACACCTTGAAAGAGAAAGAAAAGAAGAAAGAATGAAAAGAAAGAAGAAAGAAAAGGAGTAAGTAACTGGGGGCAATGAGACAAATACACAGGCTGCTACATGGGAAGAAAGGAATGGAAAATGCTAGCATAGGACAGAAGAGCAAATGGTAGGGCACAAAGAAGTCCTGCCATCTAAAGAATGGAAGATGCATAGAACACTGGCTGGAAGAGAGTGAAGAAGCCGTGTATAGGCAAGAAAGGGGAAAAGAGCCTGTAATTAAAAAAACACTGTGTCTGGAAAAGGGGTAGAATGGGGGACTCTGGCATGGCGAGAAGTCCCTCAGGGGGCATGCAGAGCCCCTGATAAAGGGTAGAATTGGAGATACTGGTATAGGGGAAGGGAAAAACAGTTAAATGGAGTGGTGGCTGGGTGGCAGGGGAAGGGTAGGCATGGGAAAGAAAGAGCCACATAAAGGAAATAAAATAGTGGGCTTTGGTAAGAGATCAGAAATGCGGCAACTTGGCATCTGGCAGGGCAAAGAATGAAGGAGTTTAGGATGGGATTAAGGATGAAAACATGGAATGGGATGCAACAGAAACTTTGGTAAAGGCTACCCTGACATGGGGTAAGGACGAACGAGGCAGATCACATTGAGTCCCTGACGTGAAGGAGAGTTTAGGAAGATTGCAGGAAGTCCCTGAAAAAGAAATGGATGAGATAATATCTCCACATGGTGCAATAAAGATATTAGAACACTTCAAGCATATGCAATGAATCCAAACAAAAGCAGCATATATCGTGTAGATATATTTAATATTTTGACCATTATTTAAGTCTTTCACTATGTATCTATTTCCTTGTTTAAAATAAAATATTGTTGAAAGAAAAATGCATTGGCTAGAGATTTATATTCATGCATAAAAGAAAGGCAAGCATAAAGATAATTAACAAATCCTAATTACCTGGTCATTTCTTCCTCCAGCCTCCCAATTAGATTGAAAGAAAAATTTCCTAAAGAAAACATTCCTGAAGAAAAATTTCCCAAGGAAAAATTCCCTAAGGAAAAACATAGAAGAAAAACTTTTAAATACCTTTTACTATAGCATATTTTAATAACGTTCTATATACTGCTAATCTTTCAAGGTACTAACAAAATCTTGAGAGGTGTTAGGTACTCTAGGCCTTCATTGACTTTAAGGGGAGTTGCAGGGGTATACAGTATATTGTTAGATGAGTTCCAAAAACCAAACAATAGTTCATTGTATTCTTATAGTTTGTTTTATACAGTAGTTCCCCAAAATGCTTTACAAACATTATTTCAGATACTGCTATAAAAATCCAGGAATATAGATTAATCAAGGAAAATTCATGAGGACAATCAATGGTGTTAGTAGTAAAAAACATTCTGTTCCCATTTTCTGGGTAACAGTAAGTTTTTTATTCAATTAGTCATTGTTGATAAGAAAGCAGCATAGTTATCAAAGCATGCTGGTGGGAAGTGTGTGATCAGAATAATTTTCCACTAAGTTGCTTGTTGAACTGTACTTAATAACTCTCTGCTTCACTCTCCCCACTTCTAAAATACTTGTATTCTGGTTGTTGTCAATATTCATTCTATTAAATAATATTAAATAAGCTTTGCTAATACACTTACATTGTTAAATTTATATCTTAAAGACCACAAATTTTGTACATTTAGTCTACTAAGTTACAAGATTCCAAATAAAACAAGATTATTACAAGACTTCTTTTCCACAATAATTAGCTTAAAAAGACAAAGCATAAACTAGAAAAGAAATGTAACAGTTTGCAGCTCTAAGATACACATACAAGAAAAGAAATAAGAAAAGGAAATCTAAATCTAAATGTAACACTTTAGCCCTGTAACATGAAGCATTTATCTTACCTGGATAAGATATGTTTTCTGAAGTAACAAAACTATCTGTCATATCTCCAAAAACTATCATCATCAGTGGGAGTCCTGTTCCATGAAGGATTGCCATAGCAGTGCCTAGAACCATCAGTAATTTATCCAACCAGTCAGCATACCGGAACTGAAAAGGGGAAAACAAATAAAAGTTGAATTTTCTCTAAATATACACTTCTAAAAGCATTAACACAAAGTTAAAAGTGCAGAGGAAGATCATTAGAAGTCAAGAAAAGTTTAGGGTTTTATTATACTGTATGCACACATTTTTCATAATATTTTAGCTATATCAAATTTAACTTGATGAAAATAATTTATATTTATAGGAATGGTTCTATTAATATAAGTATCTATACTGGTAGAGCTGTGTCATTATCTAAAAGATTGTATCATTTTAACTTTACCCATTTCACAGTCCACTATTATTTGAAGTGGTACAAAAAGCCCCATAGATCTCTCTTACTAATTTGACTTTGTGGGCACGTCCACACAGGCAAGCACATGCACTTGCAGCAGCTCAAATAGAAGCAGTGCAAATTTGAGCGGGGGCTTTTTGCCTCAATGCATGTGCTCAGACATGAACTTTGTTGTGGAGCAAATTGTGCTACTTGGGGCAAAATAACCCTCCCAGATCTGCAGCCAGGGGGAGCTAGAGCCTGGGGCCAGCACCTGTGCTATCCCTAGCAGTATAAAAAGTTGTCCTGTCCTGGCCCAATCAGTACAAAAAGCTGCCCCGGCAAGTAGCTCAAGGCTACTCGCTCTCAGGAGCTTCTGGGGCTCAGCCAATTGATACCTGGGGACACTACTTCTTGTGCCAGCTGGACAGCTGAAGCAGCCCTGAGAGTTCCCTGCACCCTCTACCCACTACAGCAGTCTGGCAGTGAGGGCTGCTGCCTGACTGTCACCAGCTGTGCACCTGCCAGACTCAGATGGGGACTGCACAATCAGTAGAAGTATCTGCCCCTCTGGGTCAGCTGCTAGTGGGCTGTGGCTGCAAGGCTGGCCTTTGTGTGGCACTACTGCCATGTGTGCCCCCTGCCCGGCCATCTGGGAAGCTATTGCCCAGAAGATGTTTCAAATGTGGAGGCCTGCTTTGAATTGTCAAAACATGTCCTTCTGGCCCCAATTGGCCAGGAGGTCAGCAACAGCCAGCTGGATCTAAGGTGCCAGCTCTGACCAAGCAGGGTCCTGCCACTGGCCTGCCTAACAGGATTTCTGGTGTTCCCTATTGGCAAACTGAAAAATCCCTAATAAAAAAATCCCAAAGTCACTCTGTAAAATACCCTAAAATCCATGTTCCTCCACAATTAAAACAAAAGAGATCACTATAAAGAGACAGAGACAGAGACAGTGATTAGTTGGGCAATGTTTTATTGATACATCTACAATATTAAAGCAATGTGAAAGCCTACCAGTATCTCAATCATAATAATAAATCATAATCAAATTCTAAATACATTTAATGAATTAATGAATACATTAATTCATTAAATGGCTGCCTTGGAGGAGGTTCCTGAGGTGCACCCCCCTCAAGGGGCTGTTCATGCGCCATCAACGCAGGGGGACAAGAAGAACAGAACCCGAAGGAGGATCAAGCGTCGAGTCCTGGTCGTTGGGGA
>JAGPOW010000261.1:225764312-225776961 GCA_030014935.1 Caiman crocodilus | reverse complement strand
GCACTTGTTTCCTGCCATTGGCAGGGGGTCAGACTAGATGGCCTGCTCTAGGCCCCTTCTGACCCTAGTTACTATGAAACTATGAAACTATGAAACATGAATGTATATTTGCTGCCCCCCCCAGGGGCTACACACTCACAGGGGCTACAACCCCCTTCAGAGGCCACGGCCCCCCACAGGGGCTACAGCCACCCCACAGGGGCTATGGCTCCCCCACAGGGTTTACAGACCCCCACAGGGGCTACCCACCTGCAGGCCCACATGCCCTGCCCCACCCCCATCTGCTCCCCCAGCCCCCAGGATTGCTGCCTTGCCTGGTCCCATCCCCCGTCGGCTCCTGCAGCCCCACACAATGGCTGCCTCACCAGCTCCAGGCCCCCCCCCAATGGCTGCCCCACCTGGCCCCATCCCCCACTTGCACACCCAGCCCCCCATGGCTGCCCCCTCAACCCCAGCCTCTGGCACTTTAAAATAAAGTAAAGGAAAAAAAAGCCTCTACTTAATGAGCAGGGGCTGTGGGGGCTCCAGGGCCTCTTGGCAGAGTCTCCCCAAGCAGCACAGGACAGTGAGAGGCAGCAGGGCCCAAGCTAGGACCGCTCGGTCTGTCACCCTGCCCTGCTCTGTGCGGGCAGAGCCCCAGTGACCTCAACGGCAGCTCAAACTGCCAGTAAATGCCGGGAAGTGTTGTTCCCTGCCTCCCCACAATGCTGGGGTCAGGGGAGCAGGGATTAGGAGGGCTTGGGGGAATGGGGGGATGGGGCCAGATGGGACAGTGATGGGGGGGCTCAGGGCAAACAACACGCTGGCATGCATCAACTGATGAATCTGGTGTAAAACTAAGGAAGTGATACTCCCACTGTACTTGGCACTGGTGAGACCACAGTTGGAATACTGCGTCCAGGTCTGGGTGCCACACTTCAATAAGGACATGGAAAAACTTGAGAGGGTCCAGAGAAGAGCTACCCGTATGATCAGGGACTTTCAAGGCAAGCCATATGAGGAAAGGCTGAGGGACCTGGGCCTCTTTAGTCTGAAGAAGAGACAGTTGCGGGGGACTTAATAGTGGCTTACTGCTATATCAGAAGTGTCCATCAGAAGCTCAGTGAACAACTGGTCACTAGGGCACCCCTGGAGAAGACCAGGACCAAGGGATATAAACTCCTGGAAGGCCACTTCAGGCTTAATATCAAGAAAAACTCCTTCATAGCCAGGGTGTCCAGACTGTGGAATAAACTCCCTCCAGAGTTGGTACAGTCACCTACCCTGGAGGTTTTCAAGAGGAGACTGGACAGTTACCTCACTGGGGTCACTTAACCTCAGTTGTCTTCCTGCCTAGAGCAGGGGACCTGGACCCAATGATATGCAAGGTCCCTTCCCGCCCCTAACTTCTATGACTCTGGGAGGAGCTGATCAGGGTTATTTTGCCCCAAGTGGCACAACTTACCCAACACTAAAGTATATGTCCAGGTACATGTGCTGAGGCAAAAATTCCCAGCACAAATTTGTGCCTTTCCTATTTGAGCTGCTGCAAATGCATGTGCCTGCATGTGTGGATGTGCCCATGAAGACCAACAGTAGTTATAACATGAAGGCATTTTATAACATGACAAAATATAATTTCTTAAACTATTTCTTAGCAAGCCCATCACTGTAGTATTTGAGCTTCCAGTGCAATTTAACTATCTTCTTAACATTAAAAAGGATGCAGGGATTAAGATAGGAATTGACACAAATGCAAGCTAATCTAAAGTGAAGGATGCAAGAATCTTTTTTTTTAACTGAAGTTCTCAATTTACTTTTTAATTTAATCACTGAATATGTAATTATCATTTGTTTTCATTTACTCACACTTGGTAGAATGGGAATCATGGAAAATTTGCCACTCTTTGTGCTCATAAGCCACCTTGTGTAAATGAATGCCACAAACGTTCTTCAGAATGTCTGCTAAAATTCACTGAATGCCAACATCTGCCACTTTGGTGGGGGACACCTGGCCTGGGATATCTTTGCTGGCACTTTATAAAATGTACTGGCAAATTGTTTATCATGTGAATCTGTCCTGAGGGTAGACAGGACCTTATAAATCATAACTGGAATATTACTGTAACTAGGTTTTTATTTTTATATTATGAAACATAAATAATATATAATACAGATCTTACCATTGTTAATGGGCTGACCATATTCAGGTTCTCTGTTTTCTTCTTGTTCTCATTGCTGTAAATACACAATTGCTTTGATGTATTATGAAAATCATTACAGCAAGGCCTACAGTTAAAATATTAAAACAGATACATGTAGCCATAATTAAACAGGAATTTAAGAGGAGCGTATTGAAACATAACATGAAGATGATTTGCAGAGTATTACTGGTATAGTATGGTATTTCTAGTAATACTAACTGCAATATTTAAGAAATATCCAAGGGCATTCAACATAAACGTGTCATACTTAATGAGTTTATTTGAAAGAAAATTAGTATCTGTAGTCCACCTCATAGATCAAAGGATGGCAAATATTTTCTAATAGTGGGCCAAAATGACCCAGCTCCAGTCAAAAATGTGCTGGCACAAGAACTCAGCCATTTCCACTGCTTCTCTTCACCACCTGACTGTGATATGACGCAGGAAAAGCCCCTCTCCTCCAAAGCCCCTGATTGATACCTGGCTGCAGTGGGATATGAGCAGAGCCCTCTCACTGCTTAATGCTGCTAAAGCCACAGCTCTGCAGGCCAGCTCCCTGGGCTCTTTAAGCTGGTTCTCACCCTGGTACTCTAGTTGCCAATCCCTCTCTTAGATTGCAGAGATACGTGAAGGCTTGATCTAGTCTTAAAAGTTTACTGGCATATCAATGTCATTTAAGCATATAAAGAAAATGATTATCTTAGCAACACAACTTTGACAGCAAAATTCCCTGCATTTCTACGGTCAAAAAATCCTTTTGCAAGTGTAGATAACTGTTCTTTCAGGGAACAGGTCTACAAACCACTACGAATAAAGTGGCTTCTGTAAGTTGTACCTCCACCCTTTCTGGTGGACAAAGCTTTTTATTAGCTATTAGTAATGATTTGAAAGAAATTACCTAGTTAATGAATCCTGAAAACCTACTGTAGTCCTGATTTTGTTAAATGTATTATCATCTCTCCCAGGTGGCCCAAAATTGAACATATTGTAGAAATTGAGAGAGAGAGAGAAATGAGGACCTAATTCTGCAAACTGCAGAATTCTGCATATTGGAGACTTTGTAGCCGAAAGCTTGCAAAGAACTTTTTTCCAACCACTTAGTTGGTCTAATAAAAGATATCACATCTACCCAAAGAACCTTGCCTGCCTATGTCCTTAGACCAACACAGCTACAACCAACAACACTGCATACTGGAGGATGCTTGTGATTTCCTTGAGGACTGCTAACTTCAGTGGGCTTAAAAGCTCTCTGCATAAAATACTTTTCAGTATTTTGCTCCACTTTGAAAAAGAGTAAAGTGCTGAGGAAAAGAAAGGATTTTAGGAGGAAAAGAACTTGGAAAAAATAGCAACATATTGTGCTAGTCACACAACAACTGAAATTTGATGTAAAGGTAAAAAAGCATAATCCTATAACAAAATCTTTGGAGTCTTCAGAGAAAAGTTTCATTTCATCTACCTTCATTTTACTTTCAACTGTTTTGCAACACCGTTTGTAACTATGGTGATTGTACGGGTCAGTCACCTCAGATGCCCCAAATACAATTTTTTTTTTGTAAGTTTTATTCTCTTTTATTGCAAGCTTCCCTCAGCCTTTTAGGGAATAGGTAATAAATAAACAAGTAATACATAAATAAGTAAATAAATAAATCGATACTATATCTACACTGTATAATGAAGTGCCATGCTCAGATATCTGAGCTAGCTCTGGACAAGCTAGCTAAGGTAATATTTACTAGAAGCAGGAAATCTCCATTTGTGTTCCCCCAAGTTAATAGACCCTACTTCTCAGAAGAAGTAATTAGCTTGGGCAGAGTGCCAGACTGATGTATCTGTACTGGTTTTGCTACTTAAGGCTAGTTCATTCAGAGCTAGTTCAGATATCTCTACACAGCATCATGATGTGTTGTGCAGACATACCCTTAGAAGTGATCCTCATTTAGTCCCCAAGGCTACAATTGCATCCATGCAGGCATAACCGATGTAATAATAAAATGCAAAAAGCTGCCAAGAGCCCTGTCTCCTGTACCCTTTCCACTGATATACAACTGAAATGTTAATAGCCCACTAGGAGTTTTTTTGGTAAAATCCCATGAGGCAGGTGAAACCTTATCAGAGATTTCAGCATTGAAATAATAATGTGATAAAGCGATGAATCATGATAACAAAGTACAGATCTAAAAAAATAGTCACAAATTCCTGGCCCTTTGCTAACTCAGCATGCAAACCATTGAGCCACAGATGAGAATAATGATTCTCAAAGGGTATGCTGCAGCACAGCAGTGTGCCTTGAAAGTGGCAGATGTATGCTGTGAAGAATGGGCTAAATAGGTTGCCAGGAAGGTCCAGATGAAAGCTCAAAGCCTGATCTTTACCTCACTAGGTGGCCCTTGGATCCTGGGAATTTTGCTAAGTAACACTCTCATAGACCCATATCAGACCTACCCATATAAGCACTTCTGGTCACTTTTGCACTATATCAGTCCCAACTCTTGTTTGCCAGAGTTCCCTGCACTTAATCCCTACACCTAGCATGTTTGAAGATTTGTATCCCCTGGTAACTCCACTATATTACACTTTCCATTTGATATACTTCTCTGTACATGTTCTTTCACAGCATCGGATGCAGCGAGCTTCAGGTCACAAAAGTTTATGCTATATAACTCTGATTTAGTTAGTTTATCAGGGCATCTATACATGTGCTCTGGGGTGAGAGGGCACTTTAAATAGAGTGACTCTTGGGATCCGCTCTAATTAAAACACCTGCAGCATCTCATATATTCAGCACCCCATGTTGCAAAATGGTGGCAGGGGTGCTTTAACTAAAACTTGTTCAACGAGCTTTAGTTAAAGTGCTCTTGACACCACTTTGAAGCACAGGATGCTGAATACACAAGACACTGCAGCACACTGGAGCATTCTGATTAGAGTGCTCCAGCAGATTCGACTCAATCAAGTCTGCTCTGACGCATTCTAAACAGAATACATCAGAGCACATGTAAAAATGCCCTAAGGTGCAAATCTATCCTACTTTCGATTCTGTTATATGATATGGGAAGTCCTGAGTTTATGCACTGTGAAGCTTTCTAAAAAGGAAGGAGGAGAAAATGTATAGAATCCATTTTCAGTTGCAGTTTTCGGGAAGAAAGGAGTGGGAAAAATGGGCAGGTGCTCAGAATGCATGAGACTGGACTTGATCTTAATCACCATTAGCAAAAAAGTCAGAACACAGCTCCCAGGTGTTACGTATATACCTTAGCTGTTCGTTGTCTGTTTCCACTTCAACTCTAGCACTGCTTTATTAAAAGACAAATCTAAAATATAGTGGATACAGCTGCTATGCTCGCCTTACAGTAAAGATTATGGGGTAAGATGATATCATTTTTTTCTCATTCTCACTGTTGACAATGAAAGCTTCAGTCAAAGCAACTTTCAGGCATAAGCAATGCCTTATTTTTTTAGGATAGACCTTTCCTGATCTGTGGATTCAGTAAGAACCACCAGCTAAGTATCAGATTCATGTTTGAAGGATAATAATACATTTCAAAAGATATATGGTTAGCCTCTGATATGCACTTAATGTAAAATATGTTTAAAGGTTAAATTTGAATTTGCACATTTGAAACTAAGCATGGTTAAAATATTTTAAAATATATTGAAAAATTTACCATTTGCTTTTGAATTCATAATCCTGATATGAGAAAGAAGTGTCACAATGTATTCCATTTGCATGAGGTTTTCTTTCATCCTCAGAACCCATTTTAACCTATTTATGGGGGGGGAAAAAACATTTCAGAAAATATAAATTAAAACCTGACTAAGAATATATTGCTAGTATGCAGAGGATATTTTTAAAATTAACTTTTATTTAAAACCAATAAAAGTCTCTAATCTGTTTCAATTTTAAGCAGAATTCTCCACTGAAATCAATAAATTTGTTTAGCTATATTTATTTGTACATTTTTTATCTGCATATTCCTTGAGGATCTGCCATTGCAAACCATTTAGTTTTCTTTAATTTAACATAGTTAATATAAATGGCAAGGTGAAGTGTTTGTTTAAAGCAGTATGCATGTACTTTTGATTTTCTTTCTTTTTTACATATTATATACTTATACACATAAAAAATAAAAACAGTTCTGGTTTAAAAATTCATGTGTTTCCTTACCATGAGGGTATCTCTTAGTCTCTTCTTCCCTGTTGTTAGAAGTTTATTCTGCAATCAATAGGACTAGTATGGTTAGGTATATTCAGTAGGACTGGACTTTGCTCATCCTACGTAAAACAGTTCTGATCACAGACTTTCAGTAGCTGATGTTTGCCAGCCTTTCCCAGTTCCCTTGGAACTTGTCTAGGCTCATTGCAATGTGTATGCACTTTGGATCTAGTTTCTAGAATGGGAAATGTTTAGCAAATGCAGTTTTTGAAGGAACTACTTTGTCACCATTGCTCATCCCAAAGACAAGTGAAGTTTAATCATTCCTTTTAAAACACAGAAATGCTTTGCCACCAGGTTAGAAATGGTATAGAACAATGTTGCTTAACCTTTTTGGCCAGCAGGCCAGGCAAGAAATGTCTGATTGCTCCATGGGCTGGATCTGGCAGGGCCCCATCTGACTGCACGGACTGGAGGGGTAGTCTGGTCCTGCCTGATCCAGTCGCATGGTGGAAAGGAGCTTGGGCTGTACCTGGGGATGGGGAGTGGGGGGCATATAGAGCCGTGACCTGGACCTGAGCCAGACCCATGGTAGGAGGGGTATGGCCCAGCCCCAACCTGACCAGGTGGAGGGAAGGGGGCATGGCCTAACCCTGAAGTGGTAGGAAGGGAGTATGGTCCAACTGCATGGGGAGAAGGGGGTGCAGCCTAACACCAACCCAGTAGTCTAGAGGGAAGAGGTCTTATGGCTCAGCTGAGACCTGCCCTTCAGGGCTTGGAATTTTGTCCATGGAGAGGGGTGGCAGCACTGCCACTGCTCCTCTGCCGCCAAATTTCCCAATCCATGGAGAGCCCTGCAGTCCAGAGTCCAAGAATCGACAGGCCACATTTGGCTTGGCATACCTGGTACAGAATAGTAGTGCTGTAGGTCGTATCACAGAAAGAGTTCTTCCTGGACTGTCACAGAATTCAGAAGAAGTGAGCTTATCAGGAAAAATTGCATTTTCACTTAAACCAGCCAGCTCCATGATCTAGTATGAATGAAAGACAGCATTTTCTCCTATTGTATTCCACAAAACATGCTTTTGTATCTGTACCTGTATATTCATAGAACAGCAGGGAACAACCTAAATCATGGAAGCAGTAGATGCTATGCTAAATTATATGATCTTGTTTAATTCCTATTACATTTTGTTTCCCACAATTTGTTTGATTTGAAACAATGGAGAAATGATCTGCGTTACTGTTGGATGTTGTTTGCTCTCATTCGAGATTTCACTTCTTGGTTCACTCGCTCTGCAAACGGAGCCAGTTGAAAAAATTCTGGTGAAATGTTTTTGCCACTGAGTTGAAATAATAACAATAGGCACCCATCAATCTTCTGGATCGTGGTGTACATGTATCGGTCTAGTCAGATGCCTGATGATGAACCCATTTGTGGGTGACAAGCTCAGTTCAAGAGTGATTGAAATAACTGAAATACTGAATTCTGAAATCATCAGTTTCAGTAGTGTATCTGGGGGGGGAAGAGGGACACGGTAGACCCCAGACGCTGGCCTGTGCCTAGTAACGTGCATCATTCATAACATCTTGCACGCGTGCAGGCAAGACTAGAGGGCCTGAAGTTTCCAGAATGCCTAACTTCTACCCTCAGTGACCTCATGGCCCAGTTACATACATTAAAATGGATGGAGCATGCTCAGTTTATCGCAGGGTTATATAATTGTTGGCAGGGAGGGGCGGGGAGAATATAATAATAAAGCACATATTGTGGACAGTCATGAGTGGTCCAGTTGAGAGGAGCCGCTGATTGACAGACTGAGATGAGTAACGACTGGATGGCAGAATGATGGACAGGTGGCGTGACCTGGTGCGACATGTCCAGTGTAAACCTGTGAGAGCCATTACCTCTGTGTGAAATTGGGCTTTGCAGGGATTGGACCTTGGGGAGATTGAAAGCACAAGTGATGTGCGCATTGCGTGAGGAGTGCGCACAAGGCTGACGGTGCGAGCAGATGGCTGGGAACCGGAATGTGAGAGTCGTGAGAGGGTTGGTGGTCTGTGGAGAGGGAGGGCAAGCAGGCTTTGTGTTGATGCAGAAAGGGGGCCTGCGTGAATGAGGGGCTGAAGTCCCTGGCTGTGGAGCGACTCTTGCTATCCATGAACACACCTGCCCAAACACACCTGCCGGACTTACCTTCATATTACCTACCCTTAAATCTGAGGTGCTCAGTACTCATTTGGGGAAAGGCAGAGGATGCCTCAGAGACTGGCTAAGGCTACAGTTGCCATCTCAGCCTCCACGCTAGGCCTTCAGTGCTCTTGACTGCTCTCTTGTGGTAATGAGATGGTGTTGTCTGGCTGCTCCTTGTAAATGGTGTACAGACTGTTTGTTGTTATTGGTAGTGCTGTTAGTGACTGGATTTGTTATAATGCATTTTCACTGAATTTATATCTGGTTGTCTTGAAGTAATTGGTATATTTGCTTTCCAGGTGGGGCCAGGCCACAGGTCAATACCCAGGAAAGAGTCCCTTTTAAAAGGCCTGCCAAATAGCAGGCTGGCAGGGTAAAAGAATGATTAACAGCCTCCTGTACTTGTATTTCTGAGACCTGTGAGTTTGCTTCACCTTCAACACTAGTCCTAGGCATCAACTTAGGAGGCATGCCAGAATCAACCCCTGCACCTTTACGGAGGCTGCACCCTGCCAGAAAAAGCAGCCTTACAGCATTGCTCTTGCAGCAGCAACTGGATGCACAGATGTTGCAACTGCTGCTGTAAAAACAACAGCTGGGGCAGATAAATCACTCAGCTTTTAACAGCAGCAGCAGCCAGGGACTGTTTTTTAGCCCTTGGCATCAGTCAGATTTCTGCACCCTACCTTAACCCCACACTTGGAACCCCTGCCCCTGCCAAACCCCAGAGCACCTCCCACCACCCTGCTGTCTATGTTTTGCCCAGGATGTAAACCCTGCTTGTTACGCTTCTGATAAATGTGATGACATTCTTCAACAACAGCAAATTTGGGACAACTGAAGAAACAGATATTTCAAAGAGATTCTAACTAAATACCTTGGATGGACCATTTACATAATTGAAATTGTACATTCAGAGTAAAAGACTAACATCTTGTCTTTATAAAATAGTTGTATTGATTTTCAGTAAATTGTTTTGGAATCCAATTTAGCTAAATCATTATAATCCCTTTGTGTAGATACTCTCATTTTGGTTGTGAGAGACATGTGTTGATTTAATTTTAAATGAATTTCTTACCGACTTAAGTTAAATCAATATGACATTTAACCAATTGAAACTGTATCAATTTATAAATATATTTAATTAAATCCATCTTTTTTTTTTTTTGCATAGACAAAACCTAAGAGCTAAGTTATTGCATTTAGGAACAGACTCTATGTCGAATCATAAGTCCAGGAAAAGGAGGTGTTTTGCCTTCCAGAACTCACGTGTAGGGTTCAGTTTATGATCCTGTGCATAGCTCACCAATGCTGCTGCTTGAAAATAAATAGGTGAGCCAAAATATAGACATGCACAGAAATCTGAAGAGAAGACTCCTGCAATGTCTGGAGCACAGGCAGAGCCATTCTACAGAGTTCTTTCAAGGTAAAGAAAGCATTTAACAGGAAAAAATATCCAGCTTTTGAAAATAGGATATCCACCCTCTTTATTTTTATATTTAAATATCCTCTTACCTATTAAGGAATGCAGATTGCTTCTTTTTACTTGCAAAGAGAGAGGGATTCACCATACACTACTACTCTCAGACTTTGAAGGTATTAAGGGACTCAATCAAAACAAAATCATGATGTTTTGTAAGAACTTGGAGAAGAAGAAAGTAATCAGGAACAGTCAGCATGGATTCACCAAGGGCAAGTCATGCCTGACTAACCTCATTGCCTTTCATGATGACATGACTGGCTCTGTAGATGCAGGGAGAGCAGTAGACCTAATATCCTTGACTTTAGGAAGGCTTTTGATACTGTCTCCCACAACATTCTCACAAGCAAGCTAAGGAAGTCCAGGTTGGATAAATAGGTTGGATGCATAAACTATAAGGCGCATAGAAAACTGGCTAGATTGTTGGGCTCAAAGGGTAGTGAATAAGTGGCTTGATATTTCATTGGCAGCCAGTATCAACTGGAGTGCCTCACGAGTTGGTCATGAGACCAGTTTTGTTCAATATCTCCATCAACAATCTACAAGATGGGATGGAGTGCACCCTCAGCAAGTTTGCATGTGACATCAAGCAGGGGAGGGCATAGATATGTTGGAGGATAGAGCTAGGATTCAGAATGACATAGACAAATTGGAGGACTGGACCAAAAGAAATCTTTTTAAGTTCAAGAAGGATAAGTACAAAGTCATGCACATAGGATGGAATAGTCCCATGAACATGTACAGGCTAGGGACCACCTGGCTAAGCGACTCTGCAGGAAAGGACCCGGGGGTTACAGTGGACAATAAGCTGAATATGAGTCAACAGTGTGTCCTTGTGGCCAATAAAGTAAATGGCATACTGGGCTACATTAGTAGGAAAGTTGTCAGAAGATGGAGGGAAGTGATTATTTTCCTCTATTTGGCACTGATGAGACCACATCTGGAGTCCTGTATCTAGTTTTGGGCCCCCTACTACAGACAGGATGTGGACAAATTGGAGAGAACCCAGCAGAGAACAATGAAAATGATTAGAGGGCTGGGGAGCATGACTTCTGAGGAAAGGCTGTGGGAACTGGGATTATTTAGTCTAGAGAAGAGAAGACTGAGAGAGAATTTAATTGCAGCCTTCAACTACCTGAACAGAAGGAGAGTATGAAAGAGGGTGTAGCCAGACTGTTCTCAGTGGTGGCAGATGACAGAACAAAGAGCAATTGTCTCAAGTTGCAGTAAGGGAAGTTTAAGTTAGATATTAGGAAAAATTCTCACTAGGAGGGTAGTGAAACACTGGAACAGACTACCCAGAGTGGTTGTACAATCTTCATCCTTAGAGGTTTATAAGACCTAGCTAGATAAAGTCTTGGCTGGGATGATCTAGTTGGGGATAGTCCTGGTTTCAGCATGGGGTTAGAATAGATGACTTCCCAAGGTTCCTCCCAACGCTAATTTTCCATGATTCTATTAATGTAATATTAATAAATACCATTATTCATAGTTCAGTTTGTACATGAATGAAGATGGATGCAAGCCTAGCTCTATGAACACTATCCTGCTGCTTCATCTCTCTGTTCATATTGTAGCATGGTTCTGGCCATGCAGAGAAGATGGGTATGGAAAGTTTACAATCTGGCATTCAGTACTTCATCATGCACTACATGGTATATGTACCCTTTCCAAAACTAAACAGTAACAGATGATACCTTGGATTTTCCAGAAACATTATAAAAAGAATACAAATTTGCAGAAAAGGCAAATTGGACAAAGTCTGTATAAGGAAAATTCAAAAAATCTAAAAGAAATATTTTGCACTAGTTCAGTCTGAATGTAACTCAAGAGACATCAGTTTTCAAGAGTTAATATGATATGCAGGACATCAGGGCTAAGTACAGACAGTCAAAAAGTCTGAGGCTGAATCATATCAATATTTGCAGCTTGGTTTAAGCTGCATAGATTGAATTAATAAGCCAGTGCAGAGACAGTCACTTTTGATTCTGGAAATGCAGGCACTTGTCTGCAGTGGCCCAGGCTAGAAGCCAGGGGCTAATAGAGCATGCCTCCTAGTCCATTGGAGCAGACAGTTTGAGCCAAGACTAGCCTATCCGCCCTGCAAGGCAGGGCTTGTGTGGGAGATGCAAAGCATCGTTGGATGCTGGGGGACTGAGAGTTAACTTGACTCTAGAGGGGATCTGGGACAGAAGTTCAGTAACCCAGTTAACCTGGTTCAGTTAACCATGTCCACGACGGCTTTAATGTTGCTGGGTGGTTGCATTCAGGCTGTTAGTTAAACACCTGGGCCTTCACCTCGGCAGGTGGGTGTTTAAAGATAGAGTGGAATTAACTAGGCATTGACACATATTGGTTGCGGGAAGATTTTACTTACGCCGCTCAGAAGTACAGACACGACGCAGGCAGGAGGCTTGCTTTAGCTACAGATAAGCATGCAGGTTCAATTACAGTTGACAGTGTGTGAAGAACGAGGCGCCAATGGAAACAAGCTAGCAGGTTGTTACCTGGACATCTGCTGGGAGGAGCAGTCGGCCACGTCTGAGAGGTCCCAGAGGTTCCTGGCGGACCTGCAGGACCTCCACTTGGTCCAGGAGGTGCATGGCCCCACCAGGGGGGATGCGCTGCTGGATCTG
>JAGPOW010000261.1:225726103-225760006 GCA_030014935.1 Caiman crocodilus | reverse complement strand
TGTCCCTTTACCATGTACTTCATTTCCATACATGTATGTTTCATTAGCATACTTTCTCCCCACCTAGGGGTGTGTTTTTTAGTATTATAATGAGCCCTTAATGAGCCCTTTCACCTATTTTCCAGTGTATTTTGCTGTTTGTCTTTGAGGCCTCTTGCCTAGTACAGCTATCTCCTCCTTATCATTGCAGATGGGCATAATTCACAAAACAGTCTTCTAGTCTCGTCTTTTATCCTGTCTCGGGAGGATGGCTCGAGGCCAGTTATCATGCCTTTAGGAGAATGGCTCGAGGTTGTTCACAACAGCACCACCAGAGGAGCCAAAAGAGTAGCCCCCATGGCTTCCCCGCCTGGCCCCAGCCTCCTGGCATTTGGGAAAAAAAAACAAAGCAAAAGCCCCGTACTCACTAGTTCTGCCAGTGACAATCAGGGCCTCTGGGGCTACATGGCAGAGCCCCCCTGCACAGCCCCCACTCACCAATCTCCTCCCCCCTGGTCTGGCCTCAGCAGCTGGGCACTTTAAAAAAAAAAGGTCTTCACTCACTGTCTCTAGCAGCAGGGATTGTGTTCTCTGAGGGCTCATGGTAGAGCCCCCCAAGGAGCATGGAGCATTGGGGGCAGCAGAGATTGCCCCCCCAACCTGGCACCTTCCCGGCAGCTGTCGCATTGCACGGGTGCAGTGTGGCTTGGCAGGATGCTGCCTGCTGTCTGGGAGCTGAGGTGGCTCGAGGCATCTGCTAAAGCCCAGCAGCACTCAGCCCTAGAGCCCCCAGCTCCCAGACAGTGCAGCACACCTTCCTGATGAGCCACGCTGCACCTGTGCCATGGGGCAGGTGCTGCACGAGTGCCAGGTGGGGGGGCTGATCTCTGCTGTGCCCCACTGCCCTACACTGCACCGGGGGGGCTCTGCCACAAGATGTGAGGCCCTGATCCCCACAGCTGTAGCCAGTGATTACGGGGATTTTTTTTTTTTAAGTGCTTGGAGGCTAGGGCCAGGCAGAGGATGGGTGTGGGCAGGGCAGCCATGAGTACTTCTCCCACGGCTCCCCCTGCCTGGTGGAAGGCAGGCACAGCTGAAGTTATGGGAGAACCTGCATGTGCTGGGTTGTGCCTGCCTCTCCCCGACCAATCCAAATCTCTGAATCTGCAGCAAATCTCCGATTCCAATTCAGCCAAGTTGAATGGGGACTGTGATTTGAATCACTGAATTGAATTACTGTTCTCTGAATTGGCTGAATCCAAAACAAATAGTTCCCTATTTACGCAGGCCTAGCCTGTATTGTCTTGGTGGCTGGTGGCCAGTGGTGTCCCACAAGGTTCAGTTCTTGGCCCCATGCTGTTCAACATCTTTATCAATGAGTTAGATGAGGATGCGGAAAGAACACAGGCCAAGTTTGCAGATGATACTAAGTTATGGGGAAAAGTGGTCACGCTAGGGGATAAGATGCAGATCCAAGGACCGGGACAAGCTGCAAAGGTGGGTGGAGTGGAACCGGATGCCATTCAATAAGGATAAATGCAGAGGGCATCATCTGGGGAGAGATCACCAGCAACATGAATATAGGTTAGGAGGAGATGTCCTGGCCAGCACAATGGCTGAAAAGCACCTCGAGGTTATGGTTGATCAGGATGAACATGAGCTGCCAGTGTGATGCTGTAGTCAGCAGAGCTAATAGCATACTGAGATGCATTACCTGATGCGTTGCCAGCAGAGTGAAGAAAGTGATACTTCCTTTCTACTCAGCACTGGTGGGACCCCAACTGGAGTACTGCATCCAGTTCTGGGTACCACACTTCAAAAAAGATGTGGAGAATCTTGAAAAGGTCCAGAGAAGGGCCACAAGAAGGATTAAGGGCTTGGAGGACAAACCTTATGAGGAAAGACTAAGGGATCTGTGACTGTTCAGCCTGGGGAAGAGAAGACTGGCGGGGGAGGGACTTGGTAACCATCTATAAATATGTTAAGGGTAAATATCGGGAACTGAGAGAAAAACTTTACTAGGGTGTCCCTGGGGAGGATAAGGAGTACTGGCCATAAACTGTTATGTTTCAGGATGGTTTCAGGTTGGATGCAAGGAAGAACTTCTTTACAGTAAGGGTGACCAGTATCTGGAATAAACATTCCAAGGAGATGGTGCAGTCCCCAACCTTGGAAGTCTTCAAGAGGAGACTGGACCGACACTTTGCTGGGATCATTTGATCTCAGCAGTATTGCTGCCCAGAGCAGGGGGGTTGGACTTGATGATCTTTCAAAGTCCCTTCCAGCCCTTAATTTCTGTGATTTCTATGATTAGAAATAGGAAGCTTTTTGCAAGTTTTAAAGAGATAGCAGACTTGTGATCATAGTACTGATGCTCCACTAAAAAAACTACATGTTTAGATCGTTCAGTGAGAGTATAATTTAAGGTTCTCTGGATTTTAACATTTCTTTAAATTTTACCTTTTATTTTTGACCAACTTGGTAATTTCTTCTTTTTGAGATAAAACAGTTGAAAAGCCTATTTCTTGTTGAATGGTTACTGTCCATGAACAAATTGGGTCTATAAATCACATTTTTAAAAGGGAATGTCTATGGATGATCAAGCTAACTTCACAGGCAAATAGAAGAAATGTTAGAATATAATAAATGTTAGAGAAATACTTTAAAAGTACATATTTAATTAGTTCATACAAGTGCAACTGAGATTCAGAACTTTGAGTGACATCATCAATTATTATAATTTGTAATACAAATAGTACCCAGATTTCTCAACTCTACTCAAAACCATTGATTCAATGCATTTAGATTGGGACAGTAACATCATGAAAATTCAAGATGAGTCTAGAACCATTTTTTTCTAAAGAAACTAAAACATTAAATCATCCTTATTTGAAAAGCTCATTCTCAAAACAATCAAAACATTTGACTAGCATTGGAAGAGCTAAAGTGACTTCCCAAAGTCATGTAACAGAACAGATCAAGAGGGGCAAGTAAACGAACGCAGGTCTTCTCCCTTTTCTCAAGATAATTTTGCCATCTCTGTGAGGGATAGGGCTAGATAACCCTTCCAACCCTGCAGCTGTAGTATTTTATCATTATAAACTGCCTTGCAATGTTCCATTTCTAGCCTACCTTTTAAGTTAAGACACCCAATTGGTATCAAAACTTTAATCTACACCCAGCTAAAGCACTTGAGCAGAACTGTGAAAGATAGCCAAAGATGCCAATTTTTCTAGGCAAAGAGCCATTCCCTTGCAACCTGTATGCAAAACTTGCAAAGAGAAAGGCAAGGAAGCCTTTTTCTTGTCTGAAGTATAGAGTGTAGACCCCAGGGTCCATTTGTTTGGTTTAAATGCTCTGTTGAGCATGCATAATTGGGACAAGGCTTGGAAACGCCTGGAAAGAGCCAACTTTGGATCTCATGCCTTTAGAGAGCGTGCTTATTTGGTACTTGAATTGTGGCAGGAAAAGCCTGAGTGACTGACAAACGAATGCAGTGACATGCCCAAGGTAAAGTGAGCTGAAAAATTAAAGGTTGCTGAAAGTTGAATGACTGGCAGGCATTCTGGATGTGTGAGTAGCTAATGAGGAGGCAGTGAGTTGCCAGGCACCATTGTTATGAAGTTCACCACAGAAGTGTCTCTGCACATGCCTGAGCATGCATGTGTGCATGCCCAAGGAAATAAGTCCAGGTCTGTGCAGCACATCCACAGATTTGTTTGGTTCCTGTGTATATGACTTCCACATGTGAAAACTAGACTTGCTGTGTGTCAATTGCCTAGTTTCTATGCGAGTGGCTAGATCACTCCAGGACCAGACCAGTTTTTGTAACCCCTAGCAGAACAAAGTACCAGGCACCAGAGAGACCTCAGATTTTGAATTTAAAGTATATCTATGCACACTGTTCTGTTCTTGTTTGAGGTGGCTCTGTAAATAAACCTTCCTCTGTTCTCGTTGTGTTCATGCTCCTAACTCTTTATAGATTCATAGTAGGTAGGGTCAGAAGGGACCTAAGCAGATCATCTAGTCCGCCCCCCCCGCCATGGGCAGGAAAGAATGCTGGGGTCAAATGACCACAGCTCAGTGGTGGTCTAGCCTTCTTTTGAAGACCCTCAGGGTAGGGGTGAGCACCACCTAGCTGTCCTGACAATAAAGTAGTGCCTCCTTTCATTAATCTAGTTTTGAAGCCAGATGAAATATCTTCACTAATCTTTCAATTGATCTACCCCAGCCCTTTCTGCTATATTAGCTAATTAATTTGTCATAACAACAGCCCAGAATGAGTATGCTGCAGGGTGAAATCAGACCCAAGAAATTGTGTTCAAGACTTTGCTTGTTTTCTGTAGACATGAAACTCATTTCTTAAGGATGTTTTTAGGACTAAGATAATTGGTTAAGAAATTGCTTTGCTCTAGGGACAGTCAGAATCACTCCCTAAGAGGTATTGGAACAAGTTAATCAATATAGACAATTCTCTTTGACTATTATCATCAGCAATGCTAAGAAAAAGCAAACAGGATAAAGTGGCAATAATTCTAGGAAAACAGGACTTAGAGATACTTCCTGTGTCATCAATTCCAGTCTGCTACAAGAAAATCCAGGACTGAATCTCTTTTAAATATTATCTTAATACCAGTTAAGGCTTCTGCCTCCACTACTTACTAGGAGGCTGTTCCAGAACCAGAAGGTTAGAACTTTTATAGTAATTTCCACTATAAGCATATTCACAACCAGTTTATGCATACAAATAGCTCTTTTCCTCCCTGGTGTTTAACACAACGTACTTCTAGAAAACAGTCCGTCAGACCCTTCTCAGTCTTTGTTTGTTTTATTTTTGTAGGCAGAAGGGCAGGTGTAAAGCTAAAGCAGCCAAGCTCTTGTTTGTTTGGGTTTTTGTTTGTTTGCTTTATTTAGGAAAAGCATGTCTATGCTCTTGATCAACTTGATGGACTTCTTCTATCTTTCTCAATTAAAATTCATCTTTCTAGATCACAGGTGACTAGAATTGGACATTGTATTTAGGATGAAGAGGATACTTAATTTAGGCTACTTCAACCTTTTTCCCCTGTGCTTGATGGATGTCTGATACAGAAAAACATTCAGTAAAAATGTAATCAAGTGTACTTAAGGGCAGAAAAAAAACTACAAGAACTTCATGGCAGAATAGAGAAGCTTGAAAGTATTATAAACAGCAGCATTTGAAGCACAACTGCTAGACATACTGGACTGTACTTTATCATTTCAGACTTTGGGTAATACTAATAGATAAAAAAGGCAATTTTTTTTTATATCCAGACCATTTCCAAGTGGACTTCTGAGTCTTCCCACCAATGTCAGAACCACCATTTTAATACATTCTCTACTTGAATACTTGGCCTCGTGTTTGTTTTTTTCCATACTTTAATGAAAGTGGCCTTCTATGGAAGGTCATTTCAGTCTTCTACATTAAACATGTTGTTCTCTTACCCATAATGTTTTTCAAATGCTAAAAATGAAATTGTACTGCTGACTCCTTTATAAGATAACAAGCATGGATTCAATAAGATCCTTAGCATTTTCACCTTAAAAAACCAAAGCTTTTCAAATGATGCCCTAACTTGTTTTAGCAAAGTAGGAAAACAATGCAGTTTTCATGTAGATATCTTCCAGTAGTTTTCTGGATATAGACTTATATTGAGAGAGAGAGTAGTATTAACATACTAACACTGACTATTTTAAGCTAGGAAATCAAATAATAATAATAATATTGATGCGTTTGATTGACAATTTCTTCCTTACATGGACTTTTCTATTTACAGATTATTTCTGAGAACATGCAGAGTGAAATAGTTCAATAATACTACAATTTGCAAAATACTGAAATAGATGCACAGTTCCACATCAGAAATATGGAACTGCTTTTAATTCAAAGATTACATGACCCAGCCTGAAAACTGACAAGTGAATAATAGAGGCCTTTTTCAGCCAAGAGTTGCTGATGAGTTCCTTGTTCTACAATTCTTCCATCCTGGAGCACTGCTATCTTGTCAGCATTCTGGATGGTGGACAGGCGGTGAGCTATTACAATGCAGGTGCGACCTTGTCTGGCTTTATCCAATGCTTCTTGGACAACCTGTTTGATTACCAAAGTAAAAGTTACTTATTCAGTAAGTTAAGTATTTCTCTGAATTAGTTTTACCAGCAGTCAGTGATAGGTATTTAACATTTGGTATCCTGTAATTCAGTGGTACACCACCTTTTCTTGCCCTGTGGTTCCGGAGTAATGCAGGACCAATCTACAGGTCAGATTAAGCTATGCATGCCAGGGTTGAGCCCCATTCTGCCTCTGCAAACCAGGATCAGGGACTGCTCACCCCCACAAACTGGAATCAGGCCCCATGCTGCTCCACATGCAGTGCCATGCTCTCCAGCCTGTGCAGCTCCCCACAAATCTGAAAACTTGACAGCAGGGGCAAGGTGCCACTGCTCCCCAGCTGCCAGTTTTAGATCCATGGGGAGCCACACAGGTCAGATAACAGTACTGGGGAGCTGGATTTATGGGGCAGGGGGTAAGCACTCCTGCTCTAAGTTGCAAAACAGCAATTAGAAAGATGGGGGTTGGATGGCTCAAGTGATTAGTAGTGGTATGAACTGCTAGCCCTCCTCTAAGTTTAGCCCAAGTTGACAGTGGAGTGGTAGCTACCGATATTGATGACCACTTTGCTTGTTTTCAGTTGGTAATTTCAAGCAACTTATTTATGGAAAAGCATTCATGTTGCCAAATATATCATCACAACGTTGTAGAATCAGACTACCCTCCCCTCATTTCTATGCAAGGTTGCTTCCAGGCCAGTTGTCAGGCTAATTTTCAAAAAGGTCAATCTTATGAGCACCATACTCACTTTAAAACATGGAAACCTGCCTTTAGTGTGGACAATGTTTTAGTACCTCCAGTCCCAAGCATTCATAAATCATAAATGAGGCTACAGAGTATAATAAAATATGGCTTATCTAACTTAATTAATACTGGCAGTCACACTTACCTAGATTTTGATTTCTGAGCACTCCTAATTCAACTTTGACATGTTTAAAAGTATTTGTCTGTGACTATGAAGGTAGATCTTTTTTATTATTATTTTTAATAAAAGCTGAGTTCACATATAATTGCGTCAGAAAATGGGGCTTCAAGGACAAGATCAAGTAGTGGAAGATTTACAATGAAGTCAGTCAGCAACCCTGAGTCTATTCTGACAAAAAATATGAGAAAGTATTTTTAGCGTTATGTGCATTATTTTAGTAGACAGCAATGGTGCAAATGTCCATGTCTCTGCCATTGACCTGCAAACCCTGTTCTGTTTTGATTTCAAACCTCTCCTAGAATGAGTTGTGCCCAGTGGTGTATCTAACACATGGGGGGGTGCCTAAAGTTGGCTGAAACAAAAATTAGAGATCAAGTTGAAACAGGACTTGTCTACATGGGAATATTGACAGAAAATCAGAGTGGTATAAACAGCCACACTGTGAATATCCTTATTCTGATTAAGGTCCCAATACAACACAGCTAATTCTACCTTAGACAATTTTAGTTTTTAAGGAAAGAGTTTAAAACAAAATCCTTCTCTAGTTAAAACTTTAGGGTTGTGTTTATTCTACACACAGAGTGGAAAAGTTTCCATGTGCTTATGCTCACTGTAGCCGTAGAGATTTTAGTCCCTTACTTTCCAAATAAACTTTCAGATGTTTTAAATGAATAATCAGCACTGTGATTTCCTCACAAGTCTTAAATTTCAGCTCCATCCAGGGCAAAATGATTCAAAGCATTCATTTAAAAAAAGTTTCTAGTTTGTTATTGCAGAGAAAAATCTTGGAATTATGACCCCAGGGCAACATATGGGTACAAAACCAACACATCAATTAAAACAATCCTGAAATCTCATGGAGTTTCAGGCTACTCAATGTTTTAGAGGACATCTGACTCAATTTTATGAACACTAGGGTTGCATTATAGGTCATTACCTAATTTTTGGTACACAGTGTATTTAAATATAGCAAGAAATCCATCCAAGCAGCTTTTATTTTTTGGAGGCTTGAATGGGAGGGGGACAAGGCAGCAAAGAGCAGGGTACAGGTAACATTCTCGAAATCAATACTTTGAGTTGGAGAAAATGTTTTCTAGAAAAAAACCCAAGAGATTTGGGAAGTCTCCCAAGTTACACAGGGGATTCCCAATTTCTGACCCTCTCCATCAAGTTTAAAAGCAGTTGTTACAGAGCCTTAAGAGCAGCTGCTCTCCAGTAGAATCTTGGAGGATACCAGCCCAACATATACTGCAATACTACCCCCAAGCTGCCTGCTAACCTCTATGTAGAGAACATCACCATTTACTGTGGCACTATGGCTGTTCCCCTGTGGAGGGGAGATGACAGGTTGGGAATAAATGCCCAACACTGCATAAAGGAGAGTTACGTGTTGCACCAGGTTGAGTTGCTCAGGTTTCAGAAAGCCTACTTTGGATGAGTGCGAGGAGCTAGACATGTAGCAACCCCCAAGTAGAGGGAAATTGGGCAAAGGGAGGCTATTGTGGAGAGAGGAAGAATAGAAATGGACACATACTTTAGTTCTTCTGATACCACATGTGCAATAGAAAATGAATTTAAGATGGTCTTAAGGGGAGATAATGATCTCGATATTCTAGGCCAGTGGTTGGCAACTTTTTTAAAGCAGCAGGCCAGAACAACCCAGCTCAGGTTGGAGGTAGGCCAGCACTTCAACTCAGCTGTCACACAGCTTCTTTCTGGTTGTGGCACAGGCAAAAGCCACACTACCACAATGCTGTGGAAGTCCCCAAGCATCCTGCAGGCCATGTGTTGCCAACCCTGTTCTAGAGAGCTGCTGTCATTTAGTCAAATAAGGAACTTGTTTACAGATGTGGATAGGCTATGCATATTCACCTAAAATCTTCTAAAAATTCAGGCTTTTGATCTACCAGGCAAGTAACTCATAATATTTCAACTGTCACAATTTAAAGATTCCTCTTTGTAGCAGGCACCCAAACTAATACCTTTTCACTTTCTGTATCAAGTGCAGATGTAGCTTCATCCAGGAGTAGAACTTGAGGACGACGTATAAGGGCTCGAGCAATAGCTATCCTTTGTTTTTGACCACCAGAGAGCTGAGTTCCTTTGTCTCCTACACGGGTATTATATTTCTAAATACAATAAATAAAAGATTCAAATAAAGATGGAGCCAACTTAAGCATACTGAACCATCAAGTTGTATTGCCTCGCCAGGTTTATCTGAGAGATTCCTAAAATGAGTTTAATTTAGATTAGACGTTCACAGACTGACTGCATCTTGATTAAATATCTTTTTTCTCCCAAGTGTTTGATAAGTAGGGAGTAATAAAAACACAAATTTAAGACATTTTAACCATCTTGATTAAAATCAATTTCTTATCTCAACAGATTAGGTTTCATTTGCTTACTTATTTTGATGTCCTAAATCTCATTTTCTACATGCCCATGAAGACTTCCAGGGAAAGAAGTAGGACAGATTAAACTTCATGACTAATTCACAGTAAATAAGGATGAGGAAATGAACACTTTAAGATCTTTTTGTATTTTAGAGAAGTATGAAAATGAACAATTTTCATAGGTCACCTTCAATTCTGAGTAGGAAACAAAAGTTTAACTTACATGTGGTAGAGAGTCAATGAAGGAATGGATGTTGGCTGCTTTTGACGCACTGACAATCTCTTCATGTGACACCTTTCTGCTGTTATCTCCATATGCAATGTTCTCAGCAATCGTGCAGTCAAACAGAATTGGTTCTTGTGAGACAATACCAGTTAAACCTTATAGCAGTCCTGATTTTAGTGCTCATGTACCCCTGTTACTCCTCCCAATTGTAGCCCAGTTCTCAGATCATTCGGGTGCTAAATACAGAGTGATGCCCTTTGATTCCATCAAACTTCCAGGTCCTTCCTGAAAGTCAAGGTTCATTAGGACTCTGATAAAACAGGGTAGGGGGACAAGGAGTGTGGATATCCAGAGCCCATCTTGCTCCATATGAAGCCAACCTTCATGTTAGGGTAGCTTCTCACATTTAATTATACCTGCTTGAGTAGTGAATTACAGCATTACTAGAATTTTTTTTAATATTTAGCCTTATTTAACCACTGCTTACATTTTTGTACAGCCTGATTATTATTTCAACTGTTTCTATCAGCTGGCTTCCAGCTGTTCTCGCAGCTCATAGCGTTCAACCTGCTCGTATGTTGTAGGTTTTTTGTTTTGTTTTTTCAAAAGGAAAGGTCTGAGAAATTTTTCTAAATGTAACAGTAATAGCCTTGTTACCAGCTCAAATTAACTGAATTTGGCACTAATCAGCTGAATCAGATGGATGAAATGATTGACTATATTAACGAAATGTGATGAGGAAACCAATGGACAATGCCCAGATTAAGACACCGGTAAAGGACAAAATTAGGATGTGTGCATGCAATGTGTCTGTTAAGCAAAGGAATATGCTGACAGGATAAAATGTGGACCATATGCTGACTGTAGGGAAACCAATCAACGGTACCCAGAAGCAAAGTCACCAACTGAGTGAAGTTAAGAAAAGCATGAAAGGGGGCAGCAAGAAAGATAATCATAAATCTAGCCTTCAACACCTATCTAGATTTTGCCAGCCATAAATAATTTCCCACTTATGCACCCTCTAACTTTTAAAGACTAATTTGGACACCTTCCTGTGGGAGTAGGGTAACATCTGGAATTACTGGATGTTTTTTCTCTCTGCATATAGAAACCAAGGTAACATTTGTTAGATCAATAAATTCAGACTTTTGTTGAACTGATGTTTTCATATTTCATGTCCATTTATGGGTTAATCAGTCTTTAAATGATCCCTTAGCACCATCTGGTAGACAGTGGTGCTAAAATTCATTCATTCTTCAAGTGTCATCTGCATATTCCTATTCACAGGGTAGACTGAAAAGTATCTCATTAATGGTATCTCATAAGGACTGAAGTACCACCCTACCAAATGGAATGTCTAATCCCTAACACTGGATTTAAAGCACAGTGTTTTATAAATATGTACATCAAGTTCTTTATAACAAACATTTACATCTCAGACATTAGAATAGGCTTACGGCATGCTTGGGGAGGTAGGGTGAACTTAGCATGGCACAGAAGTTTTTTTCCCCCATTTATCAGCTAAGTCACCTAGCTAGTCTGAACTTACTATTATCCACGCATGAAATAGAGGTTGGGAAATTTATTAAATTCTTGAATTCTGTCTAGATAGTAGCTAGAGATATACTCTAGGTACTAAACTATGATTTAGATTCCTCTTTGTGACTGTGAGATCAAGGAAAGGAACTGGCCAATTTATCATTCATTTGATGTGGATGTCAGGCACTAGCTTAGGGAAGGAACCAAGGGTGAGGGTAAAGCAGAATCATCATCTTTGCAGACTCCAACTGAAAGGTGCTTGTTCATTAGAGTATGTAATTCATTCACCCAGTGGGCTGAAGTTATGGCTACCTTGAAAGCAGTTTTGAAACCAAATGGGACAGTAAGTATAGATGTAGAGGCTCAAACAGAGTTCATGAGCCTAGCTGGATTTAACTGAGATCTGACAGGACCAATTCCTTCACTTTTAGCCTTGGCAAGTTTTTTTCATAATTTTTCACTATGTTCAGTGCAAAGACAGACACATGCACATGGCATACTGAAAAAATGCTGTCTCAACTTCTTTTTTTTTTTTATATATAAAGGATACAAACAGGCCTGAAGCTTTCAAAAGGAATAAGTATTCCACAGTTACTTGTACTAATGCTAATGGAGAAAGTCCAGGTTGGTTATGTATTTACTTCACAAATCTAGTCCACTTGACTTCATTACACTGTCTAGTTAATTGTTTTCTTACATCAAGTAATACCTGCTGTACTTCAAGATTAAGATTTTTCAAAGTCCATTAAAGTCCAATAACTTATACTGTCAGGTACAGTAATGTTGAATCAGGATAGTAAGTCTTGCTTTCTTTTGGGAATGACAAACCTTGAAGTTCATACAGCCCTTGGGGAAAGGTCTCTGGTATATTTGATCATAATGGCCTAGGCGATGATGGTACATTTGGTGTCAACATGTCTTAACATTTTTATCCTCTGAATAAGTGTAAAGGAGAAAGCACATAATAGACCTGCTCCCAGTTCAAAAGAAAAGCATCTGATATGGACAAACTGTCTGTGCCTGCTCTAGAACAGGATTGGAGACACTTGGTATTGTCTCATGGCAAACAGATCTATTTCCAAAAACTTCTACAGGTAGATGTTAAAGTCTTTAACTATTTCCTTTATTAGAAATGTATCAGTTTTCACTTAGGTGATCAGTAAGCCAGTCCTGGACAACCTTTTTGGAAGGTGTGCCATAAGGTAAGCCCCAACCAACCCTCAAGCGCTGCTCTGGTCCCCATCCCCGGAGGCATACCTAATGTGAGAGACAGGCAGGCAGGCAGAGAGGTGAGTGTGAGTGTTGGGGGGGCAGGCCTCTGGCCACAGAGCAGAGCCAGGACTGCTGCAAGAAACAAACAATCACAGCAAAGAGTAAGGTTAACCCTTCCCTACTCCTTTAACCATTGTACTAGTGAGGATCCAAAGCTCTGAATTCAGTGGTGGCTTCAGGAGCAGGGAAAGATTAAACTGGCTTTTGGTGGCGATACCTGAGGCCATCCCTTGCAGCAGCATCCCGTACCTGCCTGTTCCACCTGGCTGGATGTTTGAGCCCCTACCCCTCCATTCCAGAACCCCTGAGTGCAAATGTTATCAGGTATGCTTCTGGGAGCAGGAATCAAAGCAGTACTCAAGGTTTACATCTAAGTGCCAGGTTCTTCTGCCTTCAGATTACTCATGAAACTGCAGACTGAACTCAGTCTAACCACTACCCAAGTATATTAACAAAACATTTTTTCTAAATGTTGAGACTTTGCAAAGTGTATAGTATCTTGCTATATTAACTTACTGCTAATAAAATAATTAAGTAGATTTTTTTTTAAAAAAAGGAACTTCATGTTTTTTTCTGTTGCCCCATGTGCATAGATGAAGCTCCCAGTAAAAAAATCCATGAACCCATGTCCTTGTCCTCCTTCAAATCCCTCTTGATATTGCTTCATTGTTTCCATCTGCTCCTATATGCCTGTACCTGGTTGTTTTCTCATCCTACAACCTTAAGGTTAAGGTCTCTGAGGAAGCACAATATATCTTTGCTTCATTTAGATTCACCTCTGAAAGGTGTATAAGTCCATGACTAGACTTTCTAATAATATAAATCAAGGTCTAATTTAGATGAGTTGGTGGGCTGCAAGTGTTTAAATAGAGGTGAGGGGTTTGGGTTGTAGCCGTGTTGGTCTAAGGACATGGGCAGACAAGGTTCCTTGGGTGAATTTGATATCTTTTATTAGACCAACCCAAATGGCTGAAGAATAGTTATTAAGCAAGCTTTCGGGTTCAAAAACCCTTTGTCAGGCTAAGGAAGCTTAGCCTGAACCCAGAAGCTTGCTTAATAACTATTCTCCAACCATTTGGGTTGGTCTAATAAAAGATATCAAATTCACCCAAGAAACCTTGTCTGCCTAAATAGAGGTGATAATTTTAACTCTTTCATTACTGAAACTGATAGAGCAGTACATTTTTCTACCAGGAGAACAAACTTGGGAGAGTTCTCCCCAATTATTTGAATGTGTACACAGCCTGTTGCATTTGCAAAGGGAGTTAAAACGGTTTAATGATATAGGTGGAACTTTCCCATTAGTCAAGATGAGACCAGTACCATATACATGTTGGTGTTATATAACTAAATTATAGTCTTCTATTAGATGTAGACAAATGTATATTGCCCCATAAGGCTACTGGCAAACATATAAAGCAGAGGAGATGCTCAGAACCTTAATGAATTAAAGACATAAAATCTTTGTATTTGTATAAAATGTTTGTATAAGGCCATCATTCAGGATGGAAGTGGTCTTGCCATATTTACCTGAATACAAGAGGACTCTCCAATAATTAGGTTCTATATATAGAAAGTTTATAATTAATATTACATAATTTACTGTTATATATACCGACAAGGATAGAATATAGTATCATTTAATTGTAAGTTACATTCTCATAAGGAACTACTTACCATTTCTCCATCAAGGGGATCATAGAATCTCTCAAGCAATTGAACAACAGTGCTCTTCCCACAGCCACTGCTGCCTACAAGAGCCAGGGTCTGTCCTTTTTCTACCTTAATATTCAAACCTTGAAGCACTTTGACTTCTGGACGAGTTGGATAGTTAAACATCACCTCTTTGCTTGTTATGTTGCCACCAAATATTTCCTATAATTGAAATAGTATCATCTGATCAATCTGTAGAAGTTGGACAGATTATAAACAATATAAAAGGCTCCACACAGAAAAGAGCTCCACTTTGCTCCTTTTCGACTGATAGCTGTCCCAGTGACTTAAATTTTGCATGGGTCTGGCCCTTTCTGTCATGTTAACAAATTGGTCAAAACTTCTGTTACATCTGCTTCATATAAATCTTACATAAACCCAGATTTTCTAAAATGAATAAAACATTTGAGGAAAGAGTGTATAATAATAGGTAAAAATCAAGAAGAACATAGTTCAGACTATCATTTTGGATTACTGCAATTTAATGGCCCAAAGATTAGTAAACAGATGGCATAGATGGGGGGGGGGAAATCAAAGTCATGACATTAATTATGGGAATAAGTAATATTCTCTGTAACACAATGTTCAACTTACAGGCTTGCATCCTCCCTCACTGTAACCATCTATTAAGGGTACTCTTTCAAAGAGCATGAACATATGAGCTGCTGACATCTTGGCTTTGGCATAGTCTGGAGTAAATGAACTGCTTTGTCCTAGTGCCATTGCACCAAATACAATAGCTGAAAACACCCTATCAATACAAGCCAGGAGAGAGAAGTAATAAGAATAATAGGTGTATGGAAGCAGGAGCCTATGCATTTTTATTGTTAAATTACAGCTGTTGAATACAGTTTTAACAAGTTTTGTATCAAGAATAATGCCCATTTTAATAAAATGAAAGAAACTTCTGTTTAATACTCAGTATTTTCTCCATTTTTTTCCAGGAAAAAAAGAAAAGGAGCTAAAGCCATTCCTTGGACTCTAGTTGTCTATATCCACAGGAATAACAGCTGGATTCTAGTCCTTGTTCTAGCCCGGTCTCTCTACACAACACATGAAAAACCATATCACTTTTCTGTGATTCAAGATCCCCTGGCATGAATGAAGTAATTATGTTTGTGAAAGCCATCAAGATCTATGGATGAAACTAGTGGTTTGACACTTGGATTCATTTTGTTCTACCTCAAATTAGACCCACCTGACTCTTGATCATGGTTGTGCTAATGCTTGTAATTTATTTTGGCAAGGGTATAGCAATATCTTGTAATTGTTTTAAGTTTAGCCTCTGGAATCTGATTACACAATCTCATGAACGTTTTTTAAAAGCAAATTTCTAGTTCCCTCTGACAGGCTGCATAAACCCCTATAGGCACCCTGAGAGAAAGCTTCCTGTGGAGTATTGTGTTCATGTTCTTCAATTAAGCTCCAGCTGTCCAGCTTATTTCCAATAGGGAGCTTTGCAAAGCAGCCAGAACATTTATTTACGATTTTCATCTGAATTTACGTACAGTGGACCATCCTGTTATTCTGACAGAGTCTGCTATTATGTACTTATACAGCAGTTAATACAAATGAGGCTCCAGTCTCATTTGGGATATCAGTCTGGTGGCAGAGTAGTTAAGCTGCCTTGCCTCTGGAGGCATGAATTCAAGTGGTGCTCTGGACTCATGCCAAAGCCTTCCATGAGCTATGCAAAGAAATCTGGTTATCAGGCTAGGCTGTCAAAGAGCTGGAAATGATGCTGGCCACATCATTCCCTTGTCTGCTGCTGGCTAAGCACATATTATACCTTAACCACACAAATCCAATGGGCTATTAGGCTTAGTGGACCTCTCTCATTCCAGGTTGTTCCTAAGATACTCATAGAGACAACCCCCACTTAGCCCTCTTAATTGGTCCCTGAAAAACTGAATGTTAAGTGAAACCAAGAGTATTTGACAACCCAAGATGGCAACTGCAATTGTTTTTAATGACCCAAGTTGGCAACCACAAGCATCATAAAAAGACTCATTGAGCACCAAGTGAAATCAGGTATCAATTTAAAATTAGCATTCCAGTGGAACAGCATTAACTGAAACAGTGTTAAGCAGGGGTTTCATGTAGTCTTAAACAGCGTGCGCAGTATGATCATCCTAGTTATCAGACAAGCCCATTACTTGGGCATAGTCTTAGACTGTGCTAATTGTAGGTCTGTATATCCTGGCTATGCAGACTTTTTCTGTACAATTTCTTTAAAATATCTATTCAAAGTGTTAAAAAGCCCATCCCAGCTCTTAACTTTATATCTTGATTGCTACAATATTCTTTTACCTGATCTTAATAAATAGCATCTTGCCCTACTCATATCCATCCATCATTCTATTACAAAATTAACTCATTGCTCTAACCATTGCACCCAAGTCTGCAGTTTTCCACTGGTTGTCCCAGAACACCTCGCTGCCCCGCCCCTAGAGAGGGGAAAACTGCTGGGGAAAAGCCCCAGCAGAGATAATGAGCCCAGCTGCAAGTTGCTAGGGCAACTAATAGGAGTCAGCTGACCCTAAGGGGCAGGGCCTGGCTTGTATAAAGCCCAGAACCAAGCTGGCAGTTCCCTGCCAGCAGCTGGAGGGGCAGGAGCTCTGGGGAAACAGAATGTGAGTGCAGCTCATGAGAGCTCCAGAGATTGGGGCAATGATGTGAAGCAGTAGCCAGAAGGCTTACATTGTTATGGCCAGGTGCCTTATGTTTGAGTTACAGCCAGGAGGCTTATGTTTGCTTTAGCATTTGTGTTATAACTGGTGGTTTGGGTGAGGCTGTAGGGGTTGGAGGAGGCCTCATAGGGACCCACAGGGTGTGAGGCCCTAGCGCCCGGGAAGGTGCGATTCAGCTCCAGAGAGGGCGCAGCAACATGGGGTGTGGAGACCTCAGGCCCGAGAAGGGGCAATGCTTTGAGGAGCCCTAGGCAGGGGGCAGTATTTTAAGGAGCCCAGATGAGGGGCAATACTGAGGCCCAGACAAGAGGTGTAGCAAGTCCAGTTGTAGGCTTGTATGGTGGTAGACCTCAGCCAGGGGCAGGGTGCTGTGGTGGTCCCCTAGAAAAGGGTTAGCAGCACAGTGCCTCCAGAGAAGGGCAAGTGGCTGCAGTGGTCCCCGGTCAGAGGGGATAGCAGCACAATATGCCCGGCTAGAGAGAAGGTAGCCGTGCGGAAGGCCTAGAAGACTGGGGCTCGACAGGATTAGAAAAGGCCCAGAAGGGGCACTCCTATTATTAGGAAGCCCAGAGTGGGCAAAGAGACCCCCAAGGGAGGGGCAGTCTCATTGAGAGTCCCAGGAAGGGATGGTAGCACTAAGAAGGCCCAGAGCGAGTGAGCTTACAGAGAAGGCCCGAGATAGAGAGCGTGTATTTTGACAGGACAACATCTTTCACATCTGCGAGGCTTGGGGAGTGGTATTAGGGGTTGGTTGGAGCCACACATAGCCCCTAAGGCTAGGGTGCCTAGGGAGCACCTATCAGACAGTCCAGGAGACCATGGGAACAGAGGTCTCGATACACCGTGCCCAAGGAGGTAGAAGGCAGCCTCCCTACATATACTAGCCATCAAAGTCATGGCGGGCAAGAATTAGAGGGTGTCCTTGGGCCGGCTTGGACACAGTGCAAGGGACCTCAGGGAGATCACGGCCTTCCCTGCAGGCGCTGCCATGACCCTGGTTCTTTTTTATTAACATATGCTACTATGCAGCATATCAAGTATATGCTATTGGTCATTGTTTTCAAGGCATTTTACACTCTACCAATCAGCTATCATTGATTGTCGAGAGACTAACTACTCAACATCCCATCACACCAGCTGTCATTGCTCACTTATAAGAGACGTGGACAAAAGTACAGATTAGCTGCTTAAAAAGAGGGAGTAGAACTGCTGATTGGCAGAGTGCAGAAGCTGTTGTATTGTAACAGGTATGTACTCAGGGTATGATTTGGGTGCAAGAGAGCTAAGTAGCCATGACTTTGACCCTGCTACACTTCTACCATTACACTCATTCACCGGTAACCATTACTGTAACAGCTGCTGTACCATCCCAAGAACAGCTCCCCTGCCCCTTTTGGATTTACACCAAGTGTGCATTTATACCTGCTTCAGATTTGCAAGCCAGTATATTTGTAATTACTCCCATGCTGCCCCTTACACCCAAGAATTCCCTGTAAGCATCCACAAGCCTACATCATTATTCTCTTTCAAATCCCTCCTCAACACTTTTCTTAGTTGTGAAGCCTATATGAGCTTGACATGGTCATGATGCTTATGTGCAGAGAATACTAACATGAATCAATATAGCAGTGATTCTCAAGTAGAAGAATCTGGTGTACAAACACCTAGACTTCCACATGATTCGTAAGCTCAATCCAAAGATTTCTACTAGGAGTCTGCAGTGTCAAAGGCATTCTGACCTGTTCTTGTCTGTGTCCCTTCCAAAAGATGAATTGCTGTATGATTTTTCCCAAACAAGGGAAAACTCAAATCTGGCATTTTTCCAAGGGGTACCTTGAGCCTAATGAGCAATTTTGGACAGGGACCACCTTTGTTTTAAGTTCACACAGCATCTAGCAATTGAGAATACTGGCCCCCAAGTCATGTTTCATGAGTTCAGAATATACTCTCTGCCTCCTCACAGAGCAAGATAGGACAGGGACTGATAATAGGACAAATCAAACAGTAAGATAGGTCAAAGTAAGCTAACACACCTTACTATTATTAATGCAGGATACTGTGGGCAAGGAAATTTAATTCAACTTTGAACCACTTAAACCTATTTCAGATAGATACTGGCTTAAGGATTCTGTGCTTATTATGGGTTGAGTATACTCTGAGGCCTGTTATGTTTCCCTATCATATGAAAAGCAGAGAGAAACTCAGGATGTGTTAGGTAATGATTTCTTCCTTCCTCCCTTGTTAGTCTCTTAGAAAAGAGTGTAGGGAATGAATACTACTGCTATAGTTCCATTAAAATCCAATTAAGCTTTGTTGCCACCTTTTATCACCTACAGAGCACAAAAATGGTCTGCCCTACATCTTGATACTATTTCCTTTATTTACCACAATGCAGGGCTACTGATTTCAAGAGAACTACATAAGTATAATTGAGGGCAGACAAAATATAAATCTGTTGTGTAAGAGCTGTAATAAATTTGATAAAGGAGTGGAAAAAAATCTGCCTATTTTCTCACAGCTACTTTGGAGGCCCTTGACACCTATAGCAATATACAAGGAACTTTCCCTGTGGGGACAAAAAAATTGCAATAGATACTTACAAATATACATCTGTAGCATCCATGTGTCCATTTATCACTAGATATGCACCAAACCGAAAGCAACCAGCATAGGTAAAGTAAAGAAGGGCTTGTGAAAGTCCAAAACTAAATCCAAAAATGTGTGCCTTCTTCACAGAATTTCTGTAACAGAATTATTTTTATTTTATATTTGTCATTAAATTTCAGTCTCAGTAGTAGTATCAAAGGAGTTGCCAAGTGACCTTTGCTTCAACTGCTTTCAATGGAAATTGTAGATACTTAGTTCTTTAAGATAAGGTAAAATAGCCCCCAGTCCTCTGCAGTGCTATTCCCAAAGAGAATGCAGTTCTTTTGTAGCTTAATTTCTCAACCTGAAAGAATTTATCAAAAAGATAAGAGGAAAAAATCCCAAGGCCTGTAGTCTCAAACATGGTTAAGAGTTTCACATACCATATTTGTCTCCAAAGACTGTCCTAAAATTACTGATTTTATTCAAATAGGTTACCTTTATAAGACAACCCCCCTAGTAGTTAAGATTCCATATATGGAAAATGTATAAGTATGCTATAATTATCCAGGTACAGAATCTAATTACTGGAAGTTTGCTGTAAGTTTGCCCCCTTCCAACTGGAGGAATTTGGAATCTACTCCTTCAGCCCTTACCCAAGCAAAATACGACTAGTTTAATAAGAGAATTTGCCAAAATACATACTATAAAAGTAATATTTTAGCTGGTAGAACCACATACTTCATTAATTAAATTGCAAAATTGGGTCAAATTCTTTTCTGACAAAAGGAGAACTTACTAGGAATCATCTACTTTGAAATAATTAACAAAAATCACTAAAAAGTTTTGGATTGCAAATGCAGGGGGGGAGGGCTATATTCACAGATTTGGTCTTATTTAAGATGTTGCTGCTAACCCCCTTTAATCCAATACTACTTCAAAATGCAGAGACTTTGGTTCAGTTCCTTCCTAAACCTGATGCTGTTCTGTTTTGCATACTGCTTTTCACACTTGCATACTACTCCCCTGATCCTCCCACTCTAAATAACATGTGGGTTCAAAATCTGCTCACCTTTTGGGTAGATGCTCTAATCCAGTGGGGGGCCAACCTTTTTTTTTTTCGGTAAGCATGCCAAAAGGTAAATCCACACCCTCCCCGAGTATCACTCCAATGCCTTCTCTGCTTAATCTGTCACTTCGTTTTCTGCTCCCAGCCCTATCTGCTGCTGTTCTCTGTTCCCTCCCCAGTCTGCTGCATGCTACAGAGGCTTTGGATCTTATTGCTACTCATTAATAGGCACATATCAACTTGTCTTATGTGCAAATCTAGTCCTTTACTTGCTTTTGCTTTTCTTACAAATATGTAAGGCTGACCCTGAATTTCAGTTTTATTGGACTTAATGACATTTTTAATGTTTCTGGTTTTGAAAATTTAAAAAAAATTAGTTCAATCCAAATAGTAAAAACAGCTGAAAAGCCAAACAAAAGCAATCAAACAAATATTCATACTGTATTCATACAGTCTTACACCCAGTTGTGAGTTATTTTGATCAGAAAACATTTTATAGAAATAAAACCTCCAAGATAAGGTATTATAGTAGACTAAACTAGTATTACCATGGAAAGGTAGAAAGAAATCTCATTTAAACAAAGAACAGAAATTATATATTTGCTACTGATTAGTTTCTGAAAAAAAGTTATTACATGTTTTCAGGTAATAAAATGATAAATTGGAGTAGGAAATTTTGTAATACAACAACAAATAAATACTACTCTAGTCTGTTTGTGAAATTTGACTTAATTCTAAAACTACTAGCATGCTCAAATTATTTTTTATCTTGTATTTATTACCTGTATGGTCCCTGTAAACTTTGTCCATACATGAACTCGAATTTTCTTTCTTGGGTCAAACTAACCACAGTTCGAATATTTTCTATGGCTTCAGTAGCAATCTGCAACAAATGTATGCTTCTTAATAGAAAATAAATATTATGCTGTAAACTTTGATGTTTCATAGCACTTATTCCAAGCTTTGTTTATGTGAATTAGAATTAGAGGCCTAAATTTAAAAAAGGTATTGGTCACTGAGCACTTATTCATGGGACCCGACTGTCATAGGGTGGGTATTCTGTATTCTCTGACAATAAAGCACCTTTTTATCGTGTCCCAAACTGCCAACCAAAAGAGGGGACTTGACTGAGCCCTATGGAGGGGTGGGAGGAGAAGGGACATGACTCAGCCCCAACACAGCCCCTTGGGGGAAAAGGAGGCATGGCCTAGCTCCAGCCTAGTCCCACCGGTGAAAAAAAGGGGCATGGCTCAGCCCCACAAGAAGGGGACATGGCCTGACTCCCAACCCAGTCCCACAGGGGAATGAGGGAGTGGCCTGGCTCCAGCCAGGTATGTGGGGCTTGGGAATTTGGCATGAGGAAGGCTGGCTGTATTAATGGCCACTGCTCCAACTTTCCACATAGTTCTCCATAGTCTGTGGAGAGCCCTGCAGGCCAGATGCAATGGTTTGGCAGGGTACGTTTGGCCCATGCACAGGAGGTTGAGTACTCTGTCTATATTAAAGCAATGCTGGAAATTACTATTGGCTGCTCCATGGCCAAGTTTTATTAGGACATTTGAAGGAAGTACCCTCTATTCTGCAGCCTGGGGATAGAAACATTCCCTTGCAAAATGGGAAAATGTGGCTTTGAGTACTCATAAGCTGGTGAGGGCTTCTACTTCCCACTGAAATGTTCTGACTACTAGGCTACTGAATAAAACAGGCACTAGCATCATTACCCTGCAATCACCCCCACCATCCTATGTACAAAAGGGAGAAAGCTGCTTTCAGCTAAGTGTCCTAGTTCATGTAGCTGCTTCCCTTGGGGGTGCTCTGGATGACAGAGACACCTATTGTGCAACCCTGAGTCTGACATCTGTTTAAAGGAAGAGAGTTCAGACACATCTTGGTGACTCATATTTCCTACTGGCTTGCTATTAATGTCTCTTGCTCAGCACTGTGCTCTGGATCACACATTTGGGAGGTGCTCAGGTCCTCCCCTTCACTGAGTTGAACTCCCAGAAGCCTAATCATCCATTTAGATTGTTCTCCTGGAGTGAAGTGCCTAGATTTTCAGTGCTGCAAAACTTTAGTGGAGGTACCTGCCAGGCCAAATGGGATCTGATCCAAGATGCAACTTAGGCAAAAGCAATACATAGCTAAGAAATAAACTTTATCTGATAAAGCATGGGTTTTGCCTTCAGTTGTTTAACTGTTGTGACAGTTTCCTCATCTTTACTTATATATCTAGGGGTATTGTGAAACTTTATTGGGTTGTAAAGTTCTTATAAAATCTTAGATGGAATCTGTTTCAAGTGCCAAGTACTAGTGCTAATTGAAAATAAAAAGACTGTCAATTAAGATATGAGGGGTGAGTTGCATCCTCTCAGTTGCTTGTTAAAATGCCTTTTTCTGTTGGGGGAAGGATCAACAGAAAATACCCTTAACAATCCTAGGGAACTATTAACAAGATCCAGTAGCAAAATAGTTAAGGAATACAAGACTAATGTGTAACAAAAATCCTATCAGTTCAGGAGACAATGTTGTCATCATTCATGAAAAAGCATGGGTTGGAACTTTAGAAATGTAATATTTTTCTAAAATGCCTTTCTAATTGGAGAAGGAGAAATGCATCCGAGCAACTTTCCTATTTATAAAATAAAACATTAAAAACAAATTTGTGAATAAATGGGAACTATTAAAGACTTTAAAATCAACAAAACCATTCCTTCTCAATACTGTTTGATCACTGTAAATTAGTAAGAAAGGGAAGGTAGGAAGTACAGGAGATATTGTATGTTAGCTGTCGTACAACCTAGGTAAGTCAACACTAACAAAAATTCTTACAAAAAGCTGCCCTTTACCAAAGGTAGAGCACCCAAACCTGTATAAGCGTAGAACATGAGAAGTGACAGAATGGCTTTTTTATCATGGAAACAGTTTGGGAGTGTGGTTTCTCCTCAACTTTTCCCAACAACAATTAAGTACTTGTTTCAATTCATCTTCCTTTTGCTTTTGGAAATGGAAGAAATGAAATTAAATAATACAGGATTGGTGGGTGGCATTATATTATGCCTGTGAAACATACTTGCTTCTTTGTAGTGAAGACATGCATTTACATAGTCATTAATGCATTTTCTAATGTAGAGATATTACATTTTAATGCAATGTGAGGGCACTTTTACATGTACTCTGGGGTGGGAGCCAGCACCTTAGTTAGAGCAATTCAGAACTGCTCCAATTAAAGCACCCCAACATCTCCTGTATCAACATCCCCATGCTTAAAAATGGCAGCCGGGTGCTCATTCAGCACTCCCACTACCATTTAAGTATAGGGGTAGTGATACACAAGATGCAGGAGGCTGCTGGAGTACCACAACTGCTATGCTCCAGCAGTCTCAGTTAATTGAGTCTGCTCTGACTCACTAGAATTCTAGCACAACAGAGCAGCCTCAGCACTCACGTGTAGATGCCCAGATGAGGTACTAAATGCACATTAGGCTGCCCTAATGTGCAGCAGCAAAAGCACATGCTTTTTCATGACATTTGATGTGCAGTAGCCTATTGTACTGCAAATTAGCATATTAGAACAGTTTTACATGACAATTTAATTACAGTAAAATAGCCTGTGTGTATGTAGGATGTGCCCAAGTTGTATGTATTGTTCCTTAGGGCCCTGCCACATGTTCAAATTAAAGCTAGACAGAAACCAGCTATAGAGTTGTTACATGTTTTCAAGCACTAACTTTGAGTTATAAAAAGCGCCAACCAGTTACATAATTATCACACCATAAAAATAACTAATTTGCACATTTGGCTGGTCTAAATTTATTGCACAATTAGCCAGTTAATTGCATAATATATGGAACACGCAATAGAGGCCAGAGAGGCAGAAAAATTGGAGATAAATGAAGAGACGGAATGTTATAAAAAGTCAGAAGACATCAACATGTATACACAATACCATAGAGCAGATTGTTTTTTCTTATAAGTAATCTTTTTATCTACTACCAGTGCCCTGTACAATAGGACACTGTATATAAATAAACTTCACTGGACTCACCTTTCCTGAAAGTTCCAGTTCTTTCTTATCTTTCTGGGCATGTCCAGATAACATTTTCATTTCAATGAGTGCTGTTATGGCAATGACTGGCACAATGGCTAAAAGCAGAAGGGTCAACTGCCAACCATAGACCAATGAAATAACAACTGCAGTACCAAGATTAGCTATATTTTGGGCAAGTAAAGCCAGTCTGGAGCCAGTAGCCTGAAAAAAAAAAAAACCCCAAACCCAATAAAATAACTTCTTTCCATATTTGAGTGAAGAGAGAACATAGAAAATACTTGTTGTCCACATCGTGTGATACAGGATTATTTTCCAGTGCATAACTGCGTAATTTACTTCTGTTATTTGCCAAGATTCGAGCTGTTGGCATACGCTTTCAAAGATGCTAGATGCCACCTAGACCACTTTTGGGGCATCTACATATGCTATTAACACACTGTAAGCCTACTGCACAATAAAATAATGCACAGTAATCTTTCCCTGGGAACACATCTACATGTGCACCTGTCAGGAGCAAATCTGTTCCCAACAGGAGCAGTTCACTGTAGGGCTATTTCTGCCCTGCTCTGCTCCCATACAACAACCATGGGTAGCTCCAGGCTGGCAAAAGACACCAGGGTCAGGTCTAGGCTCTGAGCAAGGGAAGCTCTCCCATCTCCATGGCAGCTGCCTCCCAGGACCATGCCCTGATTATCCGATCATAGCATGGAGCTTGGGAACTGTTGCCGTGCCAAGCATCTGTTTCTTAGCACCATGCCCCAGTCTGCCCATCAGGGTCCAGGGCTGGGAAAAAGCTGCCCAAGGGAGAGGACAGTTAGCCCACCCCCTCACTGCTTGGGCTGAGCAGGAGCAATCTGCTCCCAGTCAGCCATCTACACAAGCACTATTGCACAGTAGCTACTAGCTACTGCATGGTTAATCTGCTACCTGTATCTACAGGTAGTAGCCAACCACACAGACTAATCTACTGCACAGTAAAAACTGCATATGTGTAAATGGTAATGCTTTACTGCACAGTAAATTAGTTTACTGCACACTATAGAATCTTGTATAGACATGCCCCTTTATCTTCTGGTGTTGATCCACTTCTATCTTTCCCAGTTTCCATCTGCTCACTCAATTTCCATTTTTAGTTTAAAAGTTCTGCTAAAAATCTAAACCTAGGGTTTATAGATCTGGCTATAACTGTATCAGCAAATTGCCATGTCTATGCCAAAAATATTATACCCAGCAGTAGCACTTCAGATATACCATGCTGTTCTTCATGAGCCATCTGCAAGTAGAAGATAGATGTACTAGCTATATCACAGACTGTATCAAAGTCAAACAACTGGGTACTCCCTAAGCATTGTTAATTATTGTACCAACATAACTGTACAACTTCTAGCCCAGGTGGTAGCATTTGCAAAGCCATACCACATATTTAAGGGTAACAATGCTGAGCATGGAAGTCTATGGTCTAGACATGGTCTATAACTTCAAATCTTACAGGTCCCTTGGAGCAATAGCTTGAGCTAACTGTTTTTGTTCATTTGTTTTTCTTTTGTTCTTTTTTGTTGTTGTACAGGTCCCAAAAGAACACATAATTAAATACTGCATAAGCACATGAACAGATCCATCAATGCCGTAGGATGATGTATACTGTTAAAATTAAGTAGCTGTGATAGTCATGCAAGAAACAACTATGTAAGATACCTTATTTATTGGAACAACTGTGTAGTTGAGACTTGTATAACAAATTTCCAGGCACAAAGCATCCTTTCATGCTTTATAACATTGTAGGACTGGAACTTTAAATACTATGAAAATATATGCAATATAGAAACCTAAATAGATTCCAAAGATTACTTTAGATTGACAGATTTCTGAGTAAAAATATATGTATTTACAGTAAAAGTTCTGTTATATGGCATTTTACAATCTGGCATGCTTCATTAACCAGCATGCTGGCTTGTAAGATAAAAGTGAAACCGGAAGTACTCACCATGGCACTTCCGGTTTCTCTGAGCCTTCATGGCTCGGGGCAAAGCAGTCTGCGCTGCTGAGCCCCCACGGTCGGCGATGCCAGATAACAGAGCTTTTATTGTAATTAGATTCACAGTAGAGATAACATCACTAAATAGTAACAACAGTACAAGGACTAATAGTTTACCTGAATATTACATTGCAAGTGTGTACTATTAATCAATATAATAAAATACATTTGCCTGACACTAATCATCTAACAAATAGTAATTTTCAGCAGCTACCAGAATCAAGCTTGTAATCTAAGCAACATTAATCATATGATTAATGTGTTAATTGTGCAATAAAGGCAACATGCCACAAGTTAAACCAATTCATCATGACATAAAGTGGCAAGCCAGCTACAAAGATATTCCATGTCTACAGAGACATTAAATCTGGAACAATTTTGCAGCTGGTTGGCAGAGTACTTTTTAGTTGATCATGTGTTCAATTTACCCCTTTCCAGCAAGTTTAAATCTGTGTGGGGCTGACCCATGCCTGGCTTCAAACTTACTTGCCAAGGGGAGCCAAGGGGCCCCAGCCAGGCACCAGTAAATCAAACTTGCAGGGCAGCCCCATGCTAGGCTGCCCCACTTGAAACTTTCCACTTGGCAGCATACATAGAAACCAGAATTGCAACCCTAGGCCCCACATGCATAAAGTTGAAGGTATATCATGAAAAGCATGGTATCAGACACTAGTCCCAAATGTCAGGTTTTGTGTGATAGCAGTTGTGCTATTTCAATGAGACTCATTGAATGAGATGAGTCCCAAAATCCCCCTACACTCATGACATGGTAGAATGTGACTGTTGGGTCTAGGTTCAGATCTCACCACACTATTCAATGAATGTCTGCTAATTCCACTAGTATAGCAAATCTACATTGGAACATGACCATATGCCAAACTGGATTTAGAAAATGACAATTCTGTGTCCCCTACTTACACCTTTCACTTGTGAAGCATCATTAGCCAGTCTTGCAGTTAATGCCCCAGTGCTGTTTTTTGGGTCATCAAACCAGCTGATGTCCTAAAAGATTAAACATTTTTAGGGTTTAGGGGTGTGTGTGTGTGTGTGTATAATTATATAATTTTAGGAAATAATATACAACTTTTAGGAAAAAGTTTATATTATACATTATTAGAAAACTTATGGCAAAACTGAAGAAAAAGAAGAGTTGTACAAGATAATTAAGAATCAGCTTGGATGAGAAGGCAAACTCTGTGTCAGTATTTCAGTTCTTTATAGAATAACAAGTTTCATAACTTTGTATGATAAAGATATCCAAGTGTAAAAACATTTTAAACAATTTGTATCAACTACAATATGGAAGTCCCAGTAACTTATAACAACACCCAGTAGCAGTGTGACCATGCTAATAGGATTTCACTGAGTGTCATTACTTATATTTTGATAAATCATGTCTGCCCAGAACATCAATGTTAAGGCATCTTCTAACATTTCTTTTCTGAAGTAGCTAAGATGAGTCTTTTAGACCTTTCAAACTGCTTATAAAATGTTACAATAATCAGATGAATCTGCCCTGAAGTTGCTTTGAACACTGCTGACAAATATCTGGACCCTAAGAATAATGAAAATGTTTAAGCAGAGGTGGACAGCTGATCAAGACTGCATGTACCAATGTTTGAATAAACTCAATACTCCAATATCTTGGAGATTAATTCCTAAATATAGTAATTCATATTGCGTTTGAGATATGAAAGAATAATTTAGTACTGACCAGGTGCAACTACACATGCACTCTTATTGCAGAGTAGAACAATTAGCTCCACAGTAAAGCATCACCATCTACACATACACTGCTATTAGGGTGCAGTAAATTTACTTGGTTCTAAAATAGTACTGTTGGGGACAGTACAATCATACAGCAGAGTAACTTACTAAGCTGAAATGCATGTGAAGGTGCTGACAGCCAGGCATAAAGTTCATCCAGTCAGCAGGGGGACAGACTTCTGCCTGCTGCCTCGCCACACAGCTCCAAACTTTGGGAACTCTTGTGCCACCTTACATGGCCACCTGGAGCCATAGGCTGACCTCTCAAGCCTGCTGCCAGCCTGGGCCTGCTCTGCCCCAGCTCAGACTGCTGACATCTCAGGCACAGGTATAAATGCTGCACCAGGGAGTAGTGTACTCTGGCTCAAACAACTCTGGAGTCTATTGCATCATATTCCACATGTAGATGCACCCACTGTAAAGCACTTTCAAAACAAACTTCTGACTAATTGTTCTTTGATGTCTCCTTGGATTGCAGATGCTCATGTGGAAGCTGCAAGTCTAGCATAAAACATGGCCACAATTTTGAGCATGATATCCATCTAGAGATAGCACTTCTTCTTTAAGTCTATGTGGCTTCTTTCTTGTGCATTTGAGAGGTGGCCCCAAAGGGAAACAATACTAGTTCTGTAGTCCAAGGAGCTGGTGAGGACTTAGAGGCATCTGAATGGCAGTTTTTCTAGCTGTATAAAGTGTCATTTCTGGCAAATGCAATTCTACTATCCCTTCACCACCAACACATGCATGCACACAGACTGAGCATATGCAGTCAGCTATGCACTGGCCATGCATGTATGCAGCTACCTGGAGAAAAAAAACTTGGAGATGGGAATCAGCAGCCCCTATCATTGTGCTGACCTTGCCAGCACACTGCAGCCAAGCTACTGCACCTTGCATTTAATAATCACTGAATAAAATGTATAGAGGAGTGCAGTCAAGACCTAAGCTAGAACCCAGGACATGCTCCCTTTCAGAGTAGCAGTGATTTGAGCTACATGTCCTTCAGCTTGCATATTTCTTCCTGGCTGCACATCTCTCTCTTGGCTGCCTTGGGGGCCAACTTTAAATAAGGAGCATGGAAGAGTGGACTGGAATGCTGTAATGTGTTGTAACTGTGGATCCTAGCGTGAAGTTACCTGGAGGTAAAAATATCAACACTGAAGTGTATTTAAGAACTGGGTTCCTTGAATGCTCTCTCATCTCTGTTTATAAAGTTAGGCTTGGTTTACATTCTGAAGATCTACTGATTTAGTTAAAACAATCTTATGTATTACACTTAAAATGCCTAAGTCTTGAACTAAAACTCATTAAATAACACAAGTCTCAAACTTATTAAAATTGTGCCCACACAAGGATATTATATTAACTAAGTCAATTTCTAAACTAATCTGAAAAAAGTTAATGCCAGTTCAAGTGTAGATAAGGTCATAGTATGACAGAATTAAATACGAAGCTATTCATGACGCATACAGAAACAGGCATTTTTAACACCCTAGAAAGCTAAATATAGTATCCTTACCTGTCTAAGCATTGCTTTGAAGGCCATGAATCGAAGCCTCATTGTAAGGATCTCTCCAGCTTTGCCAAATGTGAAACCCTGTTTGAGAAGTAGCATGGTTACTACACAACCAAGTAGACAAATTAGCTGCAGAGTAAAGTCTCTACCTACACATGTGGCAGTATTAGGCTACAGTATACTAATTAACACTGCAGTAAGATGGTACTGTCTCCAGCTGTTGGGGACAGTACTATCTTGCAGCAAGGTAATTAACTGGGATGAAATGCACATGCAGATGCTGACTTCAGGTGTAAACTGGGCCCCAACAGCCCAGCCAGCCAGAGGCCAGACTCCTGCCACCTAGCCATGCACCTTCACACTTTCAGCAACCTTGTCTCAGTCAGCCCGTCTGCTTGCCTGATGCCACCACCCAGAGCCCAGGGCAGAGCACAGCAGGAGTGGCCCGTGATAAAAACTGTTCCATCCCAGCTCAAGGAACTGCTGTCTCAGGCACACATGTAGATGCTGCACCTGGGAGTTGTTTAGTGTCTCAAACTGCTCTGAAATTTGTTTAAAAATTAATAGTCAGTAAGACTATCTGGTCTTTATTCAGTAAAGACTTGTGATTCTTTGTATCTCCATATGCAATACCACAAGTTTTAAAACTATACAATATTTAGTCTATAATCATAAGAAATGTTACAACCTTGATTTAGTTCTTGAGGGACAGCCAACTTCAGCATAGGGACTAGAATTATTTCTTTGTTTCAACAAAATATGCAGCAATGCTAATTTCCCTACACTACTGCACATTTGATTTTAGCCACTTTATCACAATTGATCTAAGGTCAAATTCAAAAGTTTTAAGCCAGGACCTTCAAGGTAAAAGGTTCAGAATAAAACCCTTGTCCCCCGCTCCCTGCCAAAAATCCCTGAATGATAAATTTCTCCATCAACTTTAACTAAACCAGGATTTCAGCCTCAGTGGCTCATTGAGAGTCATCTAACCCATCCAGTCCTAAACATTGCCAGTGCTTGATAATCAAAATAAAATGTTTTACTGAGAACTATGAATTAGGGAAATGACAGAGCCAGAGTCACAGCAACAAATGATTCCTCTGGCCCCATGGACCAGATGATAGTTCCACAGGCCAAATCCAGTCCATAAGCCAGAGGCTGAACACACCACTGATGTAGACAAATGGATATGTGCCCAGTTTTGCTTGTGCAATTTTAGACTGTATTTTGAAAAACAGGGTCAAGAATTTAACACAATTCAAGGGAAGGAAAAACACTGATGCAATTTATTAAATAATCATATGTGACATATGAATGCATAATCTCAAATGTTAAAGACCCAGTCTTTTTAACAGCCATGTTAAAATCACTTTGCATAAAAGGTTTATCATAATGGTTCTTCACCCCTGCTGTTGGATTCAAAGGAAATCAAAACTTACTATCTTTTGATATCTGGTTTCTACAACATAAACAGCTACAGTAAAAGCAAAGGATTAAGTCTTACCTGGAAAAAAAATGTAATGAAAGAAATTACTCCAATGACTAAAAGCAACAGTGAAAACATGTTGCTCTTGTTTCTTATACTGGTCTTGTCTATTGTTGCAAAAACCTATAAAAAGGAATTTTTTAAAAGTTAATTTTATTTAATTAAAATACTAGCTAAAATTTTTACACAGCACCTTGCTCAGGCACAGTTTGAATGCATGTAGTTTATTTTTTTTTTTACACCAATTTCACACTCAACCAAGGTTTTGTAAATCTCATGTTCTTTCCATGAAGATTAACTCTTCATTTTCCAAGACACTCAGAATTAGCAACTAGTTCTTCATTTATCAAACAAAATAAGGAACTTAAACACCTACCAGACATCTATATGGAATGTTTGCTGTGCAGTAGACTAATGAACTCCATATCTCATGATCCAGCCAGCCCCTCCACAGCACAGTGGGCCAGGGATAACAGCCCCAGCCTTATATGCTGTGGGGTCCCAGGCACATATATAGATTCTTACTCCCAGGTAATGCCTCTTGAACAATAAGCTCTGGAGTTTATTGCTTTGCATTAACTACATGTATAGATGCACCCACTGTGTCTTTAGTATACAAGTAATTAAAATAGAACCTTGCAGTCATTGGCTGCAAGTCTGACACCTTGTTCAGTCTTTGCATAACAAATAAGATTGAATTTGTATGAGAGATGTAGTAACCATTGTGTACAATTTATTATGCATGTGTAATGTCCTTTGCTAAGAAATATTTTTTACACTGCACCGAGAGAAGTATTAGAGGGGCAGGCTTGCAACAGAACTGCTGCCTTCTCTCAGAGATCTCTCTCCTATTATTGTTCATATCTAGTGCTTGCTGATGACAGGCAGGTACTTGATGTTTTTCTGGCTGAGACCAGACAAGGGGCAGGAAAGTTTCCAACCTCATTACTCTTGTGCTTTCAAAAACTTTCCCAATAAAGAATAAAACCCAAATCTTCCAAATTAGGGAAAGAAAACAGAAATATTCCCCCCCCCGAAAAACCAAGAGAACTAGGTAGTTCTGAGGAAAACAACTTCAGTCTCCCACATACCTGACATCTGTTGTGCTGTGTGTACACACCTAGGCGCAGACCTTTCTTCCCTGTCAGACCTAGTTCATTTGATTTTTGTTTCTACATTTGGTTTCAATGAACTGACATTTACCACCAAAAGCTATTTGGTTGGATAGTCCTGATCAGTTCAAATACAGATAGCATTTAAATGTCTGGTCTCTCAGCTTTATTTTCTAGTACGATAGAGGTTCCAGCAATTCCATTCTCTACTGGATATTCTATCTGGAAGCATTTTCCTTCCTCCACTTTTCACATTATGCAGTTATGATGATTTCCTGTTCTTTTTTGGCTAATGTATGGTTGAAACTAGGCAGACACACAAATGGGAAAAGAGAAACTGCAAAAAGCCTCACCTCTGCTTCATGCCAACTCTGCCAGTTATAATGTCTCTGTATAAAATGGGACAGAAGGCCTAAAGTAAAGTCAATGGGAGGGGCACAGGCTGTACTTTGCAGCAGGAATTCCCCCAGTGACAGTCTGGCAGATGAGAGGCCTTGTTGGAAAGTCCCATAACAATAGTTCATTTACTAATGAAGGATTCTGTGTTTACAGTACAATCCAGACATTGTGGAATAAATCTAGGTAGTAACTGAAACATTTATCAATTTACTGGAAAGCTATTTAAATGTAGCAAGTAATAGAAATCAAAGCTAAAGTGAGCAGCATTGTTTTTTTAAATACTTAAACTTACCCCTATAAATTCTGAAAATATGATTGCAAATGCAGGTTGTAAAGCTCCATTGATAATCGCACTCAAAATTCCAACTACAAAATAAGGCCATTCAGTTTTGCTCAGCTTCATAATTTTCAGAAATGAAACTGGAGGTACGTCTTCAACCTAAAACATAGGGATCCCATCAAGACAAATATGAAACATCTACTGGGGAAAAGAACTGTATGGATATGGAACTGTGTACTCCCAGTTACCATCCTTAAGTAGCTCAAATATTTGCTTTCTAATAGCAAATTTCTTAATTAACTGTAGTACATACCTGTCTGTTACTTAGTACACAATATTAACATGTGAAAGAGTGTTATTGAAGCTGTCTCCCCACTCCTTTGAGGCTTTCATTTTGAACTTTAGCCTGAGGGGCTTACACACAAATTTATCTTCAGTGAAAGCACACTTATAAGAAATATAGGCATAAGAATTGCTTACCAATATCCACATTCAGATGATCATTTTTACCATTTTTTGCTGAATAGTTTACACTGTGGCAGACCAGTAGGGGGCGCTCCCGTTTTGAGCCGCCCACCTCCCTGCGCCCGGCCACCTTCCAGGCTCCGAGTGCCTCCCTGGGGTGCCTCGCATCCAGCCAACCCCTTCCCTGGAGCACACCCACTAGCCTGGGGTTTCCGCTGCCACCATCCAAGGCTCTGGACTCACTTCTGGCCCTGTGCACCTTGGAAAACA
>JAGPOW010000261.1:225710520-225724259 GCA_030014935.1 Caiman crocodilus | reverse complement strand
GGGGTCCTGTGACCCTGGCACTTGTTCCTGCCATTGGCAGGGGGTCAGACTAGATGGCCTGCTCTAGGCCCCTTCTGACCCTAGATACTATGATACTAGGGTGACCACAGTGGCCAATGCACTGCTGTAGCAGGAGTTTTAAAAAGCATGAAAATCTCTAAGAAAAAGGGCCATCTACCCTCCTGACCCCATTACAAAGGAAGGCAAAAATCTCCACAGTCTGTACCAATCTGACCATGAGATAAAATTCTTTCATGATCAGTTTGACTCTAAACAGAAGAGCAAGACCCTTTAGCCGGGAGCTTCTGTGTTTAAGTTTCAGCAGAAGTACTGGTAGACCCCAGTCAAAATCCCCAGCCTTCGCTGCAGCCAATACCCAGCGCTTTGAAGGAAGGAAAAACCCTGACAATTAGCAGTAAGAAGGAAAAAAACTATTTCCCAGCCCTATGTGACAACCAACAAAACCCAGAAGCATAGGAAAAACCTGGAGAAGACAGTGGCCACCCTCAGAGCAATGCACTTCTTATTTTGTACTTTTTCCCCTGGACCAACATGTCTCTTCCTTTTGGCTACCCAGTGGGACAGCTTCAAGCAGAGCTGAGAAATGCCTGGTCACAAACTGATAGAGCACTTTATTGGAAAACAGGAGGTGCAGATTCAAACCCCCTCTAGGGAAATGTAATCTAGAATCTGGGCAAGGTCCCTAACCTTATGTCACTGGACCAAAAGATGGAAGGTCCTCCCTCCATTTTATGTCCAGCAGGTAGGGCTGTGGGGCAATTCTTTCACCACAGGGAGGAAAAGAACCTCTAATTGTGTGTTAAATGAAAACAATTTGCATCATGACATACAGTCCCTTTAAGCATGTAAACTAAAATAGCAGTTAACCAATGTGTTCTACTAAGGTTACTAGAAACAAAGTATAGGCACTTACAGGCTGAACAATTTTAACATCATGGACATCATTCTGTGTTTTGGGCCTTTGGATGCTCTTCCGAGTGGATCGCCTTCTCAGTGTCACTTCTGAAATGCTTTTTTTGAAGCCTAATGTGTTTTCAACTTCTAAGTCAACATCACTTTTTACCATCTGAAATAGAGTACAACAACATATTGTACTTCTAAGTAGGTTGAGTAAAACACTAAACCATTGTTAATTAAGCAGAACAGATCAGAACTAAATAACAAGTTATAATTGTAAGCAAGTATAAAGTTTGACTTGGGAAGATCTTCCCCATGTCAGAGTAGTTTCAAAAATAAATACTTTTGAGGAGTAAGCTACCAACCCCAACAAACTGGCTCCGTGGCTGTCTCCACAGGGAGCTCAGCCACTCCCACGGCCCCCTACACCGGCACCACCAGTGCCTGCTGCAGCCCCACCGCACCCCCGGCCTCAGGCACTGCCCACCCCCACCTGGGGCTCAGCGACCAGGACTGCCCTTGCGGAAAACGGCACACCAATGAAGCCTCCAGAAAAGACCTGGGAAGTGAAGTCCCCCAGGCCACAGACTAGCTAAAAAAACTGAAGCAAAAAGAAAAATACCCCACAAAAACAACAAACCTACAACCACTGCAACAACTGCTGCAGCACCACCAGCAAAAGGTGAGCCAATGCCCGGCGCCGACTTTATAAAGGTGGAAGAAACCCTCCCGTGGCTGCTGATTGGTCGATGCCTAATTGGGGGCAGAGCCTCGTTCTTCTTTATAAAGGTCTGTGCTGGCCCCAGCCTGCAGAGCAAGTGAAACAATAGGGCATGGGCTGGAGCCTTGGGAATGGCCAGGCTGCTTGAATCTTTGTGGGGCTGGAGTTAGTGGCCTGGGCTATCAATCTGTAAGTGTGGGCTAGGGCCCTGGTTTGACTGAGGTCAGGTGGGAGGGAACAGCTGGCAGTTGGGGGTGAAGCCCTGCCTGGATTGAGCTCTGTTTCCAGCTGGATGGGGCTTGGATGGAGCTAATTGGCTACAGGTGATGGCTGGGGCCCTGCCTCTGCTTCACTGAGCCATGATAGGGGAGGTGATCTAGAATGGTTCCTTCATGCAGTGTACCTTTCAGGGGTGGGATGGACTGGAGATGGCAGAGCACTATAATCATTTTTACTGCAAGTCAGTGTGAGAAGTTTGGTTGCATTCATGTGAATGGCTGTAATTACTCTCTTTGTATGATGAGTCTAATTATAAAGAAGGGTCTGGCTGAGTGCTTGAAGGCATCTCCTGCTTCTGGCTGGGTTGGGGTTTGTGTATCATGGGCAGGCTTCAGCACATAGAAAATGGACTGTGTTGGACTTTGTTTTTTGGGGGAGGTCTGGCCTCTACCATGTTTGGGGCTTTGTTTCCTCTGAAGCCAGTTAAAAGATTATGTGTCTTAACCTCTAGAAGACTTTGGGGGCACCTGGCTTAATCTTCCTGCAATGGGATGTATGTGTGCTGATCGTTTTGAGGTATTTTGAAGAAGGGTGTGGGTTGGAGGTGTTTCCTGTCTGAGCCTGGGTTGGGGCTTGTCATACAGTGGCTTGTGTGCAGAAGATGCACTGTATGTGACTTTCATTGGGGGAGGCCAGGCCTCTTTGCCATGTACCATGGCTAGGTGACCCAGCTGTTTCAGAGACCAGGTTGACGCTGTGCACCTACACCTTTACAAGAAGTTGTTTCTGGAAGCCTGGGTTTTGGCTTCTGGTCACTGGGGTAGGTGTGTGGATGGTTTTGGGGTGCTTCCCATAAGGCTTTGTCTGGAGGCCTCAAGGTATATCCAGCCTGGGGATGGGTTGGGGCTTTTGCATCTCAGAAGTTTGTGGGCACAAGATGCACCATTTGAGACTTTGTTTATTTGGGGGAAGCGAAGCTTTGCCATGTATGGGGGCTTGGTGACTGCTTCATCTAAGGTCAGTTGGATGCTTATTTGCTTTGGGTTTGGGGGCACCTGGTTTTTATCTTCTTGGGATGGGGTGTACTTGTGCTAATTCTTCTGCAGTGCTTTGAAGCAGGGTGGTTGGAGCTGTCTACAGCCTGGGCTGGGGCTTGTCTCACACATACTTGTGTGTAGAAGATGGACTGTGTAGGACTTCGTTCATTGAGGGAGGCCAGGTCTCTTTGCCCTGTACCATGGCTAGATGGCCCTGCTGGTTTGGAGGTCAGGCTGATGCTGTGTGCCCATAGCTCTTCAAGACTGTTTTGGAAAGTCTGGGTTTTGGCTTCTGGTGTGAATAATTTTGGGTGCTTCAAAGAAGGCTTTGTTTAGGGTCGGGTCTTGCATGTCACATGGGTTGCAGTGTGCAGAAGCTGGATGGTGTGGGACTTTGTTCATTGGCGGAGGGTGGCCTCTGTCATGTACCAGGGCTTGGGTGCGCTGTTGGGTCTTGGTCTAGGTTGATGCAGTGCACCTACACCTCTTCAAGAGTTTTTCTGGAAGCCTGGGTTTTGGCTTCCTATGACTAGGATAGCGTGGATGGTTTTGGGCTGCTCCAAAGAAGGTTTTGTCTGGGAGTTGGAGGTGTCTCCAGCCTGGGGATAACTTATCTGACTGGTATATTTTTTTCTGTTGATGATATGCTGGTTTGGGTCTCTAATGGACTGAATCAGTATAATAAAATCAGCAAAATAGAACCTGATGAAATGTAGATGGGGGGGGGGGAATACCTGCATATTAAGAAGCTTGTAATAAACTCCATTCCTTTTCATCAGTTCATTATGGGTTCCTTGTTCTGTGATGACTCCGTCTTCAAATGCAGCTATAACATCTGCATTACGAACTGTAGACAAACGATGAGCTACTATAATAGTGGTGCGTCCTTTTCGTGCCTAGAAAATGCACAAAAAATATTTAATAAATACTAATGTCTTATAGAAATACCTATACTACATTTGACCTTTCAACTACAGCTGGTTAATATTATATGACTGAAAATATTCTTATTAGAAATTTTAAACTTTATCAAAGATCAAAATTTTCCATAAAATTTGAACTTCAACAGAATATTTCTATTTTTTCCAATTTTGAAAATAAGTATCAATTTTATTTGCAGAGGATGAAAATGAGCTGCCAGTGTGATGCTGTAGTCAACAGTTTTTATAGCATAGTAGGATGAATTAGCTGATGAATCACCAGGAGGGCTAAGGAAGTGATGCTTCCTCTCTACTTGGTGCTTGTGAGACCCACAGCTGGTGTACTATGTCCAGTCCTGGGCGATGCACTTCAGAAAAGATGAGAACCTTGAAAGTGTCCAAAGAAGGGCTACAAGAAGGGTTAAGGGCTTAGAGTACAAAGCTCATGAGGAAAAACTAAGGGATCTGGGACTGTTCAGCCTGGGGAAGAGAAGACCGGGAGGGGGAGCGGGAGAAGGGGACGGGAGGACTTGGTGGCCATCTATAAGTATGTAAGGGATGAATATCAGGAGAGAAACTGCTCACTTAGGCACCCTGGGGTAGGACAAAGAGAAATGGCCATAAATGGTTAGAGGATGGCTTCAGCTTGCATGTGAGGAAGAACTTCTTTATGGTAAAGGTGACCAGAATCTGGAAGAGACCTCCCAAGGAGATGGTGCAATCCCCAATCTTGAAAGTCTTCTAGAGGAGACTGGACAGACACCTGGTGGAATCATATGATCTCAGCAGCATTCCTGCCCAGAGCAGTGGGGTTGGTCCCTATCTTACAAGGTTCCTTCTAGCCCTTTAATTTCTATTTCTATGATTTCTATTTTCTCTCAAAATGTACTTCAGTTATTTTGCATCTGATTTTGTATTATTAATATTCTTATGAATAACATGGCAAGTTCCTTATTAATAAACTTTGGGATACAATGATTTAAACTTTTCATAGCCTGGCTAAGTAATCTATATAATATCCAAATAATAGCAGATAATTCAATTTTAAAATATTTACTTAATGCAATATTTTTCCAGGTTCAGTTGAGAGAGAAATACTTGGCTTTCCTTGTTTAAGGTCAGGCAGAAGATAGGGCTTGGGGAGTGCCTTAGACAGCAACTCGTTCAGAGTGTCATAGGCTTTTGTAAAAGACAGCTTACTTTTAGTCAGATGCTATGAAGTAGCACAGCTATTGCCTATGAAAGCTTATACCTTCCTGAACCAATTAACCTGTAGCAGAGGTTGGCAATGCATTTGCACAAAGTGCCAAAAACACTGGCAGCCTCAGCTTGTAAAATGTTGGCATTACAGGGGCAGATAGTGCAGTAACTGCAAGGGGCTTAACCTTGTGGTAGTGCAGACCCAGACCCTTTCCTGCTGTCTGCCCCAAGGTGCATGTGTTAAGCAAAATGCCTTTGCATGGCATACTGTGGTTCCCGTGCTGGGAGTTGCCTACCCCTGGTCTATAGGGTGCTACCCCACCCTGACTTCTGCCTAAATTAACCAACTAGAGCTGACAACTCAATTATTAATAATATTATCTGACTTTAAAGGTGGAAACATTCTGTAACACCTAACAAAGTAAAGCTTCCTTTAGCAGTCCTAGAGTGTGTCTTGCACATGCATATTAATGCAACACAATAAACTACGGTTACTTACGGTGCCAGAGGTTATTGCTCCTGGATGCACCATTTGAATGTGTGCCTGGGACCGCGTTCTGTTGAGCTGGGTCAGAGAGACCCTGCCTAGCAGGGGGTTCAGGGAATCAGCCTGCCAGCTCAGGAGTGCTCCAGCCTTGCTCAGTGTGCTGTGTGGGGCTTTGGGTGGGGGTTGGAAAGAGAGGCTGGTGTCAGAGCTAAATGGTTAAAAAGTGCCTCGGCACAGCTGCGTTTCAGCACGATGTGAGTACCCGGTGCAGGGATTTCCCCTGCGGCGGGAAAAAGCACTTGGTGCAAAATCAACTTCTGCCAAAAGCTTGCAGCTGCACCGTTGAGTGCATGCTTTTGATTGGGCTGATGTAAATTATGCACACATGGCAGCCAGCAATTGGCTCGCTGGTCGTACAAAAGGCTTGGGAAGTTTCCGCCCAAGCTGGAGGAGAGCTTTGCATGTTCGTTAGGAGAGATCCTTACGTGCATCCTGGAGCCACACTGGAGGCCTGATCAACCACCAATGACTCCCCATTGACGAATTCCCAATGTACCCCGTACCCTAGTGTGCCACAGTTTTATTTCTGTTTTGCAACTCTTCAAAGCTTACTCCATTGGCGGCCCCATTCCGGCCCATTTCTCGGCCCCCACAGCTGGCTGACTGGGGAAAAGGGTGCTTCAGTGCAGAGTTAGCTAGATGGCAGGCAGACGCTGCCTTGAAGCACCTGCATGCCCCAGCCAGCTAGGTCGTGTCTACATGTGTGCTGCTGTGAAAAAAAAAACTGTAGCAGCTTTATACTTGTATTTACAAGTACTACCCTGCTGCAGAGTTTATTAGTTTACTCTAGCCTGATAGCCCTGCATGTGTAAACACCAAAATGTTTACTGTGAAACTAATTGGTCTACTCAACAGTAAGCTTCTCATGTAGATGTGCCCCTATATATGTAGATAAATTGTTGTGCTGATAACTTCACTTAGACCCAAAATGAAGGTTTGGTGTAGGTTTAAGACTTGTGAAAAAATAATCTGCCTAACAACGAATATATTATAAACTAACGTTTTCAAGATAACTCTGGCCGATTTATTTTTAACTTCAAGGTAAGTTAGGGAACTTAAACACTGCTCTTACAGAGGGCATTTGTTTTTTCTGCAAGTGCTGGAGCCATAGACCAAGTACAGGTTTCCCTTGCTTTATGTGGGTCCTGTATGGGGGAATTCACTCTTATGTGATAACAAATTTTTTGTATAAAAAGTGTTAGCTGCGAGGTAAATTCACTCATGTGATTGGTGTGGTGCAAGCCTGCAGTCAGCTGATTTCTGCAGTGTATTGTGGGTGTGAGTCCATAGGTAGAGGAAGAAAAAACTATTGGGGAGCTGAGCCAGGTGGTGGTGCCCGGGCTGGGCTGCAATGCTGCAGCCTGACCTGGTTAGGCCCCGTCAGCATGGCACTCAGCAGCAGTGTCCATGGTTGCTGCTCAGGAAAGCTGGTACCTGTGCTTTTGGAGCTGCAGCTGTCCCAGGAGCAAGTGTGACTCCACTTTTGTAAGTGGTAGAAATGGGTCTGGGGGTCAGTATAGTCAAGGTCTTGGAATGTATCCTTATTTGTTACGTTCTAAAGTGGGTTCCCTCTGTGCAAATTCAAGTTATGCACAGTTTTCCAGGAATGCATGTACAGCATAAAGCAAGGGAAACCTGTAGATCTCTGAAGGAACCGGGAAGGAGGATGCTCCATTCTCTAAATGCGGCACAATCTCCACTTTAAGCTTGTGGAGAAACAGATTTACACAGTAGGCTGGATGAGAAAGAGTTAGATAAAAGAGTTCTAGCCACTCTGTGTCCCTCTACCTGTGACTTCTCCTCCCATCCATATTCTCCAGCTAAGTTCTGGGAGGAGTGTAGCAAGGCATTGGGGGGTGCCTGCTTCTTTAAGGGAGCAAGCAGCCTGTGGTTCAGGGGACTAATGAGAGACTCGTGCGACCAGCAGAGGGATCAGGCTGGAGCTATACAAATCCAGAGCCTGCACCTGTGAGGCAGTCTCTCCCTAGCAGCCATGCGGTGAGGAGTGCCTGACATCAGAGCAGCAGTTGAAGGGACTTAGCTTTATCTAAATACTTCTGCAGGCCTGGGAATGAAGGCAAGTCCCCTGACCAGAAAAAGAAGGGGTTTTATAGGCTGTTTTATGTTTTGTTTTATGTTAAACCCCTATAGGGTTTGAGGTGCCTGCCAGAGAGACTGCATGTGGGACCAGGGGTCTGAGGGCCCAAGAGGGCTGGGACTAGCAAGCTAAGCTCTCCTTTGCAGCCACAGGGTGAAGAGCTCCAGGCAGCAGAGCTGGTGCATCTCACCTGTGGCACCCGAGGGAGGCTCCAGAAATGTACAAGTCTAGCCCAGGGCCAGAAGCAATGCTGGCACTAGAGAGGCTAGAAGGTTTGCCCGCTTAGAGGGGCAGGAGGCTGCTTCCCCTTTATCCTTACATTATAGCCCAAGCAGTCTATTGTTTACGTTGCAGCTATACTGATGGTTTGGGTTGGGACTGGTATGGGTGGCATACAGAGCTCCTAGTGGTGCCTGAGGCGTACCTTTAGTAGTGCCTTTACTACCTTTAGTAGTGCCTTTAGGCCTGCCAGGTGCAGGCTCATGAGTCGAGTGAGGCCACAGAGCCAGACAGGGGCTGGGGCCTGTTGTCTGAGAGGGGCCTGATGCCAGAGAGGGACACAACTAGATGAAGGGGCAGGGGTCTGGTGCCTGAGAGGGGCATGACCAGGAAGTGGCCAGGGGCCTGAGGAGGTAGGGGCCAGGGGCTCAGTGCCTGTGGGCCAAACCAGAACTAGTGCCTCAAAGCCAGGTTTGACACAGTGGAAGGCCTAGCCAGAGTAAAGGGACAGAGGCTGAGGAGGCCCCAAAGCCCCACAGGAGAGAACACCATTATGGTAATACCTGCAAGGCTTGAGGTATGGTGTAGGGAAGGATTAGAGCCACAATTAGCCTAAGGTTCCAGATGCCTGGCAGCAGCATGGTCATAGAGAGGCCCAGCAAGGGGCCTGGGCGGAGCATAACATAAACCAGTAGGGTGCCATGAAACCCTAGTGGGTAGTCCAGTTGGACTGGGACCACACAGGCCCATGGGCAGCCATTATTAGTATTATTCTATCAAGGAGAGGAGGGAAGGTACCCTAGGGACAGAGCAGGGCATAGTTGTGGAGCCACCAGGGAGTGTCATGGCTGCCCCTGGGAATACATTGTTTACAAGGAGCAGCAGGGAAGTGGTTAAAAGAGGTCCCTAATAGTTCAAACTGGGCAAAGGTTTCAGTGGATAGAGAGACAGTGTGAATACTGAAGAAGTTCTGTTTTGCTTCTAAAAATATAATCCTATGTTGGGATATGAGTGAAACAGTGGAATGCATCCCGGCTGCAGGAGGTACCTGCTACAGCACAACCATTTCTACAACAGTTTATGGGATGCAGATAATTTTCTTTGCCTGCCAACCCTCAACCCAATTAATCAAGTAGAAGACCAATGTAAAAACAATACACATGGCAATACACAAGTTGCAGAAGATGGCAAGACATTTTGTGGGTGATGTCTATTATTGAACCAACTGCATGGTTGTTTGGGATAGACATTGGCAAGTTTTTGGCCTTCCTCCAGTCTCTCTCTCACCTGAGCTGCATGGGACCAGAGTGAGCCAGTTGCTGCTCTTGCTGCTCCCTCCTTTACAAATTATGGATCCATTTTGTGTATTTGCACAAAATTTTGAAAGTTTAACTACTAGGTTCCTGGTCATTCTTTTTGTTTAAAGCTATACAGACCGTATCTAGAGCTGCTTGCACAACTGATTCACTTTCAGTATCCAATGCTGATGTTGCTTCATCAAGGAGAAGAATCTTGGGATTGCGAACCAGAGCTCGTGCAATTGCTATTCTCTGTTTCTGACCACCGCTTAATTGTGCCCCTCTTTCGCCAACCACAGTTTCAAATTTCTGCAAGATAATAAAATGTTTCCAGAACTGTTAATGATAAATTGTAAAGCCAGAGCATATGTTCATCTGAGTATCTGCAGTCAAAGAATCTCAGAAGTGTAAGAAGGCAGCCCCTAGAAATCATCTAGTTTAACTGCCTGCAGTGAGGCGGGACAATGTCACTAAACAAGGTCTAACTGATGTTTCATTGGAAACCTCAAATATAGGAGACTTTATTACATGTCCCTTCATGGCCTGTTTCAGTGCTCCATCACCATAACTAGTTAAATAATTTTTTCTTAACACTCAGCCTAATTTTTGGCTGCATATTAAGCCAATTTCTTCTTGAAGCCTCCAAATGGATATGGAGAATTTATCAGCCTTCTCACCCACCTCCAGCTTCTCTTGAACAAACCCAATCCTTGTACTCTTCCTTCAAGGGTCCTGCTTTTATGTAAATTTAGCATTCTTCCTGTCCTCCTTTGGGATCTCTCTAGTGTATCTGCATATTATTTAGGAAGTCTCTGTTTCAGATTGATGTTCTAGTTCCCTTTAAAGTTGTTTTCTCTTGTAATTTTTCTTTCATACTCTGTTCTCATTGTAAGCTACCCTGAGCCTTTGTTGGGAAGCGGGGGATATAAATTGAATAAATAAATGTGATTTCCCCACCCCTAAACTGGACACAATGTTTCAGCTGAATCCACATTCATATAACACAATACTTACTACTTGTGTCTAATAAACAACATCCATGCTGCTATGTCCCAAAATGAAATTTTGTGGTTTTTTGCAACAGTAGCACATTGCTGGCTCATTTACTGAGTTTCAGTACACAGCTAATTTTCCACTACGCTGCTGTCTAGCAAGTTATTCCCCTTTTTGGTTGATGTGTTTGATCTTTCCTCCTTAAATAGAGCACTTCGTTTTTTTATTAATTTAATCTTGTTGATTTTCAGAGCATCTGTCCAATTTGTCTGGGTAAGTTTGAGCACTGATCTTGTTATCAAAATTGATGGCAAACTCTCCCAGCTTGCTCTAATGTTCAAACTTTAAATGTCTACTGCTTATCCTATCAACCAAATTGTAAATAAAAAATATTTGTTAGAATGAGACCCAGAACAGGTCTTTTCTGAACCTTGCTTGAAATGACCTTCCAGTTTGACAGTGAACCATTACAAATGACTCTTGGTATCCTTTTTCAACCAGCTATGATTGAAGATCACCTTTTTCAATTTCCTTATAAGAATGACCTATGGGATAAAGCACTTTCTTTTTATTAAAAGAAACAAAGCCAGATGTTCTCAAATACTGATTTACTTACATCAGGTAGCTTCATGATAAAGTCATAAGCATTGGCTTCCTTGACAGCTTTTTTAATCTCTTCCATGGTAACATCTTCGCGGCCATAACGAATATTTTCTGCAATCGTTGTAGCAAATAGGGTAGGCTCCTGATTCACCACGCCAATGATCTCTCTCAGATATCTTGTATTTAGAGTCTTAATATCCTGCCCATCAAGAGTAATCTAAATAAAAACATGTCTGTAAGTGTCCCAATCGAAGTTACCACCTTCTGGCAAGGTTAACGTCTACAATGTTTAGGAAGACCTTTATATTTGCCAGGTGTCAATTATGATGCTCCCATTAATTAAGGAAACGTATAAATCACCCAGGTCTGGTGTCTTACCTTGCCCTCTTCAGGGTCATAAAATCTTTGTATCAGCTGAACTGTTGTACTTTTTCCACAGCCACTGCTGCCAACTAAGGCTACTGTTTGGCCACAGTTGACCTTCAGATTCAAGCCTTTCAACACCTACATAAGAAAATTTAACCAATCAATAGAAACATAATAGACCTGGTTTCATTTAGGTTTGTGTAAATCTTAAGAAATTTTAGTAATTTCAGTGGAATTTTTCAAGTTCACTACAGAGTTTTGTCCAATCAGTGTATTTCACAATTTAGTCTATTTACATCATGGACCAATTTATATTCTACTAAGATGCTTACAAATATTATACAAAATTACTTATAATATAGATACTGTATTAGATGTTATGCTGTATATAGGGCATCCTCATTTGTTAAAGTCACCCTTTTTATGAACATTCACCATGCAAGTCATAGGGAACATTAATTACAGTAGAACCTACTTATGTTGTATTTGGACATAATACAGTATTGTTTATACAACCCTGGGGGGGAAATTTCTCTTCTTCCTTTGAAGTCCTTTTAATTTTTCTTATGCACATTAGAACTTTTGAATTTGACTGCATTATAAACAGGTCTTCTATGTTAATTCCTTTGGAATGGAATATTTTGTTCCACAATAGGTGTGGAGCTTTGCATTTCATGCTGATGTAATCTCTTCTGCCTCCTAGTAGAGAAAATAAGGTTCCTTTAACTACTGATGTAGCAAAGGTAAAGAATCGTAGGCTCCTAGCATTGCTGGTTCTGTGTAGTGAAAAAAGAAAAACAGCCTACAAGAAGACCCTCTTAGCTCTCAGTATACCTTACAACTGTAGGGATTAACAAGAGCTCTTAAAACCTATGCTGGAAGGGAGAGAGAAATCTTTTGCCAGTTAGATCTCTAAGGGTGCTCATAGACATGTGGGGATGCTGCTCTGATGCTGTGAAATTATAGCATGTTGGAGCAGACTCAATTAATTGACTCTTCTGGAGCATGCAAATTAGTGCACTGCAGCAGCCCCCACATTTTATGTATTCAGCATCTGCGTGCTTCAAAATGGTGGTGGGGGCACTTTGGTTAAAGCTTGTTTAATGAGCTTTAGTTAAAGTGCTCCCACTGCCATTTTGAAGTGCAGGATGCTGAATACATGAGACACTGTGGGTGCTTTTAATTAGAGTAGTTTTTCGGAGTTGCTCTGATTTTTAAATCCCACCCCCCCAGCATGTATTAGATGCCCTAGGAGTTAAGCTGTTACAGACAAAAGCAGTGGCCCTTAGTGAGCTAGATGAATGGTGCAGGACCAGTCTGTGGGCCAGATTGAGTCTGCGCACCAAGATTATGCCCAGCACAGCCTTGGTTGGCCCTCTTGTACCAGGCAGCAAATCTTCAAATCTGTGAGCCACCCTGTGGGCTGAATTGCATGGCACTGGAGCCAGATCAGGGCACCCTGAATAACATCATTTAACTCTTGAATGAGAACATCTACATGGAATTTTAACATTAATTTAGGTCAAGTGAATGGTTAGACAGACACTTGACTAGAACGATTTAGACAGGAGTGACCCTGCCTTCAGCAGGGGTTGGACTAGATGCCCTCATGAGGTTACCGGCCCTACTTTTCTGTGATTCTGTAACATCTGAAAATTAAGGAAATAATCTACCCTAAATCCATGATCTCTCTCATAATGCTGTTAAAGGTCTTTTATTCTGCAGATATTTTTATGGAAATTCTTTACACTTGAAAGACAACTAAATAGAGGCTTCCCATTGGTACAAGTCAAATTAAACTATTTGTTAATTTAAAACCTAAGGAAGCTTAAGTTAACATTAACGGCCCCCACTGACCTCAGTCGACATTGGATCTGACCCCTTGTCCTGCACAGAAGTAAAGCTGAAGCATACTGCTTTCCTACTCAAGAAGTGTACAAGGCACAGAATAGAGTAGATAAAAGGTTAGGTCCAATTTTTATTATGTTATGAAGGTTATTGATTATACTCTATTCTTTAGCTTTACTACTTTTGCTAGTTAAGGATTACTTGTAAGTCATTTAACAGTGCTCTCAAAGCATTAGACCCGCACAGAAATCAGTGCTGTTCATCATTCATACTTAGATGAAATAACAGAAACAAACAGACTATTTCATAGTTCTAAAATGATTATCTCTGGAATAGAAGTGAGAAATCTAAATCCATGTATATATGCATTGATGTAAATCTTAAACACAAGCATTTTATCCAATTTTCACTGAGGCCAATGGAAGTCACATAACAGAGGGTGCATCTACACAGGCACTTTACTGAGCAGCTGGCTAATTATCACTGCATTAAAGTATCTCTAGCTACATGTGCACTAGTATTAAGGTGCAAATTAACCAGCTCTGCTGTAAAAGAGTACTGATGGGGATTATATTATCATATGGCAGAGTAGTTAACGCTGCAGAAATGTACATGTAAATGTTGACGGGCCGGCTGGAGCATGAGTATCGATATCCCACCCCATACTGGTGAACAAGTTAAGAGGCTGTGACTTGGATGACTACACAGTCCGGTGGGTGGTGAATTGGCTAGAGAGTCGCACCCAGAGAGTC
>JAGPOW010000261.1:225670622-225710420 GCA_030014935.1 Caiman crocodilus | reverse complement strand
ACCCTGGGGGTCTTCAAGAGAAGGTTAGATAGGCATCTAGCTGGGGTCATCTAGACCCAGCACTCTTTCCTGCCTATGCAGGGGGTCGGACTCGATGATTTATTGAGGTCCCTTCCAACCCTAACATCTATGAATCTATGAGGGTGCTAAAGTGTGGGGACTACCTGCAGCCTAGCCCTGCATTTTTAGCATCTTCATGGCCTGGCCATCCTCTCTGCTACCTGCCAGTCTGGAGCTGCTCTGCCCTGGCTCCAACTGCTATGGTCCCAAGCACATGTGTAGACACTGTGCGGGGAGCAGCTGATTCCAGTACAAACTCCACCAGAGTTTATTATGTCACCTTAGTGGCATGTGTAGATGCACCCATTGGGAATCAGATAGTTTAATTCAATCACTTGAGAAACTGACAGCCCTTTTTTCAATCCTGTTTTTATATTAAATTGGCTAAAAATGAAACTTTTCTCCTTTTGCCTTCTCCATGAACCTAAATCAAAGGGGAATTGTTCTTACATTATAGCTTAGTGATCTTCTTTCAAAGTACAGAAACAATTACATATGACAAGACTTTGACATTATGACATTCTGAATAAATGGATTCTCAAAAATAATTTAAGATTAGTTTAGTTCAGGATCTCTTGCAATACCATGCATTAAATAAAATTAAATAGTACTAGAAGGTATTTTTAGCTTTATGTATTCAATGTACGATAAACTAGATCTAATGTCTTTGTTTTGGGAAGTTCCATGTCTTTCACAACTGAAGATATTTTTTATTGCATAATTAATGGGTTTATACTATGGGCACTTTAAACTTACTGTATTACTATTCATACCAAGTTGCTTTTTCTTGATATAACTGCAAACATTTCAGAGTATTTAGGTCTTGCAAGGGCAAGTGGTCCTTTTAGCTTTTGCTACAAAAGCTTTTTCACTGAGTTCACTAGGGGAAAAAAAGGTGTGTTAACTCAAGTTAGCTAATTTCAGTTAACTAACTCATGATAAAATGCTACTGAATATAAGGCAATTTGTAACTTTCATATTGAGTTGACAGCTAGAACTAAATACAGATGCTTGTAAAAACAAAAGTTCATTTACACTGACTTCTATCTCAGCAAAATAATGAAGTTATCTTTAACAGACACTCATATGAACTTCACTCCTAGTACCTTGACATCTGGTCTAGATGGATAATTGAAATAAACATTGTGGAATTCCAGATTCCCTTTAATGTTGTCTGGTCTGTAGCCTGCTTCTGAAAAAATGTTGATCTGTGGTTCCTATACAGAAAATAACCAAGAAAAAATAAGTTGACATTCTATTATGTTACGTGCAACATAATTATTTGGAGATACTACATAACCTTTTAAAATTGATTTAGATGAAAACAATTTCATAGGTGAGTGAAGTTTTTAATCCATGACACTAGTATTAATTGTTGTGCCTTGTCATTGTCTTTTTCCTTATCTGTAAAAGCACTAGTAAGGGAAATATTTTCATTGATTTCTTTCTTTTTGGGGGGTGACAAATGTTGGAAATCAAGATGCTTATATTTTCAAATGCTACCCACATCAAAGATACTTACATTGTCTATGATATTAAAGATTGCATAGGCAGCTCCTCTAGCATTAGCAAATGCCTCAATGCTTGGTGAAGTTTGTCCAACACCAAAAGCTCCGATTAGTATTGCAAAAAAGACCTGAAGGAAAAAATAAAACAAAAAAACTATCAGATCACCTAGTCATAACTCTAAGGGTAAAGACAGATGCAACAACTGCAGCAGTGTCAAAGGAGAAGCTGCTGTTATGCAGTTTTGTCTGCCTGATTCTGTAGCTCTATCTAAGGTCCATTTTAACAAGGATGATTTAGCTCCTTTTATTGCAACAAGATCATTCAGACATAGGGTTACTCATTTTAGTCAAGTGAGATGTAAAGTGGCATCTCAGAGACTAAACAGTTCAGAGAAGCATGAGCTTCCATAGGCAACAATCCATATTGGCAGAAGCATCTTCCAAAGTAGGTTGATGGAAGTTCATATAGGTTTCCCTTGCCAGCTGCTAGGGTTAGGTTCCTGAAAGTTCCCATGGTTAGCAAGACCAAAAGGCTTATGGGAAAAATGGCAGGTGGTGGGCTGATGCATGGCCACAGAAAACCGTGATTACTCAACTGTATACCTCAGTAGCCAAAATGGTACATAGCATATTGTGTGGATGCTCAAAATTGTGGCTGGTGAGGGAAACCTGTACCTCTTTGAGCCAGCTTGTCTCCCATGTTCCACTGTACCCTATCTTCTGCCTAACAGTTGCAGCATAACAGCTACTGTTCTCTCCTGAACTGCAGCTTTCCCTTTCCTCTTAAAGCAGTCAAAATGTATGTTGATCCATACCTTAGCTAGATGTCAGTTATTTATGAATATGAATTAATATTAGCTCAAAAGGCTTCATATTTGTTATGCACGTCCAAGGAGTCTAGATGCAGAGCATCAATGAATTTAAGAGCAGTTACTTAGGCTAAAGGTAAAGAGGGAGAAAAGGGACTCAGTAAATATCTGTTGCAAACCATGCTTCTTCACATTGACTGCAAAGAGGGTACTGTAAAGATGATGCTGATAGCTGGGACAGCTTGCAGGTCTGAGATGGCAAACTCTTCTCAAAGACTTACGACTAATGTGAATCCTTCGCAGGAAACTCTTAAGAAGGATTAGAGTATTCTAAAGATTGCAAAGACAAGTTGCATTGAAAATGCAGACCAAGCTCTGTCAAAAACTATGATCGTACTGAATGCCTCCAAATCTACTGTAACAGTTCACTCATCAGCCCAAAACGCTTTGAGGACAGGGGAAAGTACTTGTATCAGTTACATCATAAAGAAAAGGCAAGACAACTTTAGGAGACAGAAAAGTTCCAAAGGAAATTGACAGCATTCCCTCCCTCCTTTAAGATCTCCTGAGTTCTAGTTTCCCTTTCTGAGGTAGGAGGGTGTGACAGGGGACCTCCTTGAGGCCGCTCTCCATGGCCCGCCCACCTGTCCTTAGGCCAACCGCCTGCCTATTCTTGCCCACCACGACTTGATCTTAATTGGTTCATTACAAGATCTTCCGTAAGCGGGAGGCTGCCCATTTGTGCCCCGATGCCAGGGGGCGCTATCTGCAGCTCCTTCCATCCCCATACTGCAGCCCAAGCCTCGCAGATGTCATCTCGATGTTCTAATCACCGGCCCCCATACTGGGCCCACTCTCATCCTTCCAGGACCTGTCCATAATCCACTCAATCAGGCGGCCTCTCCGCCATCATCCAGGCTACCTAGCCCCCCCCCATCATCTTCCCCTCTCGGGTGTGGTCCCTCCCGGACCTTTGGCAACTTGCCCTGGCCCACCTCCAAGCCAGTCGGGACCCCAGGCCTCCAGCTCTTGGGCATCCCTCGCAGTGGGCCCCCTGGCCCTTCTGACCCCTCTCTGGGTCCTGGCCCCAGCTTGGGCCAGTCGATGGTACTCGCCTGGTCGGGCTGGGTCTCTAGCCCCACACTCATTCTCAGGTCCCCCTCTGGACCCTCCAGTTCTCAGGGTTAACCCACCTGGCAGTGGGGCAAGGGGTTAAGGCGTCCTGTCTCGCCTTCCACCGGGGTGGTAACTGGCCTGGCATTTCCTGGGGGCTCCCACGCCACTGAGAGCCCCACCAGGCCACCCACTCCTGGCAGGGTGCAGTTTTCAGGTCATGCCCTCAGGTCATGCCCAGGACCAGGAACCTCCTTCCATCCCCTTACCTCTGGTTATTCTTCCTAGCAGCTCTCTGGCCAGGCAATGTTGCTGCCTGGCCTCCAACAGCCAAACTGCCTGTTTTTATATGGCTCCCAAAATGACTGCCCTCATCAGGCACCTGGAGGCTGCCAGCTCCAGGGCCTTAAAGTGGCAGGCACACCCAGTGCCCTGCCACAGAGGGGGATGTATTAGGACCGCAAAGGTCAGTAAAAATCCCTATTGCTCACTAGTGTTAGTTTTGTATCCTTTTCTGACAGAATGAATACAAAATGTAGTCATTGTTTTTTTAAAAAAAGAATATCTTATCCAGTCACTGACAGCTGGGTTTCAGATGAGTTAAAGACAAGCTTGTTCTAATTCCAGCAAGCACAAAGCCAACCAGGTTTACTTTATGTATTAAAATACCACATCTTTCTAAACCTAGGAACAGAATCTAAATGCTGATGAAAGATACTGTTCTGCTTTTGACTTGACAACTACCTTTTAAATCAGTGGTTCTCAAACTTTTTAGACTCAAGACACTGCTCAGTAGACTCGAAGTACTCTTCAGAAAATGCCAGCTTTCAGTCTTAGCTTTCACTCATTTCTTGACTATTAAAAATAATAGAGAAATTCTTCCTTTACAGAGAACCTAGAGTGACAGCAAGTCCTAATGTTTTTTGACAGAATGGATTCCTATTTGAAATCCCTGAGGTTTATCTTGTGAATCATGTATACATGTTCCCACACCTAACAGTACTGATATTGAATAGTACTCCAAAACACCCATAACAGCTAGGGACAGACATTACACACAAACTGGTTTAAGTGATCAGAAACTGGTTTAAACCTGTAACAGAACACATGTTCGGTACACACAAACCAGTCTGAAGGTGGCTAAAACTGGTTTGAGATGAATCTGGTTGAATGTAGTATCAGACTTAACTGATTTGACTCAAACCTGTATTACACAGTGTCTGTCCCAGACCCCTTGCTGGCTTAAGTTGAATCAGAGTCCCCCAGCATAGTCTCTGGGCTGGGTGGGGTGCTGTGCTCCACAGTAAGGCTGGCCCCTCCCCTCTGCTCCCTGGCTGCAGCTCTAGCAGAGACTTGCAGCTCTGATTGCTTCCCCCCGACCCTGACTTGCTGAGAGGTATCTGTGTATTGGCTAGCAGAGCATATACTGGGTGTGGTCTGTGCTGTGGTGGGCAGAATCAACAGGTATGTCCCTTTGTTATCTTCTGGGGTGATAAACACTGTTATCAATTCCCTGTTGGGCTAATCACAGTATCCTGGTGGGGCCTGGCCATGCCTTCCCTCAGCTCAGTACTCTGGAAGGGAGGGCTGCTCTAGCACCCCCCTCCCACTCCCAGCTTCTAGTCTGAGCTTGCATTTCTGGAATGGAAAGGGAATGTGTATCCACCTCCAAATTGGTTCAAGCTTTTCAGGTTAGACTAACCAGCAAAGATTGAATCAATTCAGGCTCAGTCTTTTTGAATGTCCATCCCTAGCTTCAGTGTGCATAAACAAGTTTGAAAATGGCCAAAACCGATTTAAGATAAAACCTGGTAGAACATAGTATCAGACTTAACTGATTTGGCTCAAACTGGTTTATGCAATGTCTGTCCCAGACCCCCTGCTGGTTTAAGTTAAGGGGTCTCCCAGGATACTCTCTGGGCTGGGTGGAGCTCTGCTCCAGTGAGCTGGGCTGACTGTTCTCCTTTGCTGTCTAGCCAGGGCAGGGTGTAGCCAAAAGCTGGCCTGTCATGGTCCCTGAGGCAAATTACACCCTCTGTCCCTTCCTTGCCCCCTACTCCCCACTTGCTGGCAAACCCTGGGGACTGCAGATGGGGTTTGCCAACCCTTTACACCTTCATGGTTTGTCTGCAGCCAGGCAGGGACAGAATTAATTCCTTCATAGAATCATAGAAGTAGGGTCAGAAGGGACCTTGTAGATCTTCAGGTCCGACCCCCTGCCTGGGCAGGAAGAAAACTGGGCTCAAGTGACCCCAGTCAGGTAGGCATCAAACTGCTTAAAGATCCCCAGGGTAGGAGCCAGATCCTAGCCTCCCTAACCGTGAAGTAGTTCTTACAGATGTCTAATCTAAACATACTCTTCAACAACTTGTGACCGTTATTCCTTGTTATCCTGGGGGGTGCTAGTGGAAACAAGGTCTACCCCAAACTCTTCTGGTCCCCCCTAGTGAGTTTATAGATGGTCACCAGGTCCTCTTTCAGTCTTCTCTTCTGGAGGCTGAACAGGTTCAGGTCCCGTAGCCTCTCATTGTAAGGTCTGCCCTGCTGCCCTTGGATCATGTGGGTAGCCCTCCTCTGGACCCTCTCAATGTTGTCCACATCCCTCTTGAAGTGGGGTCCCCAGAACTGGACACAGTACTCCAACTGTGACCTGACTACTGTTGTGTAGAGGGGGAGGATCACCTCCTTGGACCTACTTGAGATGCACCTGTGGATGCATGATAAGGTCCGGTTAGCCCTGCTGACCGTGACCTCACATTGTCGGCCTATATTCATTTTGGAGTCAATGATGATTCTGAGATCCCTTTTTGCCTTTGTGCTTTCAAGAAGGGAGTTTCTTATCTTATAAGTGTGCTGCTGGTTACTACTACCCAAGTGCAGCACCCTGCCGTTATTCCTCTGTCCCCTCTCCCTTGGAACTCTTGTGGGGTTTGGCTGCAGTCTTTGCAGCTTGCCTGCAGCCAGGCAGAGAGGAGATTAATTCCACAGCATATCTGGGGGAAGGGCTTGGGTGGGGGGAGAGGCAAGCTAGTTGCCTGTATGCAGATCCAAGCCCTGCACCTGTGAGCCCAGAGGGAAGACCTGCAGGACCAGACTCAGAAGTGGGAAATGTTGGCAGAGACCTGACAATCATCATCATGCATGCTGAAGGTGTAGTTAAAGGAAGTTGCAGGCAGCTTTCCCAAAGGATGCAGAAAGCTACATTTACATTATAAAGCAGAACATGTAAAAGCTGGGAATACCTAAACGAAGCCTTTCTGAATGCCTGACTGTAAGCTCTTCCCCCAGGATTAGTAAAACTAATTCTTGCCTTTTCTGGCTTACATTTTAAGTTGGACTAGGTTGTGTATGCTGTATTTTACTGGCTGTATCTTAGCTTAGGCAACAGTTTTTGATAGTTCCCTTTTGTATGCTTTGCAAACTGCTGTGTTCAATAATGCTTGCTTCAGGGAGAGAACTTTTTCCCCGTTCCCACTCCTCAGTCTGGCAGCATCTACTGTCCCCCTGTATGTGACAGCAGGAAAAGAGCATCTACCAGACTGATATTTATTTATTTGTTTTTTCTGATTTAGACCTTGAGTTAGAGTGAAAACTGCAAACACCAGAACTGCAATCTGATGAGACAGAGAAGAAATAATTATTTTTTTTACTTGGTTAATGGATGGTTGAATTGGAATATTTAATATTTCATCATCTAATATTATCACTGTTCATTTGCTCAAAAGAAGAATGATTTTTTTTCCATGTACTGTACATCAAGGTGATCTTTCCAGAATGGATTCTTGCAGTGAAGGGAGATGATGGCTTTACTTTCCCTGGATTATTATACCTTCTATTAAAATCCAATACGAAGTCTCAATTAAATGCCAATTAATATTATGATTTTAGTGATAAGAATTCAGTCCATTAAATATCAAATATATATGTATAAAAAATAACACACAGGAGTGTTGTTAAGTTGTGTATTTCGTTACTCTAATTGCATGGTATAGGTCAGGGATATAAAAGCCCTATCACAGCATGGGTTCCTGATTCCATTGACTATAATTATCATCAGTTGAAAACAATTTTTAGTCTTTATTGATCTCTGCTGTACCAAAACTGGTGACTTACAGGTATAAAGATGTTTATATTCCTACCAATCTCAAGACACATACCTAATGATAATTTGAAAATTTCTACTTGTACTTGGCATGGATGAAAAATGAAATTCAGCAAGCCATGTTCAATATGAACATAAAGCCTACATAACACCATTCACTTGAACCGGGTTCCATGAGGCATAATTCAGTGTAGCATTTGATTCATTCCATTTAAACCCAAACAAGTTCCCAAAATGTTATTTAGTGGTTCTAATTAAATGATTCAGTTACTGAAGTACACCTACTGTTAGAACGTTTCCAATAGTATAATCTTCAGATAATATCAAGGTGGTTCCATACCAGAAAGCTAATGCATATGATGCATAGATCAGTAAAAAAGCGATACCCATGGAAATGCTGGCTGTAATAGACTTCTTAATTCCAATACGTTTTGCATCTTCTAAATTTTTATGATATCTGCAGAAAAAGAAGGCATATTAGTTTTTGTATTTAAAGCATTACACATAATACTATATTTCTTCTTATGTTCTACACATCAGTAATTTTCCAGGTGCACGATGTTTTTTATCAATCAGTAATCAGGTACTGATTGAAAAAACTTTGAGTTGAAACAATGTTGAAAAAACTTTGGAGTTACTACTTATGAAAGAAATAAAAGTTAAAGTACTGTAAGTATATAAAGTGTGTGCACCAGGATCTGGGAAAGAAGTTGTTCACCACGGCTCCCTAAGGGATAACAAGGTCTAATGGCCACAAACTTCTGGAAGGCCAATTTTAGACTGGACATGAGGAAAAATGTCTTCACTGTCTGTGTGTTCAGTGTCTGGAACAGACTCTGCCCCGAGGTGATTCAAGCACCTCTGAACTCATTCAAAAAATATTTGGATGCCTGTCTTGCTGGGATCATTTGACCCCAGCAGACTTCCTGAGTATGGCAGGAGGGCTGGACTTTATCTCATGAGGTCCCTTCCAGCTCTAATATCTATGAAACTACCCTTACAGGAACAGACTTGTTAATATTCTCACAACACTTTTGTTTAATTGTTCAATTGTATTTTCTTGGCTTAGCTGGGTGGGGCATAAAGGGCATGCATATTTACTTTAGAAAGCAATACCTCCCTTTAACATGTTGCACTGTTGCACCCCACTGGAATTTGGAAGCTAAAATGGCAGACTTTCTCATGAAGGAGGTAGTCCATGAAAAGTAGGCAAAACGAAAGCAGCTTGCTTAACTGACATACACAACAGGGTCATCAGTACTCACACTTTACTGTGGAGCTGACTTACTAGCTCTGCAGTAAAGTGTCACTGTCCACATGTGCCAATATTAGGGTGCAGTACAGTAAATTAATTAATTCTGCTGTAGAATAGTACTGTCTGGGACAAGTACTATCCAGCAGAGTTGTTGTATGCACTGAAATGCGTGTGTAGATGGTGACTGGGGCTGTTTGAGGCACAAGGGTGCTACATTTTGTGGGGGTTACCAGCTAGCCCTGCAATGTAGCATATTTTTGTCCCAGCCAGCCCTGCCACTGCATGTAGAGCCAAGGCAAAGAATACCTAGGCAAGCAAGCTGAACCCTGCCAACCTAGGCTGCACCACTGTGGTTCAGTGTGTCAGGCACACATGTAAATACTGTACCTAGGAGAAATAAAACTCCAGTGCAAACTGCACTAGAGTTTATTGCTATATGTCCATTGCACACGTAGATTCTAATCTCCACTGAGATTAGGGGCAAGGGGCATGAATTATATTTCACTACTATGCAAACTTATAGCTTTATTCAGAGTTACTCATCTCTCCTTTCAACATTAAACTGCCTGTGGTTTCTTGAGAGTCATTCATTCTTCAGACTAAGGAAGGAAAATTGCAAACTTTTTTAAAGAGGCCAATCATTCTATCACTATAATGCACTTCTGACAGATAGGCATGTCTATCTACACTGTGCACTCCACATGTTACCCAGGCCTACTAATTTTTCCAAGCAGGTGACTCAGAGTGACTGAGTGTGTACTCTATCACATTCAGGGCCACCCCAAGCCATTTACTCTGCAAATTTATGGGTCTATGGTCCAATAAGATATTGGTGATAAATACCAAAAGACTAAGAAAGGTTCTGAGGTGAGTGGTGTAACCAGACAGTCCCAAAGCAGCCCCTGTACCAGCCAGACTCAGGTAGAACTGAAAGCTGAAGCATAAGGGAGCACATCAGTTCAGGGCTTGGCTGTGATTACTTTGCATGACCTAGTGGTTGTTGAACTTTGAGCCTGGCAAGTCCCAGTCAGGATTCATTGTTATACTAGGTAATTATTATAGGTAGATAAAAGATCAAATACATTGCAGCCACGCTGTTCCATAATACTCATTTTATTGTATAACTTAATGAAATAATTGAGAAGAGTCCTGAACAAGTATATGATCATATTGATATCTTTTCTTTCCTTTCCCCGTGCTTCTTTTCTGCCTAATATCCTCTTACTGTGTGTTTTTTAAATGATTTATTTTTTGAAATGTAGACAGTAACCTCTTGGGGTAGGGATCATGTGCATGCTTTATTTGTGAAGATTTGAAAAAATAAAGAATCATTATTCAGTAAGTAATAAAACTGATGAATGAATAAAACTCTAATTAGTCAACTTAACTACCCCAAATGTACTAGATACAATGGTACTCTAGGTTTATTAAATGATGACTTGTAGAACCCAACTTGCCAGTCTATTGTTTAAACTTAGGTTTAGCAATAAAGAAAAGTAAAATTTAAAACACATAAAGCAAATATTCTAAAATTAACTGAGAAGGAAAATATTTCTCTGACCTCTCAATTTCTTTTTTCTGTCCTCCAAAAGCTATCACAGTCCTAATTGCTGCCAGAACTTCTTCAGCAACAGCTCCTGCTTTTGCATAGGCAGTTAGTTCTTTGTCAGTAAATGCAGAGAGTATCTGTACAAAAGGGAATATTTTAACTGTACTGCAGCAGTGTAACTAGGATGGTGGTTAGCCAGGCACCAGACTTGGGTGCCAACTTAGAGGGGAGACAGTATGGCCCCCTCCCTCCAGGAGTCTCTGCCACAGGAGATGATGTTCTTCCTTGCCCCTGCCCAACCATAGGAACTGGGCAGGCACAGCCCTGTACCCAACAAGTTATCTGGGAGATGGAATGGCAATAATCCTCTCTAGGAGGCTTTGACATTAGAGGCACAGCCCTGCACCCAGACATTAGGGAGCAGAAAGAATAGACATCAGGAGGTGCCCCTAGGGTGCCTGTGCTGAGCTCAACAGCAGCAGTACAAGCATGTGCTGCAGCAGCTGCCCTCCAAGTAAGGAGAGCCTTATCACGTAAGACTAAGCCTCCATTTCCCCCTCCCTAGCTCTCCAGTGGTCAGCACATTACATGACCCCCTCCCCTCATCCCTGAGGTGCTGAAAGTGCACCGCATGCCTCTGCCCTACTGCTGAAAGGAAAATAGGATGAGCTCAAACAGTTTCTTGATGCCTCTTTTTATCCTAGTTTGCTTCTTGCAGAAATATGCAGTATGCTGCCATTTACCAAATACAAACCCTTTCACTTAAATACCACAGAAGAGGGCAAGATATTCAATGTAAGAAGTTGAGAAGACATCAGTTGTATAACATCTATTACCAAGAAATATCTGTTATAAACCTGAGGCTGAATTTTCTTTGCTCTTAAGGTTTTACCTAGTGTAGAAATATAAGTATGGAAGGTTCTCTGTGAACTGATTCCCAGGTCAAATCCTGATCCCTGGGCAAGTCAGAGCAGCCTGGGGTTATTCTAATTTATTCTGGTTGGCTACAAGAGATAAGGGCCATATGTAGCTGAGCATAACTGGAATGTAGCATCTTGCACGTATACATTGCAGTTGGCATACAAAGCCACAGTAGAGTCCTACAAATATTTTGGAGAAAAAATAGAGGAAATAATACTATATAAGGCTGGGATTTTCAAAAGTACAAAACCACTTAAAATTCTAAGGTTGTTGAATTAAGTCTCCTTGACAATCCCAGCCAAAAGCAAAAACAATTCTGCATGTGAAGTCAATTTGCAATTGAAGTCCGCTTGCTTTGCTAACGGTTGTAATAATTTCAGTTAAGCAAGTGTTTGGGTTTTTTTTAAGACAATGCTATCACTTGGGTGATACAAAGGTGTCTTATACTGGAATTAAAAACCCAAGGCTCAATTTCTTCTTCTGCTGAGCTTTCACTCATATTTGGTGGGTTTTTGGTTGTAGCTGTGTTGGTCTAAGGACCTAAGCAAGCAAGGTTCTTTGAGTAAATGTGATATCTTTTCTTAGACCAACTGAGTAGTTGGAAAAAAGTTCTTAGCAAGCTTTAGGGCACAATCACCCTTCTTGAGGCATAGGGAGTCTCTGCTGTTCTGGGACTCCAAGAAATGAGAGAAGCTAAATGTGTGGCAGGATGTTAGTGAGACTGGAAATAGGTACAAGTTAGAAAGACAACAGGTGAACCAGGGAAGGCAAGGAGGAAAAAAAAAGGGGGGCGGAAAGGTCAAAAGTAAGTAAGGGAGTAATTCAAGATAGACATGGCCATCTGTGAAAAAGGAAATAGCTGAACATTAGGAAGACAAAAGACAGAAGTAGGGTAGGGAAGAAAAGGCAGGAGAAAAGAAAAATCTAAGAGGTCAAATCTGGCAGGTACCTGGTGAATCAGATGTCAGGTAGGTTGTAATGTGTCATAAATCCAATGTCTATATTGAATCTGTGACTTGTAGCTAGTAAACTTATGAAGTGAAGTTTGTAGGCTCGTCTATGAAAGCTTGGCATATTGTGGGGCCATTTTGGTGCCTGCAGCTGTGCCTGTGGTCTGGAGGAAGTGTTGGTTGTTGAAACTGAGGTTATTGTTTGTGAGTACGAGAGTTCAGTGATACCCTGAGGTCTGTACTCGATGTTGTAATCTCATTCTTTGAGGATTAGAACTGAGACTGGAGAGGGCATGATTGTCCTATGAAAAGTGTGTCTCCATAAGTAGTTAGGTATTCTTGTCTTTGATAGATTGTCAGTGTGTGTTCATTTTGGTGTGTAGCTGTTGTTTGGTTTTCCCTACGTATTTCCATCAAGGGATTTGGTGCGCTGAATGAGATGTTACATTTCTGGAGGTATAGCTGTAAGATCCAGGAATGGTAATTGTTCTGTTGTGAGGTGCAGTTATTGTAGGGGTGGTGGAGATGTGTTGGCAGGTTTTGCATTTGTTGTCCTTGCGTGGTCTGGATCCACTGGGTGTGGTTTGGGTCATAGGGAGTTTCTTCAGGTGATGAGGTTGGTGAGGTTTGTTTAAAGGCTAGGATGGGTGATACAGGAAAGATCTCCTTAAGAATTAGGTAGTCTTCTAATATGAGTTGCAATTGTTTGAGGATTTTTCATGTAGGTTCCAGGGAAGGGTGATATGTCATAACTAATGGTGTGCAATTTGTGGGATTTACTTTTTGTACTGCAGGAAGTTTTCACGTGGTATCCAGGTGGCTCTTTCAAGGGTGCAGTCTGTCTCTGGAGGCATGTCCTTGTTGGCTGAAGGCCCGTTTGAGATTTGTGAGGTGGTCTATCACAGGTATTCTCCTTGGTGCAAATTTGGTGGCATTGGAGTTTTACTGTAAATTACAGCTTTCATGGTGTGTTTAAGGTGATTGCTGGTTCTGTGTAGATATGTATGTGGGTCCATGAGTTTCTTATATATGATGGTTTGAATTTTACCATTTTGGATATTGATCATGGTGTCCAAAAAGGAAATGCTTGTGTTTGGGTATTCAAGAAGTAGTCTGGAAGAGTGGTGACTGTTGATTTCTACCAGAAGTTCAATCAGACTGCAGGGTTTCAGTCCAAATGATGATGTTATCTGTTTATCTCAGGTGTAGTACACGTTTGGTGCAGTTCTTGAACAATTCTTCTTAAAGGTGGGCCATAAAAAGGTTGGCATATTGTGGGGACATTTTGGTGCCTGCAGCTGTGCCTGTGGTCTGGAGGAAGTATTGGTTGTTGAAACTGAGGTTTTTGTTTGTGAGTACGAGAGTTCAGTGATACCCTGAGGTCTGTACTCGATGTTGTAATCTCATCCTTATAGGTATGTGAGGCAGGCTTGGATGCCATCCTGGTGTGGGATGTTGGTGTATAAGATAGTGACATCCATGGTGTCTATTGTTGGGAAGGTGGTCTATGTTTTTGAGTTTTTGTAGGAAGTCTGTTGTGTCTTGGATGAAACTTGATTTTTGGGTGACTAGTAGTTTTAAGATGGATTTGATGAAACTTGGTATTTCTTCCCTTAGGGTTTCATGGGTTGAAATGATAGGTCTGCTGTGGTTTCCTCCTTTGCACAGAGGAGAATACGTGTGATTGCCACCTCACAAATTTCAGAAGGGCCTTCAACCAACAAGGACACTTCTCCAGGGAGAGATTGCACTTCTAAAAGAGGCACCTGAATATCATGTGAAAACTTCCTGCAGTACAAAAAAAGTTCCCACAAATCACACACCATTAGTTATGACATATCACCCTTCCCTGGAACCTACATGGAAAATCATCAAACAATTGCAACCCATACTAGAAGACCCAGTTCTTACAGAGATCTTTCCAGAACCACACATCCTAGCCTTTAAACAAGCTCCAAACTTGGCCAACCTCATCATTGCCAGAAGCAAACTTCTTATGACCCAAAGCACGCCCAATGGATCATCCAGATCGTGCCAGGACAAGAAATATACAACCTCCCAACACACCTCCACCACCTTCATAATAACTGCACCTCATAACAGAACACTCACTATTCCTGGATCTTACACCTGCACCTTCAGAAGTGTAACATCTCATCCAGTGTACCAAATGCCCTGATGGAAAATTTAAGAGAAACCAAACACCAGAGGTGAATATGAATTGGTTTGGAACAAAACTCCAAGATGAATAAGAGCCATTAAGGTGACAAAGTAAGCAGTACAGCTAACTGCACTCCATCATGCATTAGCAGGTGCATCATGAACATGTACAGGCAGGCAAATACTTTGCCTCAATGTGGCATTGGTCATGCTGCAGTTGGAGTACTGCGTCCAGTTTTGGGAACTGCGCTTCAAGAGGGATGTGGATAACCTTGAGCCTCCAGAGGGAGGGCCACTCGTACGGTTAGGGGCCTGCAGGTAAGGCCCTATGAGAAGAGACTGAGGAACCTATATCCTTCCAGTCTCCATGAGAGAAGGCTGAGAGGGGATCCTGTGGTCATTTAAAAATTCAGGGGAGGTGGGTTAGCAAGAACTAGGAGATGATCTGTTTACCAGGGCACCCCTTGGAATAATAAGGAACAATGGCCACAAACAGTCAGAGCAAATTCAGGTTGGACATCAGGAAGAACTTATTTACAGTAAGGGTTGCTAGAATCTGGAAAGGGCTTCCAAGGGAGATGGTGCACTGTCATACCTTGGGAGTCTTTAAGAGGAGACTGGACAACACTTGGCTGCAGTTATATGACCTGCCCTTTCCTGCCCAAGGCAGGGGATCAGACTCAATCTATTGAGGATCCAACCCTAACAACTATGAAACAACTACACACCAGAACAAATGCACACTAAATATCCATCAAAGACAAGAATACCCAACTGCCTGCGGGGGCATACTTCTCACAAGATAATCACTCCCTCTCCAATCTCAGTTCGACTCCTCAAAGGGAACTTACAAAACACCTTTTGTAGACAAGCCTACAAACTTCACTTCATAAACTTACTGGATACAAAAAATCACAGACTCAATATAGACATTGGATTTGTGACATATTACAACCTACTTGACATCTGATTCACCAGTTACCTGCCAGACCTGACCTCTTACATTTTTCTTTTCTTCCCTACCTTATTTCTATCTTTTGTCTTCCTAATTTTCAGCTATTTCCTTTTTCACAGATGGCCTCTTCTATCTTGAATTACTACCACTGTACTATCTCCCTTACTCAATTTTGACCTTTTTTCCCCACTTCTTCCTTCTTCCCTTCCCTGCTTCACCTTTTGTCTTTCTCACTTGTACCTATTTCCAGTCTCTCTGACATCCTGCCACACGTTTAGCTTCTCTCGTTTCTTGGAGTCCCAGAACAGCAGAGACTCCCTATGCCTCAAGAAGGGTGATTGTGCCTGAAAGCTTGCTAAGAACTTTTTTCCAACTCCTCAGTTGATCTAAGAGAAGCTATCGCATCTACTCAAAGAACCTTGCCTGCACTCACCTTACTTCACTTTCCTTGTCAGAACATGCTATACTAGTATAAGCAGCTTCAGATCAGTATACGTTGACATCTGAGATCTTGTACTGCTTTAACTGTACCAGTATAATTATAACCCAATTTGGTTACATACATCTGCTTGTAGACTAGGTATAAAAATTCTTTTAAAGACTAGGGAATTAATTTCTCTATTGCTGTATATTTAGTTCATTTTGTATTTAAAAATTACTATATATTTATTTCAGTATGTTTTAGTTAAATATATAGGTCTACCCAATTTGTGATTTTTGCAGATTTTGTGGAAACTGCAAAATCCAATATTGTTTTCTTAAGTTGATTTTGCTGACAATAAAAATAAAATGGTCTCTCTAGTGGGAGCCAATAATTCTTGCTGCCATGGCCCAGGCTCTCATTCTGCCCAAAGGTGAGGGCGTGGGGGAAAGTACTACCTGCAAAGTCAACGTGAAGGGCAGCAGATGAAATCACAGCCACCCTCTTGTGCCTCCTCTTCCCTCTGCCAGGGCTTTTCCACCAACCAGCACTGAGGGGCAGGACCACAAAAAGTGCAGCCAGCAGATGAGATGGCACCTGCCCCTTCATCCTTCCTATCCTGCTGGGTTGTCTTCACTGATCAGTGCTGAGGGGGGCAGGGTCAGTGGAGCACATCTGGGAAATAGCCACAATTTGCTCTTTATGCCATGAAACCCACAAATTGTTGAGCCTCGCTGCGATATAAGTAGGTCTCTACTTATATGAAACAGGGCACTGTATGTATAATTTTGCATCCCAGCGAAAATTCAGTTTTCACCTACCTTTGCCCATATAGCAGCTGATAATCCCATGACAGGGCTGACTGCCAGTATCACAAGAGTTAATTTCCATCCTTTTATAAAACCAACTATAAATCCAGTGAGAAACGTAGCTGCTGCTTGAAAGAGCATTCCAATTTTGTCCCCTATTCCTTCATTAATCTTGGAGACATCACTAAAAATGAAAACAAACCCACACCCAAACAAATAAGGAAATATAGACAACAAAAAGCTTTTACATTGCTATGGTACATCAATTTTGTTCACTTTTTTCTATATTTGTAATTGCAGCCATTCAGTTGTAATGTAGTTTAAGCCATACTTAGGAGATTTAAAATGTCTCTTCCAGTAGAAATGTATGTCGAAGGATGCTAGGGAAAACAATTCAGTTAACATTTTTTCATTTATTCTGCCCTGAAGGTACTTTGAGTTCTATATAGAGGCCCATACTGGCCGCACATCTTCCTATATTTTGTCAACATCTGCCTTCAAAGCAAGGGCTAATATATGTAATTATGTACGACTATGATTATATCTATCTATATAGATAGATATCTATATGGATATATAGATCTGTATAGATGACTATAGATATAGTCATACTATAGATAGTCATACTATATATATATAGGCATGCCAGTATGGATGTACCTATGATATCCCCTGTTTTGTGAAAGGCTAGAGGAATCCAAATTCCAGGGATGTGTTCTCACTGTGACACTATACAGCAGTTTTACAGTTTTACTAGATTTTAGATTTTTATAAAATTTTACTTTTTAATATGAAGAATAAAGAAATATAAATGTAGCACACAGCTCTATTTAATGAGATTAGAAACACTGTCAGGAAAGCTATATCCAGGGCCATCTCTTGAGGGTCGGGGGGCTGGAGAATTGGGGTGACCACCTTGGGCCCTGTGCTTTGGGGGACCCCACAGAACCAGGCAGAGCAGCACAGTAACTCTGTGCTGCCGCAGGCTTCAGGCCTGGCCATTTGACACCCCAACCCCTGAATCCACTGCTGGTTTCATTGCATCCAGGGACTGGGCCTCATACCGTGCTCAGGTCATCTCTGGCTATATTACAGGTGGTATTTTCTTACTACTACTACTAAAATTAATAATAGAATAAAAAACAGTAATAATACTCACTCTATAAGTCGTGTGTTGAGTTCCCCCACATCATTTACATCAAACCATCCAATTTCCTGTTGCATTATTGCATGAAAAAATTGCTGTCTGATTTTCTTGATTTGTCGGCCAGCTGCAATTGTCCAAAATGCAACTTGCATGTAAGCAGCAAAGAGAACACCAGCTCCTATTCCAGAATAATAGTATGCATGTCTGAAAGGAACAAAATTGCCAAGGTTCTTTAAAACTGGATTCTTTTTCCTCCAAATAAATTGTCTAGGAACACATACATTTCAGCATTTTACCTGAACAAGTATGAAATATAATTTGGATACTATCCACACTTTTTTTCTCTTCGGTATAGGAATAATTTTTTCAGACTGGCCTTTTAGAACCATGTTTCTGATTGCATATCTCGTTCACTTGCATGTGATCGCTATAAATGAGGATTCAATTTGTACTTTTTTAATATTAAATATTAAAAAGAGCTCAGAGAAATGTATAAAAAACCTGTTTTATTTGGTATTTTTCTATTGGAAGTTCTGGTAGTAGTGAAGAAAGGTCAAGAATGTAATTTTCAAAAATGCTTATGTAGCTTAAGAGCACAAATACAGAATTTGGAAGCCCCATTTTGAAACTGAAACTGCAGTAATAAATTATTTTTACTTCTTCAGTGTCATTACTTACTAGCCTATTACACAAGGGCTGGCATACTGTTTGGTGAGAAGTTAGAACTGGTTTGTTTTAAAATTAGGACACAGCTAAAACTTTTAATATATAAATCAGATTCTTGTTTTACATGAGAAACTAGTGACTCTTCTTGTGATTTCCCCCTGCCCCAATTGTTTTCAGGACACTACCCAGTTGAGTTTAAGGCTTTGTAAGTCATAAAATTAATCACATTTGAACTGAAAACGTAATCATTCAATTTAAACTGTTAACTGAAGTTAATCTGAAGGTTGAGTTTACCCACCATTTGCAACGTAGAAAATGTATACATCTCAGACGGCTAGAGCCGACTTGAGGAGCGCTGATTAATTGGCCGTCAGGAGGCGGAACAATGTACTGGTTGAAGGATAACTTTTACTTACGCCACTGGGGTGGCGACGCAGGCTGCTTACGTAGTTACAGGTAACGGCAACAAAACAAGTCAATGAGTTCGTGGATGAAATGAGCACGCGGGAAGGGGTACGTCAGGGCCTGTCGGTGATGGGGAGACATAGGTGGGTGATCAGTCTGCCAAGTTTACTCTGCCACGTGTTCAGAGCTCTCCAAGATTACTCTGCAGCATGCTCAGAGGTCTTCTCAGAGCTCTTGTAAGAGTTCTCTGACTTGGGCTGAAGCTGCACAGACTTTTATATGTTTAGAGTAGCCAATGACAGACTGCCAGGTGAGAATAGCTAATAAGGCAGAACGTGAACAAATTTGGAGATGGCGGCAGTTGCTTAGGGTGGTTCTATTGTGTCAGGGTCACTTAACTGACTTGGTTATGACAGTATAAAATAGTAAGCTGGGGGAAAACAGCTACTTAGTTTTAAAACTCACCACTAAGCACTACAGTATTTGTTTTATGCTTCACCATGTACTGCCACCTTGACAAGGTGGAGAGGCTTGCATATACCACTGATCCTTGTAGGGTCACCCATGGTGGTAAGGTCAAAGATGAGGTATTGGAGAAAAAGCAGTTCAATCCAGCACAACATAAAGACTTCAGGAGTGGAGCAGGCAGATGCAAAAAGCACATTTCTCAATGACTGGAAAGGTGGATGAAAGATGCAGTGGAAGAGTAACACCAGTTGTCTTGCATCTCCTTGCCACTGGACAAAGGTTTCTCCTTTGCCACAATCCATCCAGTTGTCAATGTGCAATAGTCTCCTTATGTAAACGTCATATGTAGGCTTCTCCCACTGGTCCAATATTTATTATAATAACCAGTACCCATAACCTCTGCATAGACCTGTGACAGTGGCTTGAAGTCCTGAGTCATGGATCCACACACAGGCAGCAGTTGCATAATGGTCACTTACCCTCCTGTCCCACACTAAAGGTTATTTTGGCAGCCATTATTGTGACTGAGCAGTTTTTAGGATCCCTTCTGCTCACCTTACATGGGAATGGAGCTAGAAAATGTGCCCCAAACATAGTCTGTCTCATTTTACCTTACCAGACTGGATAGCCGCTTTCAGGAGGATCACTCAAATTGTGGTGGAAACACAAAAATTTCCTTTGCATCTTGGAATATATGAACCCTACTAGATGACCTAAACAGTGACAGATCTGAATGTAAAACAGCTATTATCACTCAAGAACGTGCAGTAAAACATCAATATTGCTGCTCTCAGCAAGACCAGACATGCAGACAAAAGCCATCTGTGGAAGGAGGAGGGGGGTAGCTATATGTTTTTCTGAAAAGGGAAACCTGCAAATGACTAGCAAATACACAGTGTTGCTTTTGCCATTAAGAAGCAGATTGTCAGCCCAATGACCAAATTCTTTGTTGGCATTAACAGGTGCCTCATGACTCTTCTTCCAACTGACTAATAATTCATTTGTTACCATCATTAGTACATATGCCGCAACACTGACAAGGAAGGACAAAGGGAACAGTTTTATGTTGACCTTGATGAAATCCTGACTATCATCTCAAAAGAGGACAAGATCATCCTCCTTGGATACTTCAGCATGAGAATTGGCCAGGGCTTTTAACATGTGGGGGGGAGGCACCATTGGCAAGGAAGGAGTAGCCAAAGCCAATTTCAGTTGCTTCCTTTTACTCAGTAAATGTGCAGAACATAACCTTGTCATTACTTAATACTATTTTCAGAGAATGTCACAGGGACAGAACAACCTGACAACACTCCTGCTCAGAATAATGGCACCTCCTCAACTATGTTGTCATAAGAGAACATTATCAAAAAATACGTCCATCTCACACATGTCATGAGAGGAACTGATGACTGCTGGACTGATCATTGTTTAGTGACATCAATCATGTCCATGAGGGTTGCACTGAAATATTGAAAGCAACCCAGATTACTCCAAAAACAGTACAATATCAAATGCTTTCAGACCCCCTAGACACCACAAAGTCTGCCAAACTCTCAAATTTTAGGATTGAAAATTATGACACTTGTGTTTTGAAGCATGCCCATCTCTCTCACGAGACCATTCATGGGATTTACACAGAATTAATTGGCTTTATCACCCAATACCGTCAGGACTGGTTTAACTAACAGAATGCTGAGATCAAAGCCCTGCTCAATTGGAAGACTGGCAAAACCATTCTAGGTCAGTCAGAGGCAAGGAACTTATCAGTGATTTAAAGTTGAAACCCAGAGGAAGATTCAAAAAATGAAAAACAAATAGTGGGAAGAAAAAGCAAAATAAATCCAACACTTTGTTGACAATTATGCCATATGAAGCTTCTTTAGTGCAATTAAGACTGCATACGGACCAAGTTCTTGCAGACTCACCCTGCCTAGATCTGAAGATCAATCCATCCTATCCACTGGAAGGAGCACTACCTAAAGCTCCTGAACCAGGAATAGTCAGTGACTGATGAAACCTTTGAGTCTATCCTGTAGCATCCAATAAGGGAAGAACTTGCCAGTATGTCAACTTCTGAAGTTGTCCACAAGGTGATAGAACAGATTAAGAAGAACAAAGCATCTGGCCCTTATGGCATACCAGCTGAGATCTTCCAAGTTGGTGAGGAAACTGACTAACAAGCACCACACACAGTTTCTTAAAATCTGGAAGACTGAGGAAATTCCCACTAACCTAAGGAATGCCAGTATTGTCACCATTTTTAAGCAGGGAAATCAGGCTGACTCAGAAAACTGTTGAGGTACTGCCATCCTCTCCATCTCTGGGAAGATCTTTACTTGATTTCTGTTGAACCAACTGCTTCCTCTTGCTGAGAAAATCCTTCCTGAGTCTCTGTGGCTTCAGAACACCAAGAGAGACCCTGGACATAATTTTTTGTAGTCCAGTAGATCCAGGAAAACTTCTGAGAACAACACTGGGAACTATGTGGCCTGTATCAATTGAACCAAAGCCCTTGACTCTTGTGAACCATAAGACTCTATTGAAGATCTTATTGAAGTTTGGCTGCTCAGGGAAATTTATCACCTTTCTAAGACTCCTTCATGACCATATGACTGCCTTCATCCCATGTAATGACTCAGTTGTGGAGCCCTTTGCCATTCAAAGTGTTGCCATCAAGCAGGGTTTGATCTCAACAATTCTGTTTTCCATCTTTCTCGCAGTCATCAATACACTCATTCATGACCATCTGCCACATGGCATTGGCATCGAGTACAGGATAGATGGGCATCTTAAATCTCTCCTGTCTCCATGCCAAAACCAAAGTTACATTGGTCTTGATGGTGGAACTTCAGTATGCCAATAATTGTGCTGTTGCTGCACATCCTGAGGACCTACAAATAGCCCTTAACTGCTTCTCTCAAGCATACCAGTGCCTGGGACTGACCCTTAACATGGGGAAAAAACAAAGGTGCTTCACCAGCCTGCTCCAGGTCAATCAACTCCCCTGGGAAAGGGAATCCTTATTGATGGACAGGAGCTGAAGAATGTTCAACACTTTTTATACCTTGGCAGCCATCTCTCAAAGAAGGCCAACATAGATGAAGAGATTCAATATAGGATCCAATGTGCCTGCTCTGTCTTTGGGAGACTGTATCATGCGTTCAACAATCATGACAATAGGACTCAAACAGAGCTCCCATTTTATACAACGCTGTGGTGACCCAAATTCTTCTCTATAGCTGTGAAGCTTGGGTGACCTATAGGGACCACCTAAAAAATCTGGAATGCCTTCACCAGCCCTACCTCCAGAAGATCCTTGGTATAAAGGGGGAAGATCACTGCACAAATGCCGGTGTCCTCACCAACATGAACACCACCAATATGGAAGCATTGATTATTCAACATTAGCTGTAGTGGACTAGGCATTGTGTGTGCATACCTCATGTACATTTACCAAAACAACTGCTATACTCCCAACTCAGCCAAGGACAAAGGACACACAGGGTCCACAAGAAACACTTCAAGGACACCCTCAAAGTGAACATTAAGAAACTTGCATCACAAATTGGAAAAGACTAACCCAGGACAGAGCTATATGGCAACACTTTGAGATAATTACATCTTTCTTTGAGGAAAATGCTTTCCCCTGGAGGCAGAACAATAGCAGAAATGGAAGGAAACAAGACTGAGAAGTCAGTGGCCCCAACCCTCCCTTTAACCACCTGTGGTTCTAGGATTGACCTTCTTAGTCATCAGTGGACTCATTTACTACCCTTTCCCTTTACTTGACCTGTGGGGAGTGATCATCCTTGACCATTAGGGATTTCCAATAACCACAATTTGTTTTTATGACAAAACATGACAAAACATAACGGAGTAAACGTTAACTGTCAAATTCCTCACTGAACAAAAATATATTTTAAAAATCAGTGGTGAAAGTTAATGATTTGCCTGAATTAACATTTTTGAATTAACATTTTTGAACTAAACTATTCAAGAATAAATGCTTTGAAAAATAGCTGAATATTAGGCATACCTCATTTATTTGACAAAGAAATAGTATGCATGCTTTTGCAGTCATTCATTTAATTTTGGTGTTAATTAATATTTCTGCTCCTGCAAATTATTTTTATTACCATTTATTATTTGTACTGTCAGGTGTTGTCAGCAGCAACAAGGGCTCAAAACAGAGTCTCCTTTGAAAACTAACAAATGCACAGACTAAAGTTCCTACCTACATACATAAGGAAATTAAATCTTCTCTTGCATCCCTTTAATAAAAGATATTTTCCTGCAAGCACTGTCTATATAAAATAAGGAGAACTTATAAAGGGAGTGCATTTAGTACTTAACAGGGATATCATTTATAACATTTCTGACAGTAAGTTGGGGACAAGCCCAGATATGCCTACTATTACTACTGATGGTTGTCCATTTAAATATAATCTCTGAAAGATGTAATGACATGGGTGATGCCTGTGAAAAGATCAAAGTCTATGCTGAAAAGATATGTCAACACTGTACTCAGAACAAAATCTCCAGGTGGGGAATTATGGATGGCACCTGGAGAGGAAAGGAGGGGAAAAAAAGGGTTTTGAAAAAAAAAAGAAAAGGGAAGGGGGGAGAATTTGAAAGGGGAGAAAATGAAGCTGGAAAAATTGTGAAGAGTAGTAGAAAGAAGAAGAAAAACAGTGAAAAATAGATGGAGAGAAGAAAATAAAAACATTTGGAGAAAAAGATTTCTTACCTCTGTTCTTGAAGATGGTTTGTGCATGCATTTGTTTTATGATATATATATGTGTGTCTGCTGCATTTGAACTGGAGACTTTTGCTGGTGGTGTCATTAGAAAGGAAGAATGTGTCCTATTGTGCCCTTACAGGCAAGTCTAAGGCCATAAAAATGCATAACTGATTTAATGGCAAAGGACTTTGAGCAAAGCATATATTACAAATGGCTGCTACCAAGGTGCAAGGGGAAAACGGTAATCGTGAGTTTATAGCAGGTGCCTGCTATAGACCACCAAGCCAGGAGAAGGAGGTGAACAAGAATTTTTTCAGATGATCTAGATTGCAGGGTTTGGTACTTATGGCAGACTTTTTAGAGTTCAGCAAGTTCTTGGAGTGTGCTGTTTGTTAAAAATGGTAAAAAAAAAAATCAGGAGGAAGCTTTTCTCCATTTACTATTCACAAACAGGCAGGAATTGATTGAGTAGAGGCAGATTGGGTGGTAGTGATGATGAAATGGCAGAGGATTCTCAGGAAAGGAATAAAGGAGAGCAGTAGAATAAAGACACCAAACTTCCTAAAAGCAGAGTTTATCAAACGCAGAGAACCAGTGGGCTGGATACCTTGGAAGCAAGTTTAGGGGAGGTGCATTGTCTGTTCAGAACTGTTGCACACTTCCTCAAGTAAATGGAGCTTCCTGGTGTCATCCTCCAAAATCATTCCCCTAAATATCCTGTTCCAACCCGCAGGCTGTTACAGATGGCAAACACAAGTGGCAACAAGGGTGGGAGGAGAAATGAGCAGCTTAGATGATGGGAAAGAATAAATAAGAGATTACTTGGAAAAGGTAGATGTTTTCAAGTCAGCAATGCTGGATAAGATTTTTTGTAGAGTACTCAAGGAAATGAATGAGTAATTGTGGAGCCATTCACTATTCTGTTTGAAGTCAGGTGAGGTCCTGGATGACTGGAAAAGGATAAATGTTGTGCCCATCATTAAGAAAGAGAAGAAGGATCAAGGGAATTACAAACCAAGAAATCTGACTTTGATACCCATAAAAACATGGAAAATGTCATCTAGGAATCTATTTCTAAACACCTGAAGTATAACACAATGGTCAGGAATAGTTAACAGGATTTGTCAAAAGCAAGTCATGGTAGACCAACCTGATTTCATTCTATGAAAAGGTGATGTGGATGGGGACAAATAAAATAATCCAAAGCTAAATCACTGAAAACCAGGAAATACAAAATTAAAGTACATAACCACCTGTGCTTGTATTGGAAGAAATGATCAGAGGTAAAGGAAAGGATGCTAGCAGAGCTAGGGCCATAACTGGGAAGGACCAACTAAAGGAGGGATGAGGAGCCTGATGGGAAGGGAGTAAAGTGGAGATTGACATAAATTAGTCTTGATGGACAAGATGTCCAGTGATATCTCATGCCCTTCCAGAACAAGTATAACTATTACTGACATTTTTCACTATTGAACTTAAGGAGTTAGTGGATAATAGCCATTGACACTTTACAGTATAAAAATCCCCCTCCTTTAATTTCTGACCATTTCAGTGGTACATTTACAAAGACAGGCAATAAAAAGAAAGGCAATAAGAAGAAAGGAAATAATAACATTTTGGATAAAGATGTTATTGCAGACACAGATGATCCTTTGTTCAGGGGAGAGAATGGGAGACACCAGCATGGTGAGGAAGCAGAGAACAGAGGTGCATACAACCTGGCATTGGGTATGCAAAAAGAGTCCCAGCTATTAGGGAAGTTGGTAGTGAGCTGCAGGGACTCCATGCAACAGAAGACAATAGGAGGGTAATATTCTCAGACTTTGCTCAGGGAAGAACAGAGAAATGGAAGACGTGTCCCCAGCAGTGTGCAATGAGTGCAGCCTGACAAATGAATGAAGTGCACAGCCTTCTCATGATGTGTAGAATTTTGACTGACATCCATTTAGGTTCTAGCTAAATGTTTATTTCATCGTTTTAAATGCAATTATTTTTAATTGAACAGGCTTGAACATCCTGTTGCCACCGTTTAAAAGAAAAGCAGTTATGGATAACTAAAAAAGCTTAATACCTAGTCATGTCTTCCTCCAGGTTCTCATATCTAGAGTAATTCCCTGCAGAAATATTTCCCAAAGGAAAATTCCCTGAAAGAAATACAGAAGGGAAAAAAACCCCATTAAATACTTTCAATAAAGCACATTTTAATAACTTCATTCAGTAAACTGCTAATTCCCCAATGTGCTCAGCATACCCTGACAGATTTTAAATATCATAAGTTCCAATTGAATTCAATGAGAGTCAAAGGTATACAACATTTTTTAAGTTTAAGGATGGTAGGTTAAACATTCAGGATTTTATCTATAGTATAACAGTTGTAGTAAAAATATAATACTAAATTCTGTTTTTAATTACCCAAGAACTACAGTTTAATTTAGATCAAAATATTGCTTGTCATGTGAAGAATGCACATTATTTTTAACAATAATTAAATATACTTACATGGCTCCTTTCATTCAGAAATGAAGCAAAGCATTTTATAAATAGAGGCCCAAATACTGCATAGACTCCAGAAACCAATCTGAGGACAGTGAAGTGGTGGTGGTGGCTAGACCCATTCTAGTTAATGAAGATTAGCTAGTCACTAAACAATAAGGTAGAATGTAATTTTAAATTTTCATGTGCAGACAAGCTCTTTGTCTTAGCACTTCATACATGATCATATAAATGTATTGGATGCATGTTCCCTGTAAACACTTTATACAATTCCATGAGGGAAAAAGAACCTCAAGTTTTACACCAGGGGCCTTCATATCCTAATGAAAGAGAGCTTACAATACAGTACCAGGGCTTGGATACATGAACAGGTTACAGCAAGATAAATTAGGGAATAAATTCACTATGGGTACAGACAGAATTGCAGCTCCCAGGTTTAACTCATGATGATTCATAGACATTACCATGACTTAATCCCATCCCTCTTCTTCAACAGATGTTTGCTATTGGATCAGGAGGGTGGAGGATTGGCTCCAATCTGCATCTTCCCCTGGCTTCCCGCCCCCCACCCTGGCTCTGTTGCTGCCTCTGGGGGGGTGGAGGGAGCAGGGAAAGCTGGGGAGAGATCTTTTGGGATTTTTTCAGCCCTGCTGGCATAGGGGGTGGGGGTTGATTGGAGACCCCCTGAGGTGAGAGGCTCCAATCCACCACCCCATCGCCACTCCAGTGAGGCTGAGAGAACCCCTGAAGGGACATTCCTCCCCTGTCTTCTCTTCCCCTTTGGAGATGGTAGTTGCAGTTATTGAGCTGCAGGCAAAACGAACAGAAATTAAGTTGCTCCAATTAAGAGTTGCTTCATTTGGATCTTCATACAATGAGAGTTGATTTGCTGTGCCATCAGAGGGTCTGCAGCCATGCTCTTCTGTTTGGGCACGGCTTTAGAGCAACTTCAAGGGACCAATTATGCAACAAATGTCACTTTTGTCTGCACCATGTCATCTACTTGGCAGGCAATGTTGTGTCTGCTGTATCTCATACTATATTTGAAGCAGCTTATACTTAATGAAAATGGTGTGACCTACCTCTCATTTAGATGAGGCAAGAGCCTGTAAATAGAAAGTTACCTCGAGGTATGGACACATACATTTGGAGCCTTTTTAAAGTGATAGGGGAACATTTGCTTTGAACTACATAGCTGCTGTACCTTACAATAGCTACATGTGGACAAGCCAGGATCAATACAAATGTAGCAAAACAGCACCAACATTTAACTCTGCTTCATCCAAGGTTAAATCAGGGCTGTTCTGATTCATTCCTGGTGTCCTTTGAACCAGTCCCAGGGAGTCCCAGGACTGTTAAAAGGGCATTGGGAATTGATGCTGCTGCTTGAGCACCCCTGAGTCCCAGAGCTGCTCAAGTGGCTGTAGAAATCATTGCCAGTGCTTGACCAACCTTGGAAGTCCTGAGGCTGCTCAAGCAACCATGGCAGCAGCATCCTTGCAGAGTGGATTGACAACTCATCACTGGGTAGCTTATCAGGGAGGCAGCTACTCTCCCTCCTTTTTTCACCTTTGGCAGAGGAGAGGGGAGATGGAGAATTGCTGGATTTGTCTTAGGGACCCCCATCATGCAATTTGTAACTAAACAGGCATTACAAGTGGTGCTAGAAAACAGTGAAGTTTCTTTTTAAAGACCTAATAGTTTGTGGCAGAATCTCAGTACTTTTCCACCACAAACTGCTTGAATGCCTATACATTGGGGGTGGGGGTTAGCAAGGAAAAATGTTTTTGCAACAGACATGTAACACCTGTCCACACCCTCAACATAGCTAATGTGTTCTAAGTTCTCATCCTACTTTATCTTACTGTAATGCAGTCAAGTATCTTTATTCTGATTTTTTTTTCTTATGGTAGTAGAGGTATGCTATACAAAACTGGACTTCAGATTGTGAAAACTTTTCTTTATAGCGCCATAGAAATCTATATCACTGCATACATTTAAAAAAACATTTAATAGTGTTTGAGTATCATACCTGCCTGGTTTTCTGTGACAAAATACGGCTTTTAATATATACTTCATATTAATAGTTATTTTGTCATTCATACTGCCTTTTTTGAGATATTTGTATATGCATTTTGCATGTTCTTTTTCCATATAACAAGTGCCTTCTTTTTCATCCACTTCTCTCTTTAATCCCATAATCAAAACTCACAACATTTTTATTCCTGTGGCACTTTAAAGGCAAAAGATTTCTGCAGAAATCATGCCATTGAAAGGGGTGTTTTTAATATCTTAAGAATTGTAGTTGAGGAACTTTACTTGGATAGAAACTTTGAAAAGGGATAAAAAATAATCTTTTGTACATCTTAACTGTAGTCACTGGACCAGGAAAGAACTTGGTTTATCAATAGGAGTGAACTGACTGTTTGGGATACAATACCCTGATGTGGAAGAGAGATTCTGGCTTTTACTTTTATTATAATGTATCCAATTGTTCTCTCAATACAAGCTAAATTCAAACATCACCAACTAAAAAGCAGAACATTTCTTACCTGGATCTGATTCAATTCCTGGTTTAACAAAACTATCTGTCATGTCTCCAAAGACTATCATCATGAGTGGGAGACTTATGCCATGAAGGATTGCCATGACAGTACCTAGCCCCATTAGTAATTTATCCAACCAATCTGAATAGCGAAACTGAAAATGGGAAAAGAAGCAAAAGTTGATTTTCTTTTTTAATTAATTGCTTTAAAACATAGTATCACCATTTAAAAATTCAAAGAAAGATTACAAAAAGTAAAGTTTTTATATCACTTTAACCATATTACTCTAGACATGATATGAACCCTTAATTACTGGCATGACTGTGTCCATTCTAAAGAAGTTGCACCACTTAAACACTTACCAATTTCTAAACATAGAAATTACTGTACTACAATAGCAGTACAAAACCATTTGTAAATTGTCTGTTTCATATTTTACCTTATGAATTCCCAAAGACAAACTTCAGTGTGACTTTTTTTTGAGACGTAGAATCACTAATGCATTTTAGTGTACAAATCATTACCATGTTCTAGTGTTCCCCAAGGCCACTGGAGTAAAGGAAATCTTTATTTGATATCAGTGGACATTGGGTCAGATGCTACATGTGATTTAGAGTAGCATTTTTTCAACCCAAAAGTGGGTCACAGGACTATATGAAAGAGTTGCGAACGAACTTTAAAAATGGATTTTCCTTTAAAGGAGAAAAACATACTGTGCAAACTGTGTTGCAGGCGGTGATCCATGACACTGACTAGCAAGCCAAACCCCCGTAGTAGTGCCTGAAGCCAGCTCTAATAGCAAAAAAGGAATAGAACGAAAACGCTAAATCTCATAGGCTGACTCTGATTATATAACCCCGCCCGTAGTCAGCCGAGGCAGAGCTCTCCCTCTCACGACCCACGGACGGAGGTCGCTGCAGAGGCCGGACACAGGTGCCTGCTAGAGCTCGCTTACTAAGCCATAGTAAGGAGCTGCAGCAACGCCCGAGACCCCCGGAATCCTCCCCCTCCCTCCAGTGATTAACTACTTGCTGTAACACGATCCTCAATAAACAGCTACTAACAACAAGCTGTGTAAGTACCCTCGTCTCCAGCGGTCTTGCGAAATCTGATCTATCTAGCAGCCAGATTAAGGGGAAACCGGAAGCTAGCACGGACCAAGCTAGTGTTCAACCTGATTCACATACGGGGCCCGTTGGGAACAGGGCTCCGGTCCGCGACACATACATGGAGAACTGTGGCTTTTCCCCTGAAGGCTGGCAGAGTTCCAGCCTGTGAGGGCCTGGTTGGGGCCCCCATGTCCCACTTACCCACCCCCTGCCCCAGACACTGAGGGGCTAGGGCATGGGGGCAGTTTGGTTGAGTGTGAGGGGGACTGGGCCAGGACTGGCCATTGATATTTACAGATGTGTCCTGGTACAAAAAAGGTTGAGAACCACTGATTTGGAGCACTATGTATGATTCAGTATTCTAAGACACTGGCTTTAACATTTAGTGTAACAACACTGTGTCAATCGACATCGTATAAAGCTGGTATAAAGCTTTTCCAATACATTAAAAAAAAAACCCATTATTTCAGCACTTGAGGCTGGAATTTTGCTAACATAATAGCATATGCTATATTAAGATTGCATTGTCTAATTGAAATGAACATAATGACTGTGTATTAAGATTATTGATTGGGACTGATGATTTTATTGATCCTGTTCATTGCATCAGGACATTGGACACCCAGAATAATACTAAGTAGTGGAACTCAGTTCTATATTGCACTCAATACTCAAAACAGAAAGCTAACTCTTGTTTTACTATGTTTTGGGGTCACTTTTCAAAAAGCAAAATTTCACCATATTTTGCAATATTCAGAGAAACCCTCTTTCTGGCTATTATATATCATGCCCATCATTGTGCCATTCAAACGCCTACTGTTATTCAACTATATTGTTTAAACCATTTAAAAATAATAATTAAAATTCTATTGAAATAATCATAGTATCATAGTAGTAATGTAAGAACTGATGCAAATACATAAAAACAAACTAATCTAAAGTGAAAGATGAAATCATGTTTTTATCTGAAATCACTAACTTGGTGGGTGAACTCACTTCATTTTTTTTCATTTAATCACCTAGTAAATAAATATATATTGTGGTTTACACAGAAGAATGGGGATCACAAGTGTTTGTGAATTTTACAACCTACCTACTGAAAAGAAATGTGACAACGCTGTAAACTTCCCTTTGAATTAATGCTATTATTTACTGGGTGCCAACACTTGTTACTCTTGAAGGAGAACTTAAATAGCAGTCATTAATGCTATATACCACAATGTTATGTCTCATTATATACTTAAGAACATATGAATGAGCTAAATGCAGATTATGATCTTGTTTTCTTTCAAGGTAGCTGTTTAAAAAATGCTCATTAATGTTTTTCTAAACTTTATACCAAAAAAAAAGCAGAGACTAAAAAATGTTGACACTGTTCTTAATCCAGTATTGCTGTATCGGTAAAGCCTACTAGCATAGTTCAATGCAGCTTACATTATAAAACTAATGTTTACTGACAGTGTAACTTATTTTACTTGTGAACATAGTATAAGCTAAACCAAAAATGCCTTTATGCTGATGTAACTATGCCTACAGTAGGGCTTTTAATAGTAGAAGAAGATTGTAAAATATGACACCACTGATTCACATTGCCATATTGGCAAAAGTCTCTTAGGTAGACCTAACCTTAAAAGTTCTGCCACACTACCAGTATGAGTTTATACACCAACATAACCTATAGTGGTTAAACACAGTAGTAACGATATGAAAAAAACAAGGCATCTTTTACCAAAATAACTGCATTCTATACTAAGGATTTTGAAGAAATAACTATGTTAGCAAATTCTTGTGGCTTTCTCAGGGTTGATTGTTTTGCTAATAGGTTAGACAGTGGATTTGTATAGGTTGGTTAGGATAGGAATGATCCTGCTTCAGGCAGGGAGTTGGACTAGATGGCCTCCAGAGGGCCCTTCCAGGCTTTCTTCTCTCTGATTCTGTATTTCCCTATGTCTATAAATATAACTGTAACTGGCAGAGTTATGTCAGTAAAACTTGGGTCCAAGCCAAAGTTGCCAGTGTAAATGTTAGCCAGGCATAGGGTGGGGTATAAGCTCTGGTATATCTGGTAACTATCTCTAATTTAACTCCTTGTTATAGATGCAGATAATTAGCCTAGGCCTTAAAACGTAAACCAAGTTATAAAAGCAAAACTACATTTTTTTCTTACGTAACTTATTTTGCCTGAGAAGGTGGGCAGGGCTGGATAAGCTACACTGTCCAAAGTGGCCTCCCTTCTAATTATACCATTATTCTATGTCTTTGTCTACATTACAAAGTTCTGCCAGCATAGGGGTGTAAAAAGACCCTTCTTACCCCTGACACAACTCTTGTAACAAAACCCTGTTTGGATGCAGTTCTGCAATCAGCTCATGACTAGCAGAGCTTTCAGGACAGAAAAGGTTCTTTGGGTATATGCGATAGCTTTTTTAGACCAACTAAATATTTGGAAAATTGTTCTTTGCAAGCTTTTGGGCACAAACACCCTTCTTCAGGCATAGGAAGAAGCATTCCTAGCATGGCAAAAGCCATGCATGTCTGTTGGAAAATTGATTTAGCAGTGTTTTGTGTTTTATATAATGAAACTTGAATAGAACAGCTCTTACCATTGTTAATGGGCTGACCATATTTGGTTTCTTTGGGCTCTTCTTGTCACTGCTGAAAATGCATGATTTTAAATTATTTTAATAAAATACATAATAAGCCAAACACATCAACACAGTTCTTCATCTGAAAAGAAATTAAGATTTTTTGGTCTGTCTTTCAGATTACATAAACTCTGAAACACTTGTTCTATACTTAGTTTTGCAGGTATCTCAGTGTCATTAGGAATCTGGGATCCAAATAAATCAGACACCTAACCAACATAACTGTAGTAACAGAAGTGCCAGTGTAAACACAGGTTTTCCAGCAAAACAATCTTTTCCTGCATTCAGAAACTTGATATAATCTCTACTAACAAAAGAAAATGTTTGCTGGTGTGCACTACATCTAACATAGGAGAATTTACTGATACATGTATGCTAACAAACTCTTCCTAGTGTAGATGAGGCTGACGTGCAGCTTTGGTAATGTCTAGTCAAGTTCATATATTTCAAAACAATATATCTTGAAATCTTATTGGTGTGTGTAACGGAGCCTGGGGCTCTCTGTTCCTTTAAGGAAGAAGCAGCCTAGGGAGGGAGCTCTGCAAACCAGGCAGGGTGCAGCGGGTGCAGGTTGTGGAGGCACCAGGGCAATGAGGAGGATTCACAGGCACCTGCAGGCAGCCCAGGCAGTGTCCTGACAGGAGGGGGGCAGGGCCCTGGGAAGGTAGAAGTCTGAGGCTCCCTGGCAGCCAGAGGGGGAAGAGCTCCTGGCAGCTGGGTCCCTGAAGGGACTGCGCTGCTGTGTATGGATCCCCAGTAAGGCACTGGCAGCTCACTGGGAGATGACCTTCAACCTCCCAGCCCCGGGCTGTCCTAGCCATGCAGTGAGGGAATGTTTTCCTCCTAAAGGGGCAGACAGCTGCTTCCCCTTCTGGGGTTTATGGTATAGCCTGGGGGTTTATGGTTTAAGTTAGTTTTATACCAGTGGTTTTGGTTGGGACAATAGAGGCAATATACGGAGGTCCCATTAGTGCCTATGGGGCATGCAGTTGCCTTGAGCCCTGCCAGGGGCAGGCTCAAGGCTCCAGCAGCTGTTGAGCCTGGAGTGGGCAGAGTGAGGCTGCAGAGGCAGACGGGCCTGGAGCCTGAGAGGGGCACAAGCAGACAGGGCCTGGGGGCTCAGTGCCCAGAAGGGCCAAACGAGCTGATGCCTCAAAACCAGGTCCGATACAGTGGGCCTGTGCTAGAGTAAAGAAGGCAATCCCCTTTCCCCCCTCCTACTTCCAACCCCCACAACAACTTGTGCCATTTCCTGATTGTGATAATCCCAGGTGAGGTTGTGTACAAAGCTTTTTCTAATGTATTTGAGGACTTTACAAGCCATATTCCTAGTTAACATTTCAGCATATGTGCCTTAGCTGCCCATTGTCAACTGCAACTTCAGCTCTAGTACTGTTTTAGTTTTTCCTTAGTGTAGTGAGTTAACAAAGTGTAGTGGATATAACAAGCACATCTTTATGGTAAGGATAAGGAGCAGAATGATCTTTTTTTTTTCTCATTCCTTCTTCTTGTACTAGTGTTGGTAACGTACAAGCAAAGCCTTACGCTGTTGAGACAGAATTTTCTTCCTGGGATATATTTAATAGGGAACATGGGTGAAGGATTATAATAATAGATTTTAAAAGATTTGTGTAAACAAGAAAGTATGCAAGTTATGCACATACAGTACTTTTAAAAATAAAAATTGAACCTACATATTTAGAAATAAACACTATAAAACATTTCACAATAATATTTACCATTTGTCTTCAGATTCACAGTCCTGATGTGATACAGCAACATCTTTTCCATTGGACTTGGCTTCATCTACAGAATGCATTTTTATCTATTTAAGAAATGTAATTTAGTCAACACTTAACTAAGAGTATATTAAATTTAAGTTGACAATTGAATCAAGTATATCACGGACAGCAACACATTTTCTTAGATGTACATGCCCTTACTTGTATTTGTGATCTTCATGGATCTTTCATTGATAACCCATTTAAATGCTCTAGGCACTTAGTTTTCTGTAGTTTAGCATAGTTAATAACATAAATGGAAAAATGATGCATTTTCCTAAAATAGCATGCAACCACTTTGGATTGTCTTTCTTTTTTATTAGTTTGTTGCATTTTATAATATATACCTGGTTTAAGAAATAAAGTATGGACTTACTATGAGGGTTGTTCTTCTCTGTTTGTTCTCCCTTTTCAGAACGTTATTCAGTGACAGATAGGACTGGTATGATTAGGATTATGTAGTAGGACTGGACTTTGTTCTATTTAAAATAGTAAATGATGATAAGCTTTTTGCCCAGCCTTTCCCTTTCCTTTTGGAGCTTGTATGGACCCCAAGACAGTAATGAATGTACTGAACTCCGCCTCTCATGAGAATGTTTAACAAACGGATCTGGATTGTGTCATCAGCACAGTTGGCTTGCAATAGATTTCTATTACCTACCCTGACAAAACTCTTCCCTATATATTATAATGATTATTGCTTCAGAGTTTATTGCTCCCAGGCACGCCATTTGAACATGTGCCTGGGACTGCAGCATGTTGAGCTGGGTCAGAGCAGCTCCAGCTGGCAGGGAACCCAGGGAGCCAACCTGCCAGCCCAGGGCTACCCCCCACCCCGACTCAACATGCTGTGGCAGGGCTGGCTGGGGCACAAGTGTGCTCCATTGTGAGGCTAGCCAGCAGATGGCCTTCACACTGAAGCACCCTCATGCCCCAGCCAGCTGGGGCAGCATCTACATGTGCGATGCTGTAGAGTGAAAAAAACAACAACTCTGCAGTGGAATAGTACTTGTACTTACAAGTACTATCCCACTGTGGAGTTAATTAGTTTACTGCAGCCTAATAGGGGCATACATGTAGACATATGATGTTTACTGCGGAGCTAATTAGTCTGCAGTAAGAGTTTCATGTAGTCACATATGGCTTCCATCCATTTGGTTGCCTTCAAAAGGTCTTTGCTAACGCTAGTCTTATCATACCTCACTTCTCCAAAACCCTTTATCTCATTCAAGCTCTTTCCCCACTACCTGATTTCTCAGGGCTTATTCTTTTTTTTAAAAGCTATTAGCATTATGGTAATGATAATTTGGTTGGTGAATTGCAATTTTAAGCCATGGAATTCTTAGTGTTGTTCTATATGTATTACAGTGAATACACATAATGCCAGAGAATGGGTAAAAATTAGTACATGTTGAGTAAGAATATTTTTGTAGAAAGATAGTTAACTTGTCTAACCTTTCTTTTAGGTGTCATTTCACTTCATTTAATATAAACTTCAGTAGATGCTCATGAGAGATGTAATATTTGAAGATATGATGTTATATTACCTGTAGCCAGGTAAGTCCATACATCAAAATGGTCTTTTTTAAATCCTTTAAAATATTTTGAAATATAAAAAGATTTTCCACCAGTGTGGAAGTTGAATATAGACCTAAGACTGGACAGACCCTCCAAAATCAGTTCATTACTAAATGGTAAACCTTATGATGCACATTTCTCTTACAGTTTCTACTGTGGAATCAGAAAACAATAAATGCCTTATATTTTGATCATACAAGTTATAAGATGACATAACCGCTTTGTGGGGAATTGCTGGCTCTGCATAATAGAACAGATAAGGGAAAGTATTTGTTCTTTGTAACTCCAATGCAACTGCTTCGCTCACCGTGGCCTTGAAGATAGCAGAAAAAAAGTATGTACAACTCTGATTTCCAGGTGCAAAAAGGAAGTGTTCTCCCCTCATTTCTCAGTTTGTGAATTAACCTCATCTCCCCCATGGTTCTCATCCTGATAACAGCAAAGAAGTAATGAGGTAGTGTTTGTAGCTGCTTTTTTCTAGATAACTTGACTATATGATCACGTGAGTTGTAAGTGACTGTTAAAAAGTATATAAGCCTCCTGATTTTGCTCTTCAGGGGGAACCCCTTGCAAGTGCTTGGGAAATCCATGTCACTTTGGAGTCCCCCCACTACAGCTATAACTTTCATTTAAATAAAAGCTTCTGCTGATCTGACCCAAAAGTATGCTTTGTGTGTTTCCACAACACTACCAAGTATTTTATTTTGAGTGGAAAATGGATATGAGCATTAGGTTTCCCACAACACTCCTTTATTTCATTGTAATACTTCCATTTTATCATAATACAAAAATAACAGACCAGTGAAATAAAATACAAACTAAATTAGAACAGCAAGTTTTACTAGCATCATAAAATAGTATAATCACAAAGAAAAGTAAAAATAAGAAATTCATTTTAGATTTACATTCTTGAGCCTTAGTACTGGAAGCAGAGCTAGTTAAAGAAATATATTTGATACAAAACTTGAGCACAAGACAGTGTATGTTGACCTGTAGCTAAGCAGGAAGCTAAACATTGTTTTCATCTACTGAAGCATTTGTAAAGTTTAAGGCCCCTTTGGATTTAGATTGTCTGGTTTGACATTGTAAAATTTAAGGTTACAAAGGATCATTAAGTGTAATTTAAATATTACCGGCCACTTGATTCCACCATTTTTTCTTATATAGAGCCCTATCACTTGAGTTATACTAAATAAATTCAGCCCTCAGGAGACTAAATTGTTGTGAGCCACAGTGACAACAGGAGAAATCGAACTACCTCTATTACCTGATGACACAGAATCATGAAATGATAGAAAAGTAGAGCAGGAAGATTACTCAGGATGACACTGTCATCTAGTACAACCCCCTAGCAGAGGTAGAATCATAGCTAGCCAAACTATCCCATACAAATCCTTGTTTAACATATTACTAAAACTACAACATCAACCCTGTCTCAACCACAAAGCATAGCTTTGCCACTGGTACAGGAGACCAATGGCAGTAAGTGTCTTGCTGTTGCAAGGGTTGTTGAAAGAACACTCATAGTTTCATAGTAGTTTCATAGTAGCTAGGGTCAGGAGGGACCTGAACAGATCATCTCGCCTGACCCCCTGCCACAGGCAGGAATGAATGCTGGGTTCACAAGACCCCATGGTTCCAGATTTTGGCCACCCCAACTGTAAAATATTGCTTTCTGAACTCCAACCTAAACTTATTCTCCATCAGCTTATTACCATTGTTCCTTGTCACCCCGGGTGGTGCTGGGGAGAAAAGATCTCTGCCTATTTGCTGTTGATCCCCCTTGATGAGCTTGTAGGCAGCCACCAGGTCCCCCCTCAACCTCCTCTTGCTCAGGCTGAACAGGTTCAGGTTCTTCAGTCTCTCTTTGTAGGGCCTGTCCTGCTGTCCTCTCACCAAGCGGGTGGCCCTCCTCTGAACCCTCTCCAGGATGGCCACATCCCTTTTGTAGTGCGGCGCCCAGTACTGGACACAGTACTCCAACTGCGGCCTGACTGAAGTTGCATAGAGGGGGAGTATCACCTCTCTAGACCAGCTTGAGATGCACCTTTGGATGTATGACAAGGTATGGCTGGCCTTGCTGGCTGCGTTCTGGCATTGGTGGCTCATGTTCATCTTGGAGTCAATAATGACTCCAAGATCCCTTTCTGCCTCTGTGCTGTCAAGAAGGGAACTCCCCAGCTTGTATGTAATCTGTGGATTCCTTCTCCCAAGGTGCAGCACCCTGCATTTGTCTACGTTGTACCCTATCCTATTCTCATCTGCCCACTTTTGTAGTCTGTCTAAATTTAGTTGCAGCCTCTCTCTCCCTTCAAGTGTGTCCACCTTGCCCCACATCTTGGTGTCGTCAGCAAACTTGGACAACATGCTTTCCACCCCTTCGTCCAAGTCACTGATGAAGATGTTAAACAGTGCGGGCCCAAGGACTGAGCCCTGGGGTACCCCACTACTTACATCTCTCCAGGCTGAGTACAACCTGTCCACCACTACTCTCTGGGTGTGCCCCATCAGCCAATTTTTACCCATCCAACTGTGCAGTCATCAATACCACAGTTGCTTAATTTATTGATTAGGATGGGGTGAGAGACAGTGTCAAAGGCCTTCTTAAAGTCTAGAAAGACTACGTCTACAGTGACACCATCATCCAAAGATTTAGTTACTTGGTTGTAAAAGGCAATCAGGTTGGTCTGGCAGGACCTGCCTTTGGTGAACCCATGTTGATTGCCCCTGAGCATGATCTCCCCTGCAGGCCCCCCACAGATGTGCTCCTTGATGATCCTCTCCAAGAGCTTCCCGAGCACCAAGTTGAGGCTTACAGGCTTATAATTACTTGGGTCCTCCTTCCTCCCCTTCTTAAAAATAGGGACCACATTAGCCAGTTTCCAATCCCCTGGCACCTGGCCAGATGAATGCTCATACAGCCAGGCCAAAGGCTCTGTGATGACCCCTGCCAGCTCCCTCAACACCCTTGGGTGGAGGGCATCTGGACCTGCAGATTTAAAAATGTCTAGCCTTTCCAAAAGATCCTGCATTACATCTGTACTGACTAAAGGCTTGATAGAGCTATTGTCAAGATTGTCCCTGCCTCTGGTAGGTGGGATATCCCTGTCCCTGTTCAGGAAAACAGAGGCAAAGAAACTGTTAAAAATATCAGTTTTCTTGTCTGGCATGGCCACTAGATTGCCGTTTGTGTCTTGCAGGGGCCCTATATTTCCTGGTGCCCTCTTCTTGCTCCCAATGTACTTGAAAAAGGACTTTTTGTTGTCCTTAATCCTGGATGCTAGCCTGAGTTCCATCTCTGCGTTGGCCTTCCTAATAGCCCTCCTATACTCCTGGGCCAAGGAGGAGTACTCCTCCTTGGTGATAGCTCCTCCCTTCTACTAGTTGTACACCTCCCTTTTAGTCCGCAGGCATTGCTGAATGCCCTTGTTGAGCCAAGGTGGTTTCTGAGCACTCTTACTCACCTTGCTTCTCTCAGGGACTCTTATCTTTTAGGCCTGGAGGATTGCCCCCTTAAGGTATGACCATCCCTCATGGGCTCCCATCTCCTCTACCTTCTGGGCCCTTAGTGCCTCCCCCACTAGTCTCCTAAGCTCATTGAAGTTGG
>JAGPOW010000261.1:225609808-225666091 GCA_030014935.1 Caiman crocodilus | reverse complement strand
AATGGCTGCTGCCTCATGGCTAATGGCTGACCCTCTTCTTCCTCGGGGCCTTTTATCCCCTCTCTGACCTCAGCAGCCCAGTCCAATCGAAACTGCCAACCCAGGTCACAAGCCAACCCATATCCCAAGCATCCCTGGTCACCTGAGCTGAGCGCAGGTCCCCAGGCCGGGTCACTTCCCCCGCCCGGGAGACTACAGTATCCCCACCCGGGCCCAGGCCTCTGTCATGCAGACAAGGATGAGATCCCCACCCTGAGTGATTCACCAGCAGCCTCTTAGGCTGACACAGGGAGAGATCTCTGGAGAGGGGCACCCATGGCGGCATTTCTGCCACAGATATAGAAATACAGGCTATGAGAAGCATCAGAGATGCCAGATAAGATCCACTTCCATGGGAGTCTAGATGTGGTTAGGGTGGGGTGAAGGAGAAGTTTGAAGCCTCACAAAGAGAACAGGAGAAGAGACTGGAAGATTGCATGTGAGGAACTGTCTCCTGTAATTTACTGTCAAAATTGTGTCAGGTGAAGATATAACATCTTAGGCAGACTAGGTGACCTCATCTAGGCTCCATCCTGTCACTGCTGGTAGGATGGAGATCCCTGGGCCAGGCTCATAATACCTGTAGCTGGCACAATGGTGCATTGGTCAGGGACAGCAAACTAACCTTGTTAATAGAGAATCAGATGGATCTACAGTTCAGAGCCATGGCAGGGGTAGAGGCCGTACAGCAAACATTGGGTTTGGTCGCCCAAATACTACAGCAGCAGCAGCAACAGGGGGCTAAACAAATGGCCTTAAATTTAGATGAAGAGCTAATGAAACAGCAAGAGATGATTCAGTGTAATTTAATAGACTTTAATAGACTTTTGGGTTCCTGAATTGATGTTGGAGAATGGGCCAGAAGCTTTTTTAGAAAGTTTTGAGAGAACAGCTATTGCCACAGGCCTAGATCAAAGTAAGTGGGTGGCAAAGCTTGTGGAGGGGAAGTATATTAGTCGGTCAAGGCCAAGCAGCATATCATAACATTTCTCATTTGGAGGCACTGAATTACGATCAAGTGAAGGAAGAAATTTTATACCAACTTGATGTTACATTGGAGTCATATAGGCAGCTCTTTAGAGCCTCCAAAAAGAAAGGAGGATAAATCCCCCAAAGTGGTTGTTACAGAGGCTGGGAGGTTTTTGAATAGATGGTTAAAACCATCAGTAACTTTGCTTGAAGAAATTGTAGATATGATATTGCTACAGCAGTATTTGAATGATCTTGAAGAAAATACCCAAAGGTGGGTGAGTCTGCATCACCCTAAGAATGTCTACAGAGGCACTGAAACTTGCACAAGTCTTTGTGCACGAGGAGAAAGGCCCCTTGAAAAAAAATAAGCCTGGCACTTATGCAAGTGTGAAGTATGTGGAGTGACTAGTGTATTTGGAAAATAAGACCCCAAATAGACCTCTAATGGCTGGGATCACATTCTTTCAGTGTGGTAAAAAGGGGCATATGGGCAGTGTTGGTTTAACTAATTTGCAACTGTATGTACCTCAGCCAGAGGTCCAGAGAGGCCAAGGGTGAATGCATTGGACCCTGAGAGATATCGCCCATAGAAATGATTGGTTGTAGCTTAGACCAGACAGAAGTAGGGAAGCATAGAACTAAACCCTCAGTCTTGGCTGAAGTAGCAGGACTGAGCCATCATAGATGCAGGCTGTGATCAGATGCTTGTGAGGCAGGGTCTGGATTCCTTTAGGAGCAGGGCAAGAATGGGAGCCTATTAAGATGGTTTGCCTACATGCTCAATGGTCAACCTACCCTAGAGTAAAGGTGTAGGTGACAGTGTGAGGCATCACAAAGGAGTTATCAGTGGTCATAGCAGCAGATCTCCTGTACCCCATGGTTTTAGGACAAGACCAGCCAGAAATTCTCCAGCTGTTACAAAACATGAGAACAGAAAGATTTGATGGAGATATTATTAGGAGAAGAGGCCCCGGAAGAGGTAGAAGGGGAAGCAACCTTATTGTGGGATATGACTTTTATACATGGTGCCCAGATTAGAGGCATGCAGCATGAAGAACCAGCATTCCATGCTGTGTGGGAATCTGAAATCGCCTAAAATGAGCAGCAAGTAGTACAACCTGACCCATGTGAGGAAGGGGTGGGGGGGACAACGAAATAGTAGCACAAATAATGGTTCCCAGTCTCATTGTTGGGATTTGATGTGATTAGCACATGCTAATCTGTTGGGGGGTCACTTGGGGAAAGAGAAAACCATGGCTTGGTTATTAAGCTATGGCCTGGGTGCTATCAGGATATAGAGCAATTTTGTGGTAGTTTCCCAGAATGTCAGCAGGTTAGTTTGAAGAAGCCCTTCAAGGTACCTTTGCAGAGTTTGCTAATAAAAGAACCATTTGCACATATTGCATTGGATGTGATTGGTCTGTTACCTAAGAGCACTGGAGGGCACCAGTTTGTGTTAGTATTGCTAGATTGTGCCACTAGTGTCATCCTGAGGCAGTGCCATTAAGAGCTGTGACGAATCCAAAGGTTGCGGAAGGGTTTTTAAAATGGGTTTTATGAGTAGGGCTTCCATGGGAGATTGTTACCAATCAAGGCACAAATTTCATGTTGCATGTCATGAAAGTCTTGTGTCAGGTCCTACGCATAAAACACCTATACACAGTATACCATCCTCAAACCAATGATTCGGAAGAATGGTTTAATGGGACACTTAAAGCTATGCTGTGACAGTGTGCCCAGGAAGACCCCTGCCGATGGGATCTATTAATCCCACCTTTGTTGTTTGCAGTTAGGGAGGCTCCTCTGACTAAGTCAAATGGTGCACATTCTAACAAAGCCTATGGTCCCATACCCCATGAGAACTATTAGATGTTGTTCGTGAAGAGTGGGAGAGAGAGGGAGATAAAGGGACTGCCCCTTCCCAGTTCATAGTATTATAGAAGGAGCATCTCACCAGAGCTAATCAAGTGGTCAGAGACAATTTAAGGAAGGCTCAGGTGAGACAAAAGCAACAGTAGGATGAGGGAATGGCAGAACAGGAGTTTCAAGCTGGACAAAGGGTTCTGGTCTTATTGCTCAGTTTGACTAGTAAATTCTTGATGTGCTAGCAGGGCCCTTTTCAAATAACATGTAGGGCTGGTCCAGTAGATTGAGGGGTTGTGGCCAGGACATCATAAGGAAAAGCATGTACATTAACTTATTCAAATTCTGGAGAGAACTAGAAGGGGTCTTGGCTACCCCTATTATGGAAAAAGAAGAATTTGGAAGGGAACCTGGGGAAGATGCTGATAGGGAGGTGCAATCAGAAAAAGTTTTCATGGGGGATACTCTGACAGGCTCAAAGGACTCAAATTATTGTAGATTTTTTATTAAGTATTTAGTGCAGTTCAAGAGAGAATAAGGAGTGCAGTGCATAAGATTGTAACACTGGAAGGCTCTGTTGTGAGGGATTGTTGGAGAAGGATTCCTTACCATTGCTACCATTTAGTGCAGGATGAGATAAAGATGCTTAAGCAAGGAATGATTACACTCTTGCATAGTCTTTGGAGAAGCCGTATAGTAACAGTCCCAAAAAAAGATGACATATTATGGTTATGTGTTGATTTCCATAAACTAAATGCAATCGCACAGTTTGATTTGCTTCCCATGACTCAGGTAAGGGAATTACTGGAAAGGATAGGATAAGCCAGGTTCATTTCCTAGATCCCAGGTCCAGCATCCATTTGTAGGCTCCAGAAAAAAACTCTGTTAAAAGTTAGAAAAAGATTAGTATGGAAAACCAATAATAAAAGTGATGTTTCTATACAAATGGGAATCATAAAAAAAAAAAAAATTTGGAAGGACCCTTTTTAGTAAAAGTGTAACTTTGAACTTTTGCCATCTGGGCTAAGGGGGAAGGGGAAAGCCTACCTCGTGGCTGTGGGGGAAATTGGTGAGGGGTGATTAATCCCTTAATTCGAACAGGCCAGGGACAAAAGGGTTCTGGAACCTTTCGCCCTACTTCTCTTTTTCCCATCCAAAAAGAATCCGAAGACAATGTAAGAAATAAATGCTTTACTTACAAACTGAAAATCCACGTAGACACACTCAGTAAAATCCACCACGAAGCACTTAAATGCCTCATATGCACATCTGCGCCGGCAGTTCCCTTTACAACAATCTCCGCAACCTCAAACCTCAAACCTTAGGGAACTCGAGAGCTCTTTAACACCTATCGGATGCAACCTATCCGATGGGGGCGTCCGGGGGGAAAGGGAGCCATGGACACAGGACCTTGGCGAGGGTGATCAGGCCTCTCCATTGTCGTGTAGGTCCCGCCTTCCCTTTTCCCGGGCTTTGTTTTTATACTGCCCCAACAGCCAATTAGATTGGGTCTTTCTTCCCGCGCTGAGCGAGCTGTATGAGCTGGGGATTTTGTTGCATGCATGCTTCGTGCGGCTAATTGGGCTGCACCCGCTGTTTCCCCGTGCAGCGAGCGCAGCTTGCTGGCATTTGGTCACCTTTATTCAGACACACTGGCTTTTGGTCACTACTTATTTATCACAATGGCACAAGAATGGCTGCAGTTGGGAAGTCTGCAAAAGAGTTGAATGTATTAGTTGAATGTGCAAACAGGAATCTAAATTTTTTTTTGAATCTGCTGATATTCACTAATTCTTAGTTCTATTTTATGTTCAGAATATATTCTGTGCTGGCCAACACAGCAGCACTTTTACTAACATTACTGGCTTTGGACATTTTATTTATGGCTGCACTTGGACAAATATAGCAACTGATCATGAGACGGACATCCCATGAGTGGGACATGCATCAAATCTGTCAGGAGAATCTGCTTTAGGTGTGAGTACCTGAAATCTGCTGGAACCATAATAGCTAGTTATAGTGGAATAGTTGGAGCCTATGGGCACAAGTCTGTGGCATCACATGACACACAGTTGCATGTTCTCAGTGCTGCAAGGGTGGACTACCTGAGCATGCGCTGCTCTATTTTTTTTTTTTAGGTATTTTGATCTGGATATCCAGGAGTCAAAAAAAAAAAAAAGGAGCAGCGCATGCCCAGGCAACATGTGCTACTAAAAGGCAGAGGTGGGCTGCCTGGAGCCACACTGTAGCTGCCAGCCAGGCTCCACATGACAGGATTGCTCCAGGACCCCAGGTAAAGCTTCTGGGGCCAGCACAGTGCTGACCCCAGCCTCCCCAACCACCTCCAGGGTAACTTGCCGTGTGCCAAAGCGCATGGGGCACAGGCATTCCCTGGAGACAAGTAGGCATAGCACAAAGTGCACAGCTGCTGCTTGTCCCTGGGGATCCAAACTTGCATGCACATCTGGATGTGCCCTATGATAGTATTCTGGAAGACTGGCCAGACAGAAGGCTTTATTACTTAGTTTAATAATCGTATACCTTGTTGTGCAGCCTTATCACCCCAAAGAAGCTAGGAAGCAAAACATAGAGGTGATGAAAATTAAGAGCTATTGATCACTGCAGAAACTTTCAGATTTCATAAAAGAAATCTAATTAAAGGTGAATCTCTTCTCATTTATGACATAGCTATGGAAATTGTCAGAATATTGCTATTTTAAGGATAGACTTAATGAAGCCCTCAGAGTCAGATTTGTGTCAGTTACTTGAAGCCATCCAAAAGAGGCTTTTGGAAGAGGAAAACCTCACTTTAAATATGCTGTTGAAATTGGCAGCACTTTAAATATGCTGTGGAAATGGCAGCAAAAGTTGCTGTACAATTGTATGGAGGACTTCCTATGGAAATAACAAATGGATGAGTTATTAAATATGCAATGGAAAAGATAGTATATGCAGCAACCAAATGTATCCTGTTGATGTGAGAGAAGATCCCTAACCTCAATTAATGGCTGGTTTAAGGAACTTTTTTGCTCAAATTGCTATAAAAAGGGGCATATCAAGGCAGTGTGCTGTGCTAAAAGAAATAAAGACAACAATAAAACATGATACAGTATAACCTCATAAACTGGGATATCAAAAATCCAGAATTGTCAAAAATCTGGCACGTCTTAAAACTATACTCCATTGGGGAATGACAGTGGCCGGTCCCTGAGCAGGAAGTTTGCACATGGTGTGCATGTGGCAGCTGCTGCCATTCACCACCCTGTGCTGCTGCTCTGCATGCAGCCACTGCTGCAGGAGCAGATGCTGCTCCCTCTCCCTTCCCCTGCTGCTCCAGGACTGGCTGCCACTCCAGTTTAAAAAATCCAGAATTTTCACACTTCTGGCAGGTGCTTGGTCCCAAGCATCCTGGATTCATGAGGTTATATTGTACAGAGAAAGGAATAATAATGGATGTGTCTAAACAAGACATTATCTGTGCAGTAGCCTAATAACACTGCACAGTAGTGTGCTGGGCAAAACCAGTGCTAATATGCTACTGTGCAGTAGTGCAAATTACTGTGCATTGATTTAGTACTTGGGTATCCAAGTACTAAACTTAATGCACAGTAACTACTGCACGTTAATGAATGTGTAGACCCATCCAATGTGTATATTATTGGGGCAGTAATGACAGAGATACATGTGCGTCTATGTAACATGAACAAGAATGATAAATCAGCCATTTGGCTGACATCCTGGATTACAGGAAGAACGTGCAAAATGAAGTTAGATATAGGCTCTGTAATGTCTTTTCACTCAAGTTCAGAAAACAAAGAGAAACTTGATTTTTTTTTAAAGGAAGATATCAGTTTCATGAAAAACGTATACAAGAGCAAAGATTATGCCAACTGGGCTCACATGAATCCATATAGAATATCATAATAAGCAATGCCTCTTAGACCTGACCTATATTTCACTGAAAGATTTCACGATTGTAGGGTTAAGAAATGTGGGGTTGTGAATGGTTATAGAATTCCAGTCCAGGGTAGTCCTTTTTAAAGATGCTGCAGGTACTTTTGAAGGTCCATTAAAAAAACAGTGAAACAGTAGTTAGAAGGTATGTTAGAAACAGACCTCCAAAGTGTTTATGGGTAATGGAGGAATTTTAAAACATTCTAAAACTGGAATAATAAATGAAAGTGCACAAGCCACATTTCACAAGGGTGGGCCAATTCCTTACAGTGTAGGTACTGAATTGAACCCCTAGAAAGAGGTGTATTTTCTAACATAGCCTGGAGTGAGTGGGGCACTTCCTATAGTGTCAACTGTGGGAGCAGAGAGTGGAGAAACACTTGAAGTTGGGGTGTGTGTGGAGACATTAAGGTTACTATAAACCCTGTACTGAAAGCTGATACATATCCACTATGTTAAAATGAGGGGACGGGCAGCAATTTAGCAAAATTTGATTTATCATAAGCTTATTTACAGATGGAAGTAGAAGATTTAGAGGTTTATCTTATCATAGACATGCAAAAAGGATTGTACTGTACTAGTACAACAGGCTAATGTGATTGGCATCGTTTCCTCTCTTGCTATATGGCAAAGAGCAATGGATTGCTCTCAAGTGTTACAAGGCATTTAAAAAATACAGAGCTATTTGGATATTATTATTGTGACTTCTGAAAATGATGAATAACATCAGAGAAATTTGAAGAGTATTAGAATATGTAGAACAGGGGTGTCAAACATATATGGCCTCACAGGCCAGATGAGTAACTAGGGTCCAGTCCATGGGTTGAAATAATGGCATGGAACACATTATTAAATGGCATGGAGCCATTATTATGAATAAGCCCCCTTCCTTGTCTGGCCACCCACATGCTGGATTCAGCACCCAAAGTGCCTGCTCTGGTCAAATTGGGCTGCAAGTGGTATGTGATTCAGCTCCAACTGATCTGGGACAGATGTTGCATGCAGCGCGGTTCCCGTATCAATTGGAGCAGGTATTGCAGGCGAGCCAGAGTGGGCACTGGATCCAGTGTGTGGGGGACCCACAAAGCACCTGCCAGATGATGCCTCCCAGATTATGCCTGTCAGATTCAGCACCTGCTTTGGGGTGCAGTCTGGGACTGCACTGCACATGGCATCCACTCTGGACTGGCTGGAATGGGTGCTGCATGCCGCCGACATCCTGGACCATCCAGGGAGGGTGCCATGGACACTGGATCCGGCATGCGGAGCTGGAAGCAAGGTCCTGGACTGGCCCCACATGAGGTCGGCACCAAGGTTTGGATGATGTGGCTCTGTGGGACAGATATTGGACACTCCTAATCTAAAAGAATATGGGTTGCAAGCAAAACATGTGAAATATGAACTTTTCAGAGAGTCAGTTGCTTATTGTGGACATGTTATTGATGCTCAAGGCCTTCATAAATATCAAGAGAAGATTAAAGCAGTTCTGAAAGCCCTGTGAACAAAAAATGGTTCCCAACTTGGATCTTCTCTAGAATGTATTATTATTTTAGTAGACCTGTACCAAATCTAGTGACTATTGTATTCTTTAAATCAGCAGTTCCCAATCTGTGGTACATGTGCCATCATTGGTACACAGGCAACCTGTCAGTGGTACACGTTAACAGACTTATTGTAATTACAAAATTTACATAAGCATAGTACATAGGATATTTGATTTCTATATACGTCTTCTTCATTTGATTTCTGGCACCATCTAGTGGTAGTCATAGAATACAGCTCTCATGACTGCAGTCAAATGCGGGCAAATGATTATTTAATAAAGAGGAATGCACGTAAATATGCACTTGCACCTCTATATGTAGAATGGTCTGTTTTCTCTTAAACTTTCTAAAATTTCTGTGCAGGTTCACGATCTTGGCTTCAGTTGCATGAGGGTGATTTTTTTTTACAGTTTGTAGTGTTATGCACAGCAGGCATTACAATTGAAATCTGATGCATAAATACTAGTAATACTGCAATGGAAAGGTGGATGACTTCAACTTCTCTGAAGAGAGAGCACACTGAAACAAAGGGCACCTCTGAATCAAGGGAGCTTAAAGAAGCTACTGATTTACAGGGAAGTAGTATAGCTCATGCTGTTGGATTAAGTGAGGAGGCCATGGGTACTTCTGAAACACACCTGGCTGCTGCAATAGTTGCTAAGTGCAAGATTATCAGAAGGTATGATCCCAGCTATTTGGAATTTAGATTTATGCGGAGTGGTGAAGAAAGTGAACCAATACCTCAGTGCTTGATTTGCTATAAACTTTCAAACCATTGCATGAAACCTCTTCTTCAGCAGCATTTTCATACAAAGTATAACTTTTAAAGACAAACCTCTTGATTTTTTTCAAAAGAAAACTCAACTCCAAAACAGTAAGAAAACAATAATGACTCTAAGTGGTATCAATTCAAGGGCTTTGGAAGTATCATATAAAGTAAGTTTAAGGATCACCCAGATAGGGAATGCCCATATGATAGGTGAGACGCCTGTGCTTCCTTCTGCAAAAGGCAAGATTTCATCTGTTCTTGGAGAGAGATTTGCAAAACAGCTGGATGTTGTTTCTTTGTCAAACACAATACAATATCAAGAAAAATTGAATATATGGCTTGTCAAGTGAAAGAAAGTTAATTGAAAGTGTCAAGGAAAGCAAGTACTTTTTGTTGCAATTAGATGAAAGTACAAATATAACAAATTTTTCTTAGCTTCTTGCATATGTAAGGCTTGAAGCAGATATTGCAGTTAAGAAAGGTTGTTTGTTTTGTGAAGCTCTGTCAAGTTGTATAATAGCAGAACAGATATTCAAGAAACTGGATAACTTTATAACCAATGAAAGATGACAGTGGTAAATTGTATTGGTGTGTGTGCCAATGAGGCATGAGCCATAGCTGGCAAGTCAGGAGGCATTCTGGCAAAAGATAGAGAAATTGCACCCGCTGCCAAATTGACTCACTGCATTTGTACATCATAAGGCTCTAGCAACCAAGATGATGCCTTTCAATCTTAAGGTTATTTTAGATCAGGCAGTAAAGGTGGTCAATTCAATCAAACCAAGGCCTCTCAGTTTACTACTGTTTTTTCTTCTGTGCAACCTAATGGGGAGTGAGTATGAAAACCTGCTTCACCATACCAAAGCAGGGGTATTTCTCATGGAAGTGTGACCCATCTGTTTGAACTGCATTCTGAGTTGCAGATTTTTCTCAGTGACTTTAATTTTGAGTTTTCAGACAGTTTCACGGATGAGCTGTGGTTGGCAAAGCTTGCTCATTTGGCAGATGTATTTATTACATTTGTGTGAAATTTCACCACCAGTTTTGTTTCAACACTATTCCGACTCGTTTCGAGATTGAAATAGTGAAATCAAAACAAAACAGATATTGCCAAAAGAGCCTTGAAACAAAATGAGGCAAGCTGAAACATTTCGCTGTTTTGATGCTGTTTCAACGTTTTGTTAATAGACTATAATGGGGAAGGCCAAAACAGCCTATAACTTAGTCATTTTTGGCCTGATTTGAATGAAACTTGCAGAAATGGTAGCTCCCTGTGATGGCATGAAACCTGCCAAGTTTCAAGGAGATAGGTCCCGGGGTTTGGGGAAACTGCACCCGAAAGTCTTGAAAGCAAAACTTGGATCACGTGTATGTGTTAAACCATAGTGGGGTCAAAACTGCATGCCTGCTAGCCCCTGCTGAGGCCACAAAGCCTGCCAAGTTTCAAGGAGATAGGTGCAGGGGGTTGGGGAAAACTGTACCCTCAAGCTGCGGACCAGCAAAACTCATGACATCAGTGACACTGTGTGTGTTAAGGTGCAGCAGGGTGAAAGCCACAGGCCTACTAGCCCCTGCTGAGGCCACAAAGCCTGCCAGCTGTCAAGGAGATAGGTGCAGGGGTTTGTGGGTTCTGGGGCCCTGCACCTCTAGCTGCTGATGGGCAAAACTGACACAGTCAGTTGCACAAGCACCCGTGTCATGAGTTTTGCCTGTGTTGTGGGAGAAAACTGCCTGGAGTTCATTGTCTAGCCACATAGGAATCAGGCAACACGGATAAAGGCTTTGCTGCAGTTTATTTGCTCGAGCAAATGACCGTAAGCCAGCAAAGAGGCAAAATGGCCCCAACTGAAGGGTGGGGCGTTCTTTTATACTTTTACAACAAGGCAAGATGACAGGGTTAACAAATAAGCAATACTTGTGGTGATCATTTCTTTATCAGCATTTTTCGGTTTTAGCTGAATTAGTACTTTCTCAAAAGCAAAAGTTATGAACTATTTTATTTCAGGGTAATAGCTTCTTTGCCCATCACAGTCCCCCCTTTGTTCCAAACTTCCAGAGGGAGTTTTAGAACACCTTTTTAAGTATTCAAATTCCCATGGGGTTAGGTTTTGATGATTGTTGCTGGATATGTGTACAAACTGACCATATATTTTTACTTTTCTTTGCATAAATTGTTGTCCTAAAGAACATAAACACTGGAAACAGCACAACAGGCAGACTACAGTTATAACAATTCCAATTGTACTTAATACAAAAGGTCTAAGCCATCCCATAGGGGAAGGGAACCAATCAGCAAGCCAGCTAAGAGATGTGTCTTTGGGGATTTTAGCTATATCTTTGGTGTTTTGGACATGGACAGACGCATCATTGAGGTGTGTTTGGACTATGGTAAAAGAGCTGTTAATCCATACACAACATTCTGGTCCAGTGACTGTGCATGCACCTCCTTGGGCAGTGAGGAGGAAATCAAGGGCTATACAATTTTGAATTACCATTTGTCAGAGTTCTTCTTGGCTGTCAACCAAGGTTGCGACAGCCTTCGAGAGTTCCTTGTGACCTTTGCTGAATTTGTGAGCCATGATTTCTATTACGGCTTGAAAGCGTAATGTATATCTTCCAAGACACACAGTGCCTACTCCTGGGAGCATACCTGCAAGGGAACATCCAAGTAATACTCCTTTGGTAAGTGAGGTTGTTTGATATTTGTTTACTATATCACAGCTTCCTTGCAAATCCCTTTTGTTTCGCCATCTGCCCTGTGGAAGGTGCATGGCGAAGGACATAGAGGGTTTTAGTATTGCCGGATAGCAGGTACCTTTTCCTTTAACAGGGATTTTGTAGTAGGCGTAGGAGCCACAGACCCAGTATTGCCCTTCTAAAGCAGAGAGGTCTGAATAGGGAGGTATACAGCCACTATTTCCCAATCCTAGCACTCCTCACTCACCTTTTGATTTAAAGGAAGGGTTTGCAGTTCTGTTGTAGAAGCATTATCCCAAGGAGGTATTATGGTACAAACAATATCACAGGGTATTCTTTAAGTTGGGGACAGGTTTTCATTCAGGATTAATGCTGTTGGTTGTTTTCTTTGCTGTAAAAGTCATTGTAAGAGTTGCAAAAAGTAGGAGTTTGTGTATGATGATTACGCCAATCTCCCCCCGTAGAATAATGAAGACATGTGCTTGTACCTAAGTTTAAGCAAGAACTTTCTGAACAGTTTACATAGAAGCACCAATCTCCAATGACTGGCACAACTAAGCAGTACTCTCATTTATTTTGTTCCCAAGTTTTGTTAGGGAGATTGGAGTCACAAGATGGATTTAGGAGTGATTCTACTGGTCCCAAGGGGATAGGAATCATAGGGATCCCTCCTTGAGCGTGGAGAGGAAGATGGCTACACGCCCAGCAGTTACTTTGGTTTTCTGCTTTAGCAGCTTGTGTGATATACTGAAGGTAAATGTTGTTATTAGACTGGAGATAAAGGTTGCTACTAGATGTACATAGGCTAGGACTGGTAGGTGTAAAGAGTTGTGGGCTTAAAGGCCAGTCTTTGAGGAGCGCAGACCAGAGTTTGGGGTCCGGCTTTACACACATCTCTGCTATACTAGCACTGAGTCTATACTCTATTATAATTTCTTGACACGAACAGCATAAAGAGGTGGGATGCAGTTGGACATTGTTTATGGTGGATTTAGAGGCCTCCTAGCTAGTTTTCTTGAGGGTTGCAAGCTGGTTTTGGGGACAAATACAACAGGTGGATATAGCTGCTGAGCTTGATATGCTTAAAGGAGAAAGGAGCAAAAGTAATACTAATATAAGAGCCATAGTGACAGTTTAAGTATTTCGGGTAAGTTTAAGTTTTATGCCCGAAAGTGGACTACTAGTCCATGAACTATTCGGTGTTTCGTCTTCTTCTGGTCTACCCCTGTCACGGTCAGGTAGACGTGTGGTGCTCCCAACGAAGTCTGCAGTCATCTTCTTCTGGCTTTCCCTTTCCCAGGTTGGGAAAGCTTGTGTTGGAGCCGATCCTGGGCTCTGATGAAACTTCTCTTTTCTTTGTGCGAGTATAATATCCTTTTCTGCTATCTTTATGGCGGTGTGGGAGGTTAGGAGGACTTGATAAGGTCTTTGCCACCTTGGTTCAAGAGGAGACCGTTTCCAAGTTTTTATGTACACCCAGTCTCCAGGTCGAATACGATACATGGGAACATCGGCAGGTAAGGGTTGACTTAAAGCAGCATATCTATGGAGAGATTTTAACTGAGACTGTAAAGATAAAATATAAGAAGTGAGTCTTTATCACCTAAAAGAGAGGAAGTATGAGCCGGTAGTAAAGGAGAATGTTGTGGAACAGGGTGTGCAAACAGCAGCTCCTAAGGGCTGAGATTTAGTTTTCCCCTGGATGTGGTTCTGATGGACGTAAGAGCTAGTGGGAGAGCTTTAGTCCATTTTAACCTGCTCTCAGCACATAGCTTTCCAATTTTTTGTTTCAGAGTCTGATTCATTCTCTCTACTACTTTTGAGCTTTCTGGGTGCCAACGGGTATGGAATTTCCATTCTATTCCCAGGCAGCTGGCCAATGTTTTATTTATGTCAGCAGTAAAATGTGATCCTTGATCTCTTTCAATGATACGTGGTGGGCCAAACCCGGGTATAATTTCATTAAGGAGTATTTTTACTACTTGTTGTGCTGTAGCTCTTCTGATGGGGAAAGCTTCAACCCACCCCGTGAATTGGTCAACAATTACTAGGAGTTTTTTGTACCCATTGTCTTTAGACATATCAGCAAAATCTATCTGTAGTCTTTCAAAGGGAGTATAAGCCCAGGGGCGGGCTCTGGGGGGGTCCTGATTTTTCTCCTTTGATATTAAACTTTTTGCATATACTGCAGTGTTCTAAAAGCCTTTTTGCTTCCTGGTAGACTCTGGGTGCGTAGCACAGCCTATTAGTGATAGCAGCAAGTTTTTCGCACCCTAAATGCTCGCTTTGATGGAGTTGTTGTAGATAAGGTCTAAGGGCTGCTTTAGGTAGCACTATCCTTCTGTCCAGCGATCGCCATATTCCATCTTTTTCACAGGTGGCTCCCACCGCTTTCCATCTTTGTTGTTCTAAAGGCGGTGCAGACTCGTACATTATTGACTTTAGCGATACTCCCAAATATGCCTTTGACTGAGGAATTTGAGTTTGGAAGGCTAGGGTGGATAATGGCTGTGGGGCCACTGCATCGGCCAGGGCATTGCCTTTTGAGACTTGATCTCCCTTTTTGGTGTGGGCTGGACAATGGATTACAGCTATGGCCTTGGGTGACATTATAGTGTGTAGGAGATCATGGACCTGTTTGGCACTTGATAGTTTAGTTCCAGAGGCTGTTATAAATCCTCTTTGTTTCCACAGTTGTCCAGTGGCATGACAGATTCTGAAGGCATACTTAGAATCAGCCCAAATATTTACAGAGTGGCCCAATGCTAATTGACAAGCTCGTGTAAGGGCAGTAAGTTCGGCTGCCTGCGCGCTCAACTGCCCAGGCAGTGGTTCAGCTTCAAGTATTTTAAATGGAGTTACTACTGCATAACCCATTTTTCTAACTTCGTTGACTATTTTTGAAGAGCCATTTACATAAAAAATCAAGTCAGGGTTGTCTAAGGATAAGTCACTGAGATCTGTCCTGGGTTTGTCTGAAAATGCTGCAACTTGAAGGCAATCATGGGAGTCTGGTTCACTGTCGCTGGGTAGAGGTAATAGGGTAGCCAGATTCAGGGTATTGCATCTTTCTATGACCAGGTTTGTGGCCATTAAAAGTGTGGTTTCATATTTATTCATTCTTTGATGAGAAAAATGTTGAGTATTTTTCTGGAGGAGGAGGAGGACCACCGCATGTGGGGCTTTTAGGATAAGTGGGTATCCAAGGATTAATTCCTGGGCTTTCTCGACTATTGTTGCAGCCGTGGCCACTGTGCGAAGGCATCTCACTCCCCCCTTTGCTACCGGATCCAATTGCGTGGAAAAGTAAGCTATTGGGCGTTCAGTGGTGCCTAAGGGTTGGGTAAGTACTCCACAGGCTACTCCTAGTCGCTCATGGACAAAGAGTGTGAAAGGTTTTTGATAATCTGGTAGCCCTAGGGCAGGAGCAGAGGCTAGAGCTGTTTTTATATTGCTGAAGCTGCGGATGGCTTCATGATCCCAAAAGATTGGTTCTTCTGCATCTTTTGTGGTAAGCTGTACAAGTGGCTTGGTTAACTCTCTGAAGGCTGGGATCCAAAAACAACAGAACCTGACCATTCCCAGCAGACCCCTAACCTGACACTTTGTTATAGGTTTGGGAATATTTAGAATGGCTTGGATTCTGTCACCACTAAGGCGCTGTTGGCCTGACTTTAAAATGTGTCCTAAGTATTTAACAGTGGATTTACAGAACTGAAGCTTGTTTGGTACCACCTTGTGACTCTTGGCAGCTAGTGCAGTGAGTAAGATGATGGTGTCCTGGGAAGATGCCTTGGATGAGGTAGAGCATAAGAGTAAATCATCCACGCATCTTAGGAGGGATGAGGAGTTAGGAAAGGTAACATCTTGCAAATCTTTGTGGAGAATCTGAGAAAAAATGCTGGGAGATTCTACATATCCTTGGGGTAACGTTGTCCAAGTCAGTTGAGAAGAACCCCAGGTGAAGGCAAAAAGATATTGGGATTCAGGGTGGATGGGGATGCTGAAGAAAGCAGAACGGAGGTCTACTACTGTATAAACAGCAGTGTCAGGAGGTATTGCAGTTAAAATAGTATTGGGGTTAGGAACAACAGGGTGTCAAGGGATGACATACTTACTAATTTGTCTGAGGTCTTGAACAAAATGATAGATGAGTTTCCTATCTGGGCTGGGCTTAGGCTTTTTCACTGGAAGTATAGGTGTGTGTGGCAGGGCACTGGGCGTGCCTGCCACTTTAGGGCTCTGGAGCTGGCAGCCTCCAGGTGCCTGATGAGGGCACGCATTTTGGGCCTATATAAACACAGGCAGTTTGGCTGCAAGAGCCAGGCAGCAACATCGCCTGGCTGGAGAGCTGCTGGCATGAACACCTGGAGGTAAGGGGGAACTGCAAGGGGATGAAAGGAGGCTCCTGGTCCTGGGCATGACCTGAAACTACACCCTGCCAGGAGTGGGTGGCCTGATGGGGGTCTCAGTGGCGCAGGAGCTCCCAGGAAATGCCAGGCCAGTTACCACCCCGGTGGAAGGCGAGTCAGGGCACCTTAACCCCTTGCCCCTACCGCCACGTGGGTTACCCCATGATTTGGAGGGTCCAGAGGGGAACCTGAGAGAGAGTGAAGGGCTAGAGTCCAGCCCGAGACGAGAGAGTAGCCTCGACTGGCCCAAGCTGGGGCCAGGACCCAGAGAGGGGTCAAAAGGGCCAGGGGGCCCACTGCGAGGAATGCCCAAGAGCCAGGGGTCCTGACTGCCTGGAAGTGGGCCAGGGCAAGTTGCCGAAGGTCCAGGAGGGACCGCACCCGAGAGGGAAAGATGGGTTTCGGCAGCTAAGTAGCTCGGATGACGACAGAGAGGCCACCTGATCATGTAGATTATGGATGGGTCCTGGTAGGACACTTTTGGGGCCCAGCATGGGGGCCGGTGAGAAGATGAACACCTAGATGCCATCAGCGAGGCTTGGGCTGCGGTATTGGGGTGGAAGGAGCCGCAAAGAGCACCCCTGGGCATTGGGGCACAAATGGGAAGCCCCCCGCTTATGGAAGATCTATTAATGAACCAATTAAGATCAAGGTATGGCGGGAGAGAATAGGCGGGAGGTTTGCCCGGAGACAGGTGCGTGGGCCGCATTAAGGGTGGGCTCGAGCAACGACCTGTCACAGTGTGTTACAGGGGGACTGGCAGGGAATCAAAATTCCTTGTTTAGAAAAATCTTCAATTAAAGGCTTGAGTCCCTCAATTGCCTTGGCTTTTAAAGGGTATTGGGATACCCCAGGTGGTTCGACATTGGTGCGAATTAGAATTTTGACAGGATCTGCAGATTTTAGGAGTCCCACCAAGCTGGAGGTGAGGCCCCAAAGTTCTGGGGGTACCTTTTCTTTTAGAACAAGGGGAAGAGACTGCAAGCTCAAGTTTTCTTTAACTGTAAGCGCTGTGGCACTACAGCTGTGATCCTAGCATTGGTATCACGGAGGACAGAAATGTTAGAGTAATTCTGTCAGGTGAGCACTGTATGGTGGCTTGTAGTTTGCAAAGAAGATCCCGTCCAAGAAAATTTACAGGACCAGTTACTAGAAGAAAAGAGTGTTCTGCTGAAAGGTGGCCAATTTTGATGTTCGCTGGTTGAGAAAATGAGCAATGGAAGGGTTTTCCTTGGATTCCTGTAACTGTGACTTGTCTTTCACTTAGTGAAAGATGTCCTTTGGAGATGCTGGAAAAAGTTTCCCCTGTGTCCAACAGGCACTTGCAGATGCATCCTCCTATTTCTAAGGCTATCAGGGGATCTTGAGCACTGCAGTTTAGGGTGACTTCTTTGGGTTAGACAGAGGATAGTTGCAAAAGGTGGCACATAGAATCTCCCTCATTGCGTCAGTCATCAAATTGGTCTTGAGCAAAATCTGAGGTAACAGTGGCAAATGGAGGGTTCTTGAATTTTTGGTTTTCAGGGTTATTACTTGGGGATCTTTTTGGTCTTAATTTACAGTCTCTCTTCCAATGTCCTTCCTGTTTACAGTAATGGCATACTTTGGGCCCATATGGTTGGTGGGTACGGCCCGGTGGCCTAGGCACAAAGGGCCTTGGGCCACGAGGCAGGCTGGTTCTACAGGGATTTGGCAGCTGAATTACCACTGACAGCATGCAAATGTTGGATTGGTCATATCTTTGTTTTTCTTTTTTCTTTTTTTCTTCTCTTCCATTAAAGGTTTTGGTAGCAATGGCTAAGATTTTGGCCATGAATTTTCCCTCAACGCCCTCGGTGTCATGTTGTAGTTTCTTTCTAATATCTTTGCTAGCCTGACTTACAAATACAAGTCTTAACATAGGCAAAGTGGCAGGTGACTCAGGGTCCATGTTTCCATATTGGCGTATAGCTTTACAGCATCTTTCTAAGTAGTCTGAAGGGTTCTCTTCTGGACCCTGAACAGCAGCTGTCATTTTGGACCAGTTTGTAGTTTTATCTCCTGCCTTTTTTAGTCCTTCTAAGATACTTTCTTTCAGCATTTGTATTGCATTTAGTCCCCCCTCCTGGTTGTAATTCCAATTTGGATCCTGCCTAGGTATGGCATTAGGTATGGGGTGGTTTTGATGCTGCTAATTGGCTAGAAATTGGTCAGCATGGCATAGTACTTGCGTTTTCTCGTCTGAGGTTAAGAGGCTTTTGAGAAGTTGCATGATGTCTGACCACAAGGGATGATGGGTCATGAAGATAGTTTCAAAATGCCTTAGGACTATTTCTGGATTGTCTCTAAGTCTGGGAGTATTTTCTTGCCAGTTTAAGAGGTCAGTGGTGGTGAATGGAGTATGTGTCCAGTAACTGATAACTTCTCCACCCTCACCAGGTACAGTGTATTCTCTTAGAGGTAACTGAAGCCTAGGCTTGGGCATTTTTTGACGGGTGTGATTAGCTATCAGGGTGGAACTGGAATCTGGAGAGGGATCTCTGGATCCCTCTCCAGATCCAGGAGTCAGGGATTCCGAGAGAGACAATCAAGGTCATGCCTCTTGAAGATTTCCCAGTCCCTCGCCAGCTTGGGGGCAATGTTTTGGGGTTCAAGTATTTGAGATGGAACTAGCGGTGGATTAGGAGGCTTGGGCATGGTTCTATAATCATCTTCTGAATATGAAGGTGGCGCGGAAGGTTTTGGACATTGAAGGGGAGCTAATAAATTCAGGGAAGGTACAGGGGTCAGGGTGGCTAAAGGTTTTGATTGCTTACTAGCAACATTGTCTCCTAAATACCAATAATTCATTTGGCCTGGGTGAAGGTCCTCCAAGATCTTTCGTAAGGCAGTTAAGCAATTTGGGTCAAATGATCCATTCTCTGGCCATTGTCTCCCCAAATCTAACTGGGACGTATAAAACATCCAATTAGTTAAACAGAATTCTGCCATACGAGACTTGGACAGTCCTGCCTGTCCCTCCAAGAGTTTCCAATTCCTGATCATATAATCAAGGGGTGAATCAGGAATAGCTTTTCCTTGGCCAGAACCCATGATTATATCCAAATACGAACAGTCTTATTTCCCTAAGTTCTACCTGACTAGAAACTGTTTTGTCTATGTACAACAACTGGTGTTCTCAGACCCCACTGGCTTTCTCCATGAGGAGGGGCATCTTGAGTCCAAGACCCTAGCCATTGGCCGTTATAACAGCACTTCTACCTCATATCCTTGTCTTTCACCTTTCAGCTAGGCTGCCTCTCTAACAGCTTTTAAAGTGGCAGACGGATACCCTCAAAGACTGCTTCCAGAAACTTCTAGAGGTTAAACCAGAAACCCAGAAAGTAGATAGAAACCAAAAACATACCTGACCTGAGGTACTCGCAGGTACCATCCCTTTACCCGATTTGAGGATCCAGCCTTATTGGTCCTGAGGGGACTGTCCACCTCCCGAGACTAACCCAATAGGTGAACTCACCTGGTGTGCACTGGGGTGTCAGGGGTTTGAGATCTCCAAAGGTGCCAAGCTAGATGGGTCCCATCTGGGTCGCCAAATTGTCGTGGGAGAAAACTGCCTGGAGTTCATTGTCTAGCCACATAGGAACCAGGTAACATGGATAAAGGCTTTGTTGCAGTTTATTTGCTCAAGCAAATGACCATAAGCCAGCAAAGAGGCAAAACGACCCCAACTGAAGGGTGGGGCGTTCTTTTACAACAAGGCAAAATGACAGGGTTAACAAATAAGCAATACTTGTGGTGATCATTTCTTTATCAGCATTTTTCGGTTTTAGCTGAATTAGTACTTTCTCAAAAGCAAAAGTTAGTTCTTTGTCTTATGTGAACTAGGGTGCAGGGCCCAAGAACCCCCCTACACATATCTCCTTGACAGCTGGCAGGCTTCGTGGCCGCAGCAGGGCCTAGCAGGCCTGCAGTTTTCACCCTCATCTGCCCCAAGACAGACACAGTCCCACAAGCACCCTTGTCAAAATGTCAAAACAGCATTGAAATGGCAAAACTGTTTCGACAAAACAGAACGGAGCAGCTGTTTCAAATAGAAACAAAATTCAAAACGGAATGCTGTTCCATCGAAATGCTGGTCAAAATGGAATGCTGCCATTTCGTACAGCCTAGTATTTACACTTTTTAATGAACTGAATGCTAGTCTACAAGGCCTGAAAACAACCCTTTTTTCAATGTTTGTGATGAAACAAGAGCATTTGTTAAAAGGCTTCATTTTATTATTCCAGAACTAGAGAGAGGTAATTGTCAATCATGTCCAACATTAGATGGTTTTGTCACTGAAAACAAACTCAAACTTCACCCTGACCTGATCACTGACATTAAAGAGCACTGCTTTGGTCTGATCTCAAATTTCAGTAACTATTTCTCTGATGATGTAACAAAAGAAAACTGGATCAAAGATCTGTTTTGACTTGAAGAAAACAGTTTGCCCAATAACTTCACTGCTGAAGAAAGGGAGCAGCTAGTAGCAGTTTCATTTGACAACGAGCTTGAGCTGGAGTTCAGAAGAATGCATCTTGGTGATTTTGGGCTCAGGAGAAGAGGAATCCCCAAATTTCAGACAGGACATTGACATTTTTTATTATTCCATTCTGCACAACCTATCTCTGAAACTGGATTTTCTTTTGTGATTACCATTAAAAACAGATACAGGGTGAAGCTAAATGTAGAACCAGACCTCAGTCTGAAATTAATCAAGATTTCACCAGAAATCTGCATACTTTGTCAAGCAAACTCACCCCTCCCACTAAAGATATCCTCAAAAGCATTTCTGGATGGGTAAGTTTACAGGGTTTTTTTTCAATTTGCAATTAATTGCTTTATGTGGCTGTCATAACTGATAAATCAATGTTTTATGATACATAGTTGGTTTTAATACATAGTCAGCTACCTACATGTATGAAAAATTTCCTGGTGGTACTTAAGGTTGTATCATTTTAAATTGGCGGTGCGTAGTCTGTCAAAGTTTGGGAACTGCTGCTTATTGGTTGCCATAAATAGGTTTGGTCAGATGAGTGTTGGAAAACTTTCTGGGAAACAAAAAGGCTGGTTACGTCACATAGGATACTTGTTCATCTTAACCCACGGTTGCCTATCAAATTAAATATTTGATAATATTTAAATTTGATATGCCTCACATGGCATTGAGGGTGTTATATCACATAGTATGTCTAATGGCAGTGAGGATGGCCTATAGTATTTGCAGCCTGATCACTTAGAGCAGCAGATTGAATTTATTCAGAAAGAGACAAAGAAGCTTTAAGTATGGAATGGGAAGGGTTTTGTTTGGGAGAAAGTTTACATTAGTCACAGATCACCAACCCTTAGTATCAGTATTCTATTCTAGGAAAGGAGTGTCTGGGACAAGTGCAGCAGCAGGTATCCAGTGATAGGCTCTCTTTTTAGTGGATTACACTTACAATATTGAATCAAAAGAGCAAATGTACATGGCAGTGCTAATGAACTCTCTCATTTACCTGTGAAAGAGCCTCCTGTAGTACAAACAGAATCTACCGCAAATATTAATGTTTTCAGATGGAATATGCCACATGATTTGTAGTATGATTGGATAAGTGTAGAGAAGAACAGGAAAATGGAGAAAATCTTACTGGATGGGAAGCTGAGCCAGGCAGGGAAGAGACGGTGGTGCCAGAAGAAAGGAGAAAGCAACAGTGGCTGTGTTTCTGGAGCAGCTGCTTGATTAGCCTGGAGCAGCCCCAACGTGGCAGAAGAACAGCGTGTGCCCTGGAAGAGGATGGGAAAGAGAGCAGGGAGCTGGGGAGAGGAGAAGCATGTTTCAGAGCCTGAGATGTCAGACAGGAGCCTTTAAGTGCTGAGGAGCCACCTAAGGGCTGACAAGATTGCCCAGCCAAGTTCTGCTGAGCCAGGAGGTGCCAGCTGAGAAGACACTACAGGGACATATGGCAAAAGTGATGGGGGAGCTCTGCCAGAGACAGGCCAGCTGGAGGAGAAACATCTGTGCTCTCATACAGGTGCCAGCTAGTTCACTTCTTTTCTTTTTTGATATTGCCAGAGCCCCAAATGGGCAGCAGGGTGAGGAGGCCAGCTAGACAGAACCTCCAACTGCAAAGACTAAAAAACAAAAAAATAATAAAATAGAAGGGGGAAACTGCAGCTAGCCATGAGCTGTGGCCAAGTCTGAAACAAGGGCAGAAAGACCAGGCAGGGAAGCAACTGGTCAGGAGTTACAAAGCATCAAGTTCCAGTGAGCAAAAGCCCCAGATGGAGCAAAAAAATTTTGTCTGTGTTGGTTTGCTTTGGACTAATAAATGGGTATGACACTTCAAGAGAGTCAAGGTACATAAGGCCCTTCAGAGACAAATGGGAGACTTACCTGAGGCTGAAGGGAAGTCTGGAAGTCCACTTTTTCATGCTGTCAAGACTTGCTGTTCAGTCTATACCGGAAGAGAAAGGAAAAGTCGGATCACTAGGTAAGATCTGTGGGTGTGATTGCTAGAGTAACATTGGAGTCATGCTAAGACAGGGTGTAGGGGAGGTTGGAGCCCCAGAAGAAATCCCCGTTTGGGTTGCCATTGGCTAGCTGTGGTAGAGACTAACACCTCCTGCTCAGCAACATTACTATGATGTGAAAACGTGGCAGATGAGTCAGGCCTCACTGCAGCAAATTCCAGGAAAGTGATTGCGAGACCAGAGGTCCGTGTGTGAAAGGCACTAGGCCACGGAGTACTTGGGCTTAACCAGGGCTAAGCCCCAACAACAAGAAACCAAGAAAGATCCCACACTGATGAATAAAGATACCCTCAAAGGTCATAAAATTACATACAACCCTTATTTCTTGTGTTTTAATGCATGTAAAGATGAGATTATTGTATTTGTCTATTCAACATATGGGGGGAAAAGACTTAGATTTGAGTACCAGGGAGATACTGTGGCTCTGGTTTTGGCTCTGTCCCCAGCCTAGATCTGGAGCTCAAGTTGCAGTTGCTGCCTGCCTGGGGCCAGGACTGGAGTTGCCACCACCAGCTGGCTGGGGCTGTTGCTTGGCCAGGCCAGAGTTGCTGCCACCACCACCACTGTCTGGCCACAGTCAGAGCTGCCAGTGCCTTTGCTGCTGCCTGTCCCAGGTTGAGGCTGGAACAGAATCTGTCACCACCACCTGGTCCTAGAGGAGGAGCCCATTCAGGTAATCTTCTCTTATTCAACCTCAGAGTTAGAATATTTTCCCTACTGTCCAACATAAATTTTCCTTGCAAATCTCTTACTACTTTTCTTCTACCTTGTGGACACAGAATTGTTGATAGCCATCCCCCTTCTTACAGTCTGCTATGCATTTGAGGACTGTCTTCAAATCATCCCTTAGTCTTCTCCTTTCCCAACTAATTCTTTCAAGCTGTCTTTATAATTCATAGTTTCTAGATGCCCAATTGATTTTATTGCTTTTCTTCTGAACTTTGCAAAATTCATTTTCATCCGTTTTTAATGTGTGGCCAAAACCAGTAAAAGTACTCTGTGTGAAGTCTCACCAGTGCTGAATGGAATGGAAGAAGTATTTCAGTGACTTAAACCCAGAATTCCTGTTCATACAACCTTGTATGCCGCTAGCTTTTGTTTTGCAACCACATTGGTAGACTCATTCAGCTTACTATAACTAGAGCTATCAGGTCTTTTTGTGCAATACTGCAGCTCAAGCCAGTTTTTCCCATTTTATTTTTCTGCATTTAATTGTTCTTTCTTAAATTTAACTTGTACTTTATCCTTTTTGAAGGTTATCCCATTGGTTTCAGAACACTTTCCATTTTGTATACCAAGGTAAATGCATACTTCAGGTACTTGTCTAGAACAGTGATTCTCAACATCTGGCCCGCAAAGCCATGTAATCCAGCCTGTGGCTCTCCCCAGGGGTCTGGAAATTTGGCAGTGGGTGGACAGTGGAAGTTTTAATTGCAGCTCCTCTGCTGCCAAACTTCTAGACTCCTGAGGAGCCCCGTGGGTTGGTGCATAATTAGATTCAGCTAGTGGGGTCAGGCTGATATGTAAGATAGGGACCAGAACTTTGAGCACTGCTAGTCTAAAAGGCTTATTATTTTGTTCTGGGTAAAACCTCTCAGCAGGGTTGGGGTAAGGAAGGAATTTTACTCTTAGGTCAGATGTGCAAGCACAATAAGGGTTTTTATCTTCCTTTTGTACTACAGGGTCATAGACCTCTTCCCCCCCCATCAGTGCAGAAGCAGTGTAATGTCAGTGCCCTTGTCTTCCCAGCTCTTATTTATAGCATAATGGAAGATGTTCTTTCTGTTTCTGGTGCGTGCCTTGTTGTGTGAAAGTTTGAAGTTGCAGTTTTGGGGAAGGCTTATATAAGTGATTGCCTGTGAACACAGGGGGCACATGGGAATTAATGGGCCAGAAGTCCCATTCTTATTCTGTGTAAACTAAAGCGATGACCAAAACTGAATATTCTGTTCTGTTTGGGAGAGTCTACATGAGATGTGTACTGAACAGCTGACTGATTAGCTCCACAGTAAACTTCTTGGTGTCTACATGTGTGCCCCTATTACACTGGAGTAAACTAGTTTACTGTGTAGCAGGATAGTACATGTATTTACAAATACATGTACAAAAAATTCCACAGCAGCACATGTGTAGACACTGGAGGGTCTGAGTAGGGCATGAGGGTACTTCAATACAGGCCTGCCTGCTGGCTAGCCCTGCACTAAAGCTCCCTTGCTCCCCACAAACTCCTCCCCAGCACACTGACTGGGCAGGAGCAGCCCCAAGCTGGCAGGTTCTCTGCCAGCCAGAGCTGCTCTAACCTGGATCTACATGCTGTGCCCAAATAAACTGCAGAACTTATTGCTCTGGAGTTAATTACTCCTGGGCACATGCTCAAGTGGTGTGCCCAGGAGCGATAAACTGCAGAGCAATAAGCACAGCAGTTTATTCAGGTGCCGTAATAGCACGTGTAGATATGCCCTGTATGTTCACTTACTAGCTGTGTAAAGAGACTTTTCTTACTTGATTTAACAAATGACATCAAACTGGGTAAGGAAAAGGTTGAATAAAGGTCTTGTCACTAATATTTATCATGGAAATTTGTTTCCAGTACTAGATAATTTTATGAGGTTTTATAAATATATGCTTATGAGAGCAGTTAAATTAGATGTTGCCTTTGTTCCAAATCACCTTAGTTGCTAACCATCTTCAATGAGTCTGCCTATCATGAATACTAGTTAAAATGATTCTGTTCATTAGAAAAGACAGGGAATACATAGACAAACCGTTGGATGTGTTTTGACGTCAGCCAGTTCCTTTAGTACTCTTGGATTCATTCCATGTGGGCCAGCTGATTTGTCAATGTTCAGCCACTCAGGGTGTTCCCTCATGAGATCTTTGCCAATGACAGGCATATGTTTGCTCATATGAAATCCTGCATCTTATTAGGCAGGGTGATCCCCTTGGGCTGGTGGAAGAGTGAAAAAGTAGTAGTTAAGGAGATTAGCTTTTTCATGGGTGTCGGTTGTCAGCTGCGTCATTTGGTTTAGCAAGGGTCCAATATTGCCCTTGTGTTTCTTCAGACTACCCACGTATCTGAAGGACTTTTTGTTGTCCTTGATTCCCATAGCCAGTTTGAGTTCTGTTTCAGCATTGGCTTTCCTAGTTTGTTCCCTACAGGGGCAGGCCAGTGCTGAATACTCCTCCTTGGTGATGTTACCTGACTTCTATCCTTTCTAGGCATCTCTTTTCAGATACAGGAGGTCCATGTGTCCCCTAATTAGCCATGAGGGTCGACCAGCCCTTTTACTAACTAAGTCTGAAAAAAAAGTAAGCACTTCAAGAAAAATGTATCAGCAGAATATTGGGCCATGTTGTACCATATTACCTCAAATAGAAGACGATTCCCCAATAATTAGATTCTATATATGGAACCTGTATCCATTGTTATCGTTGTCCAGGTATAGAATCTAATTATTGGAGGTTTGCCTTGAATTTGTCTCCCTCCCACTGCTGCAGCAGGGAAATTCAATCTGGGGGGCTAGGTAGTTCTTTGCTTTCTGCTTTGCTCCAACTGTTCCCCTTGGCAGCCCTGTCTCCCTCTCTTTACTGTCAGACCCTGTTCTCCCATAGCACATAAAGTGAGGAGCAAATTTAAAAACAATACCCTTGAAATTAAACATGGCTGTAGCAATTGGCATATACTGTAGTATCCATGCACTTAATTTATCCAGAATTCATGCATATTACCTTTTATTGAAACTGCTACAAGTTTTAGTGCAGGTATGCCATAAACAGCACTTTGAGCAGCACTTTGTATGGGGCCTACTTAAATTGTGGTTTTGCAATTTCCACAGAAACCACGAAAAATGGCAGTTTCCATGATCAATGTGAAAAGCGGTGTTCCCATTCTGCCCCCAAAAAGCTTTACAAAATGGAAAGAAAGCACAGCAATGCCTGCAGCCATAGAGCATGTGGTTTAAGAGTGAGCTACTGAGAGACAGAGCTAATGATGTTGTAGATTCAGTGAAGGTGCCAATCAGGAAAACTAAAGGATTTTGGCACCATCTTTCAGTACATGTCAGGTGCATTGCTGCAGTCTGGAGATGAGCAATTGGCCTCTTGGTCAATCACAGAGAGTGTGTGTGTGTGTGTGTGTGTGTGTGTGTGTGTGTGTGTGTGTGTGTGTGTCAGGGGGGTGCTCACCACCAGAAGGCCTCGAAATCAGTTCCACACACTGCAAGTGTCCCACAAAAATCCCTTCATCTTGCTACAATTTAGGTAAGTCTCTACTTACATGTAGTACACAGCATGAATGATATTTAGTTCAAAACCAAAGGCTCATGATTTACCACACAGTTCATTGGGCTGGACCCCACCAGAGTCGACAGCATTTCAAGCCACGTTGACCCCACAGCTTAGCACACTAAGCATGCATGTGTCCTCCAGATACACCCCACAAAGGATTCATTTGCTAATTAGTCCCCACTTATGACTTGAATTAGATGTTCTTGTCACAATTTATGGGATGCTCCAAAAATTTATATGCAGATGAGGCCTAGGGCAAGTTGGTCTAGCTTTACCTCATGGAGGGTGGAGCCACACTAATCATATGTGCCAAGCTAAGAGAGATGGTGACAGAGGTATTCTGAGTGAGCTATGCAATGTTGTGGCTCACCATGACTTGAAAAAGTTGGCAGTGAAGGGGACTGTGCTTAATGGGCATATGTCTTCCTTAGATGAGCTACAGTAACATTCTTGTGATAGGTTCCCACCAGAATGTTTGCCCATGTGCGCCATGTGTTTTTTTTTTTTACTCCTGCTCAGTGTTTGCTGCCTGTAACCAACTTCATAGATGGTTTACATTGCTGAGCATGTACCACTTTTGGTAGCAGTTTAATGATGGACAATGTATTTAGTGAGATTTCCTTGTATGCTATTATAAGGTTGAGGGGTTTTGCCCCCCCATGCTAACTGGGGGAAAAAACCCTCATCTTGTGTTCAAGTAAATATGGTATTTTGAATCCCTGACAGGTCTGATTCCCTTATTTCTGCAGTCAACACATACTCCAAAATAGAGATGATTCTTACAGTTAATGGACTGAGTGACATCACAGTCCAACATTTACTTGCTGTTGGACTCCTCTCTGATGTAGTGCAGGGGTTGGCAACTGGCACGTGTGCCACGCATGGCACATGAGGCCATTTTCCTCAGCACATGTTGAGGCTGGGAAGGCAGCACCCGTTTGCAGTCTCCCAGCTGCAGCCAGCCCCAGATTTGAGTAGCTGCTGCCAGCCAGGAGCCCAGGCTGCTCCCAGCAGGCATCTGGGATGCTGTGAGCCCAGATGGGAGCAGCCTGGGCTCCGTGGCTATCAACAGCTACCCAGAGCTAGGGCCAGTTGCAGCTGGGAGGCTACAAATAGCTGCTGCCTCCCTGCTCCAGGCCCCAGCCCCGGCCCCAGCAGACACAGTGCCAGCACCTGCTGCCTTCCCAGAGCCCGGGCCCGGGAAACAACTGGGGCTGGGGCAGGAGGGCAGCAGCTGTTTGTAGCTTCCTGGCTGCAGCCAGCCCCAGCTCTGGGTAGCTGCTGATAGCCACAGAGCCCAGGCTGTTCCCATGGAAGTCCTGCTGCAAGCAGCCTGGGCTTTGTGGCTATCAGCAGCTACCCAGAACCTGGGCCAGCTGCAAAGATCTGCTGCCTCTCCTCCCTGGCCCCAGCCCTAGACCTGGCCCCAGGCTCTGGAGAGGTGGCACATACCTGCAGTGTTCCCCACTCTGCTGCTCTCACAGATTCTGCAAAGCAGTGTTGGAACCCAACATGGCAAGGCACAGTGGGAGCCGCAGAATCATAGAAGTAGGGTCGGAAGGGACCTGTGGATATTTATGTCTGACCCCCTGCCTGGGCAGGAGGGAAACTGGGGTCAAGTGACCCCAGCCAGGTAGGCATCGAGCCGCTTCTTAAAGACCCCCAGGGTAGGAGCCAGCACCACTTCTCTTGGAAGTTGGTTTCAGAGGAGCCAGCACCACTTCCCTTGGAAAGGAAAGATGCCTGCTTCCAGCTCCCTGCTGCCCTGACACACTTCCCCTGTGTGCATGGGAGCAGCGTGGGCAGCAGTGCAGGCTTGTGTTCCTCGCTGCTGCCCTTGCCTACGGGGGAAGTGTGATAGCAGCAAGGCGCTTGGAGCTGGCAGCTTTCTGTGCCTCCACTATGTCCTGCCATGCCAGGTTCCAACAGTGCTTTACAGAAGTGGCGAGAGAAGCATTGCTGGTATGTGCTGCCTCCCTGGAGCCTGGTCTGGGGCTGGGAAGCAGCTGCGGCCGGGGCTGAAGCCAGGGAGAAGAGGCAACAGGTGTTTGCAGCTGATCCAGGCTCTGGGTAGCTGCTAACAGCTACAGAGCCCAGGCAGGGGAGCAAGGGCTTTGGGTGGGAGGCAGGAGTCATGAGTGGGGCTGGAGGCCAGAGGCTCTGAGTGGGGGGCAAGAGTTATGAGCAGGGATGGGGGACAGGGGCTTTGGGTGGGGGGCAAGGGGTACAAGCAGGGCATCCTGCCATGTACCCCCTGCCCTCATTAATTTTTCTGGCATGCTGGCATCTTCCAAGGTAGGCATTATGGTGTTTTTCGGCACTCCGACCAAAAAACGTTGCCTAACCCGATGTAGTATATACCCAATGCTATAAACAATAGCTAAGCACATTTTTTAATATGAATAGAGAATAGCAGGTTCTGATTTCCTAAGCACCTAGGCATATGTAACAATTGAATGGTTCAAAAATATCACTGATTTGGACATTGTTTGGGGAGGGCCCAGAATGGACTTCTGGTGTGTGCTAATGTAGAGATGGAACAAATCCGCTGCCAGGGTTGACTGGACTGTAGGCAGTCAGTTTTGAGTGGATTGTGCTAGGTTAGGAGTTAACCAGAGTGGAAGCCAAGGCCAAAGCTAGGTGTCAGTCCAAGTCCGTGATGAGAAGCTGAAGGTTGAGATGAGGCTGTGGTCACAACAAATACTTAATCCATGCTGGGAAGTCCAAGACAGGAACAGGAATAAGCAGAAATGGGCTGGAGGGGGACGGGGTCCAACTTAAAGGTTATAAGCATAGAGGCCACAAGCCAGAGGTTCAAAGCATGGCATCTGGTTTAGAAGTTTCAGGCAGGTCAGTTGCCCAGATACTTCTCTCCTCTCCTATCTGGTCTGAGCTTATACTTGAATTCTGTCTCAGGTCAGATGGGCCACCTGGGGCTTCAGCCCTGAATGACCCAAAACAGGTTCCTGTCAGGGGTCATCCTAAATCATCAGTGTGAGTGGGGCCTCTTCCTGAGGGATGACTTGGCCTGATTCCATAATTACTTCCATCTGGGGCCTGGAACAGATACTGCCCCGTTTGGGCCCTGGCTTATTACATTTGGTTTGTCAATAGGACCTCAAGCCACCAGCCAAAAACTTAAGACTGGGTTTAAACTAGTGGATCATATTGGCTGCTGTATTATTCTTCCAGCAGGTAACAGAGAATTTAATATCTTCTATTAGTATCACCATCATGTAAGTTCTAAATATTCTTGTTTCTTCTTTGGACAATGTCTCCACCTCTTCTTCCAGATTTGGTGGCTTACAGTATGTCTCCACCATAATATCATCTGTTTTCTTTTCCCTTTTTATTTTCACCCATATCTGCTGCTTGCTTCCTCCCGGACAAGCATATATAGTCTTGACTGATAATGCAAACTTTATCTCTTCAAAGCAATGTTGTTTACTCCTGAATAATGACATTCCAGTCACAGGAGTTGCTCCACCAAGTTATTGTAATGCCAAATAACATATAAAAAAATTCTTACTTATGACTTTTAGTTCATCCTGCTTGTTCTTCATGCTCTTTGCATGACTGACAACCTTGATAAGGAAGGGGCCAGTCAGGTGACCCAAGGGGGTGTGGCTAAGGGCCATATAAAGCCAAGAACCCTTGGTGAGGCTTCAGTCCAGCCCTTGCCAGCTCAGGAAAGAAGGAAGACTGGCAGTAATCTTGCACTGAAGTTAAGTTGCATGCTTGTTTATATTACAGTATAACACTGGAGGATTGGGTTTGTGGCTGGGGGAGTGAATGGATGCTATGGGGAGTGTGTGGAAAAGGCACTGCCACTGTATGGGGGAACTGGGGTCCTGCAGCCTACAGGACTAAGAGTGAGAGCCTGGAATCTAGGAGGACAGAGAGCCTGGGAGTCCTGAAGCCCCTAGAGAATTGTATGAGGGCCCAAAGCCCCACTTAAGCAAGGGTGGATGGTCAGTGCAGATTGAGCATCATAAGACTGATGAAGTGGAGCAGGCACCAAAGGCCTAACTGGTTTTTTAAAGCAGCCTCCTAAAATATAGAGAAATTTGAACCCCAAACATGTGGCAGGAAATGAATTTGAGGCCAGTTCCAGTAAGCAGGAGCAGACCTGTGTACAGACTAGGTACAGATGTAGTTTGAACAGAGAGATGCCATAGTCACTTCTGGGAAGTGCTAGGTGGTTTTATTCAGATACCTTTCACGAAAAGTGGACATGAATGAATAACTTTCTTCATCTGAGAACTTTCTTCTTTTTTCAGACTTGTTCCTCACTTTGATTTACAGTACTTTCAGTCTGATTTCTCCCTGAAAGGCTCATGTATCAAAATTGGAGAAGCTTTAAGGGTGAAGTTATGTTACACTTAGACCATTCTCAATTTGTGCAATGTTAAACAACGTTAAAGTTCTTAAAATTAGAATGTGATGTGAGCAGTTGCACATTAAGGGTTAATCCAATGTCTTGCTTGCATAGCCCTGACTTGCCACTAGAGGGCTGGTGAGTAAGGGCTTGGCTAGGAGCCAGGACACCGAGGCTCTGTCCCTGCTCTGGGTGTGTTTGGGTGCAGGGGAGGTGGTGCTGTGAGTGGTATGTTTTGGGATGCTGGAGGATGCTACAAATTGCTCATTTTATCTCCATGGAGCAAACTGAAGTTACCTTAACATGAGTTAGGTAGCAAAGCCCAAAGTTATGTCCTCAGGTGAGGGTTAACTTTTAGACACTTAGAGGGTACTTAGTATAAATTAATGAGCTTTAATAACCCGACACGTATTGTAAGTGCCCTTAGTGTTCTCTAAGTGTAATGTGTAATTTCACCTTGAACTGCTTTTGGCTTCTGCTTTTGATTGAAAGCTATGGCAAGATAACTCCACTAGGCACAAGTATTTCCTTCTAAAGCAGGGGTGGACAAAATGGTAGATCCGGTTAATGGCTGAACAACTTCCCAGCAGCCCCTGCCTTCGTCACTGTGGCTGTTTTCCATGGAGACCCTAGTATCAGCAGTGCCATTACAGTGGGGAGCCAGGGCTTCCATAGAGACCCGACCCCGCAGCAATGGGAGGGCGAGCAGCTGGGTGAGGAGCTGCTCTGGGGCTAGGGCTGGGATCTTGCTGGGGTGTGTGGGCAGTAGAGAACAACTCTGCCCCAGCTCCAGACCATGCTGTTACCACCACAAGATTCCAGCTTTGGAGCAGCTCCCTGCCCAGCTGGAGTGCCCTACCAGTGCTGCTGGGGCTAGTCTTCATGGAAACCCTGGCCTTGCACTATCAGTGCCACGGCTACTGGTGTCTTCATGGAAACCAGCTAGAGTGATGCAGGCAAGGATTGCTGGGAAATGGAGTCTGCTGCGAGCTCAATCTGGCCCATGGGACAGACTTTGCCAGCCCCCGTTCTAAAGCTATTGTTGTTTTGATTCTGAAAAAAAAGGGAGCAGTTAGATTGTTTCTGGCAAGATGCAAGAAAAAGAGATGACTAGATGTGCCCCAGAAGTTGGATCATGTTGTTGACAGATTTTTCTTGCATATTGTACTAGAAATAGAAATGCTTTAAGCCAGGAACCTCAGATTCAGTGCCACTAATTGTGCTGTCGCTGCTGCTGATGCCATTAAAAACTAAACCATTCTAAATTCTAGACTTCAGGAAGAATATGTTTATTGTACATTACTCTTTTTTTTTTTTTTTTTTTTTTTATTTGCCTGATTTTGACATTGGCCATAGCCGGGAGTTTTGGGGCCTGGTGTAGGTCATGTGCACAGAATGTCCTCCTATGGTCTATTGCATAACAATGTTTATTACGTATTTTTTACTTTTTTTTTCTTTTTTGAAAGCGGACACTTCAAGCACATACAAATGTGTTTGTAGCAGAAAACACAAGCAAAATATACTACATATAAACACAACCCAGAGTAGGAACTATTTCAAATATCTACAGAAGTTAAACAGCAAGTAAAAAAAATGACAACTATTTATTGTAGTATATATCCACTGTTAATAAATATAAAAACATAAAAATGTTTCCACATGGTATCTAAAGAACAAATGTTAAATTGCAGGATTTTTCAGGAATTGTAGACTTTTTAAAATAAAATCCCAGGTCTGACACTTTCACTGATTCTGGTCATCATCAATAAATTTTAAGTGGAAAACTGTATACCTTTACTTCCATATTGTAATTTAATGAGACAAAATAAGAAATAGTAAGCATTTTATTTAAATGTAGGTCTCTTACAGGCTCAGTACTTCGCTCCATTAACAAAAGGAAAATTGTAACAGAAAGAATACAGACCCTTGTGTGTGTATTATACCCCAAATTAATACTGTAGGTGTTCCTTTGATTTTGATAATCTCTACCAGGACTCACTGATGGGTCTTGAGGTGAATTAAGAGTCCAATCTTTGAGCCACAGACCTATCTGCAGAAGTTGCAAGTTCCTCCATATGAAAGGGTAAGCTATAGGCCAGGATTTCTCTCCTTTTTTTTCCCTCTGCTCTTTCTTCTCCACTTTGTGAGACACTGCCTCAAAATTGGTAGCCACTTGGTTGAGGTTGCAGCACCACTGGATCAGCAGCCAGCTTCTCCCAAGTCTTGATGTCTGCATCTATTTTTGTAAGGTATGCCCTCAATGTGTTCTGGTAGTGTTTTCTTTGGCCACTGAGAAACCTCAGGCCATTACTGAGGTGAAAGTAGAGCACTTGTTTTGGGAGTCAAGAGTGAGGCATCTGCACACAGTCTCTGGCTTAGCAAAACTGGTGCTTCAGGACCCAAATTAGTGTAAAAAAGAAAGCAACACAAATCAGCTGAGCTGTTATTTGTATTAACACAAAACACCATGAAATAAAAGTATTAAAAATACATACTAGAATGTTTCTGCCTAAAATGGTGCTCTTGGTTTCAAATGTATAACAATATTCATTAAAATGAGCCAATTTCAAACAATATTTATTAAATTGTTACCCCAAATTCATTCTAGGGTTTTCCTTAAATATCTGGAATTTGTATTAAAGATGGTTTCAGATTTTTTTTTTTTTCCCCAAGGATTCTCAGGAAATCTGGGGCCAGTAAACATCTCATTTAAACATTAACTTTTCTCATCTTTTTAAATTTAAATTGGCAAACCTGTCAATTAAGGAATCATGATTTAGCTAATTGGCTAGGTCTTCTGCAATTGACAAGATTGCTAGGTCAGATAACCTCTCTGTCCCACCAAAGACCTCAGGTAGTTTTTAAACTTACTGAAGTTGTGCTTGGCAGCAGCAACAATTAAGGGCAATGTCAAAAAATCATCAAGGCAATTTAGAATATGTAGGATGGATTTATCTTGCAGAATACTTTTGTATGAAGTGTAAAACATCAGTCACTAGCATTTTTCAAAGTATTCCATGAGTGGTTCAATTTAAAATTGAAAACTATTTCTTCTGCAATGTCTGCAGCATCTAAATTACTTCAGTAGTGTAAAGTTAAACTATACCCACTGGCATTCCCATTGAGGATGATTGTCTTCCATGACTGCCTTCTCTGTAGCTCTGAAGATGGCTGATGAAGCTGAACTGGGATCGAGAGACTCTGTTGCAACTTGGGCACATGTTTCTACATTGGTGGATCTAGATTCTTGATTCCATCCACTTCATTCTGTTTCTGCCCCTTATGCTTTTCCTGTTATTGTTGTCAGATTTCTGAGTATCAATACCCTTTGGGGAAGTCCTGGGTGATGGTTTCCCACAAGTTGATATCAATGTTATTTTTCAAGTTGGCCTTAAAGACATCCTTGAAGCACTTTCTCTGCCCCTTCTCTTGAGCGTATGTGTAGCAGGCAAACTGAGTTATGCTAAGACTTTTTAGCCATAGTCCAGGCCTTCCCAGAATTCAGCAACAAAATTGAACAGAAAAGAAACTGCTTTCAGACAGGAGGAATCTTGGAATTCTTGTTTGACCGACAGAGATTCTGGAAACTAACATCTCACACACCCACAGAGGATCTGAGGCTGGTATCACTAAAGGTTGCTGTTGAAATGTCTGGAGAACCTGCTTGCCCAGTAATATGGGGAAGAAACTTGTAATAAAGCCTAGAGATTGCTGTTAAAGTTCCCTGGATACCACATCAGATGAGTTGTTGTATCGGTCCCTGGAGGGCTCTGGCAAAAAGAATCCTAGTAGTTACAACTGGCAAGCTAGGCAGGAGCCAAAGATGATTGATCGTGTCAAGCAGGAAACTATAGCCAGCATGCAAAGGAAACCTCTGTGGGTTGGGAAATTGGGGTAGCTACTCAATATGCCCTGATTTCCCTCTTGGTTACCCACACTAGGGATGTTAGAGAGCTAATTCTTGATCAGATCAGTTCTGGGCCAGTTGATAAGAGTAAGCATTATTATGCTCGATTCAGTTGCTACTCCCACGCAGCTGCTGCCTGCAGCACTACAGCATTTTGTAGAGGAACTGAAAGTTGATAAACAAGACCCTTGGCAAACATTGAAATTTGCTCACCCTGATTTATGGTTAACTTTTGTAAGACCATTCTTAACTGGGGATTATAGGTTGTAATTGTAAAGAAGGAAGAGGAAAAGATGGAAAGAAGCAGAGAAACAGGTTAAGCAGTTGAAAAATTCTTACCATTGGATGGCTATTGAAGCCTTTCAGATACCTGTTAAACAAAAAGTGACTGCAGAGGAGAAGAATATGTGGAAAGTGTTTAGAAAGAAAGTCAATGAAGAGATTAACAGAGCTCATTTGGATTCAAGATCAGACAGGAGGAAAGAGTAAGAATGGATTTTGAGAGAGAAAGTTCCTGGGTTTTTGGTTGTAGCCACATTGGTCTAAGGACATAAGCAGGCAAGGTTCTTTGAGTAGATGTAATAGCTTTCCTTGGACCAACTGAGTAGTTTGAAAAAAAATTCTTAGTAAGCTTTTGGGCACAGTCACCCTTCTTCAGGCATAAGGAGTCTCTGCTGTTCTGAGACTCCAAGGAATGAGAGAAGCTAAAAGTGTGATTGGATGTCAGTGAGAAGGTAAATAGGTTGAAATTAGGAAACCAAATGGTAAAGTGCAAGGTGGAGGAGTGAGGCAGCAGGGGAAGAAAAGCTAAAAGTAAGTAAGGGAGACTACAATTGTAGTAATTCAAGGTAGAAAAAAAAAAGCTACATGTGAAAAATGAAATAGCTGGAAATTAGGAAGACAAAGGGGAGAAAAGGAGGGGAGGGGGTGAAAAAGAAAAGTGTAAAAGGTCAGGTCTGGCAGGTACCTGCTGGATGAGATGTCAGACAGGTTGTAATGTCATAAATCCAATGTCTATATTGAGTCCATGATTGTTTGTATCCAGTAGTTTTATGAAGTGAAGTTCATATGTTTATGAAAGGGTTAACCAAGACAATTGCATGAAGGCATTTTCTAAGGTTCTGGCACAGAGTTAAAATGTGGCAAAAATACAGGTGTGTGACTTGACTGAGGAACCAAACTTTCCCCCCACAAAGGCAGTGTAAATATTCAGTAGAAGCTGAAATAACATTATAACTCATAGTAAATAGTTTGTCGGGGGGATAGTACAGATGTCTCATGTGACTCTTCAATTTGGTCAGTTCTAAAGACAAAGGGAAAAACATGGAAACTGAGACAAAAGACTTCAGTGCTTTGAATGCAGTAACAACTATTGTAACAAAGTACCATTAAATTCTATTACCTATAGCAGAAGGGGTAAAATGGTTTTTGGTATTACATTTAGCTAATAGGGCTGTGTGAAACAGCAGTGTCATTTTGACATTTTGAAGGGACAGTGTTTTGTTTTGAAACCACCGTTTAGTTTTGTTTCTTCGAAGCTGTTCCGATGTTTTCTCCATTAGCCCATGGACGAAACATGAAACTGTCTATAACTTTATCATTTCTTGCCTGATTTAGATGAAAGTTGCAGGGATGGTAGCCCCTTCTGAGGCTGCAAAGTCTGCCAAGTTTCAAGTAGATAGGTACAGCAGGTTCTGGGAAACTGTACCTCCGGCTGCTGACAAGCGGAACTCATCATATGCGTAACAGAAAGCAGTCCAGTTCAAACAATGCTGCCTCTTATGCCGTTTTTCCAATCCCTCCTCCAGAGCACTGGGATTGGAAGGCACCTCAGGGAAGGATCACAGTCACTGGCCAGCTACACAGTCTATATAAGAGCAGTCCTTCTCCTTACTTCCTGTGTTTCCCTGCAGGCAGGCGCAGCTTGAGCCTTTGGAATGTTTCAGAAAATACAAAACATTGACTGCCCTCATTTCATTTTCAGCCTGTTTCAAAACCCTTCATTTTGTTTTGATTTTGCTGTTTCGAGCTCAAAACAAATAGAACCAGCATTGAAACAAAACAGCTGACAAAATTTTGCACAGCCCTATTGGCTAATGCAGTTTTATTTCCTTGGCACAAAAGTGATGGTATAATTTTTAATTTATATTCAGGAATCAACAGTATTGTTTCATCCAAGGTATCCTAAAGATTTACCATGCCCAGCACTCAGAATGTAAAAAAAAGCTTTCTAAGTAAAAAAAAAAAAATTCTGATGGACAAATTGTCCCTCTCTAAAAGAAAAAAACCCTAATTTTAAAATGGTAGTTTAGTTAAAGTTGTAACAAGGATATTGTCACCCCTCAATCTCACATTTGGAAAACATTATACGGGTCCCAATTCCAATTGCCAAAATGGTGCAATGGGCCATTGAAAACCAATAAAATAAATGTAAATGATCCTTGCCGCTCAATACGTATATTTAACGCGCCCCCCCCCCCCCCTTGCAGGTATACATGTCAGCATTGTGAAATATTATTCATATTTACTGCAAGGAATTTTTATTGGCAGGTTTGTGTTTTTACACTATTTCTGTAAAATAATACAATCAAATCAGTAGCAAAGGTGACTGGTAGGCTACAAGGCCTTGTTACCATTAACAACATCTTCCTCACCCAAGCCATGGGTTTACCACTACAGCAAAAATTGTCTTGTCTATTTTGTGCTGTTTGTCTTGTTGGTTTAAATTGTCAAAAGTTGAAATGCACATGAATATCATAAAGATGTGATAAAAATCATTGGTAATACCCCCTCTAAATTTGTCTGTGGATCCCAGACCAGGACACTTGCATCCAGTTTGGACCAAAACTTTGTTCTAATATTTGAAACAAAGGGCAGCAATTTACGTAAGTTAAGGTGTAAATTTCACTTGTTTAGCAAAATGGCATTTATTAAAAGGTAATGTGTGTGTTTTTAGTAACCATCCCGACGAAATTTTTCAAGGCTATAAGGAAAATCTTTTGTATTTAAATACTATTCATAACTTAAATATAGCAAAATGCATGGAACCCTCCTCCCCCCCCCCAAAAAAAAACCAAACAACCCAAAAAACCACTGCCATTAATCCATCGTTTTAAAAGAAACCTATACCTGCAGAGTTGATGCTTCCCTAAACCTGGGATCTCTGTGTTTAGAAGATAGTTAAAAACAAAGCTGAATTTGTCTCCACAATGGTGTAATGTCACCTGCATTGTCACTGCAGATTGAAAGAATGTGGACCACCACTTAAGCATCAAGTTAGCTTAATCCCCAAAAAACAAAAACCAAACCAAGCTTAGTTGTGTTATGCATTGGCTGTTTGTTAAATGTTATTAGTGTCATTTGAATTATACCCAACCATTGGTACATCAAACAACCAACTGGAGCTTCAAGTGTGTAATAAAAAGAAGGATTTTAATAAAATACAGTTAAGAATGGCACCTGATTATTTACTCTTGGCCTTAAAAGATCTTACCATGCAGCAAAAGGTTAAAAAAGCAACTCAGCACCAAGGTGGGAAAACTTTGTTGGGCTAGTCACCTGTCATAACTCACATCCTTACACCCTTTGTGCTGGTCTCAGTTCTGGGAGTCCTGTTATTAACCAGTGTGTATTCATTTGTTAGATGCGAGAGCTCTTGGCCAGGTTGGAAGCCAGACCAAGGGAGGAAAAGAGAGTCTGTCCTCCAGAACTCCCTATAAAGAAAGTTCACAGGGGACAGCAGCCTGCTCATGAGACGATCCATGTCTTTGATGCAGCACCAATCCGCATGCCTTGAGTTGTATGCGAGAGGTCAACCAATGTGTGTGATGCTACTGTATTTCAGAGCATGAAGGGGGAGTGTTGCTTCCCAGAACTAAGCAGCAACATTGAAAAGAATGCCTGCTGTCACTCTGGACAATGTGAGTGCTGTGACTAGGCAAGTCTTTCCCTATAAGGAATGTGGCTGGCACAGAACCAAGGGATTGGTGCACCATATAAAGAATACTTGGCATAGAGTCAGGGGATTGGACAAATTTCAGATGAGAAAAGTTACAAAAGTAATGGACAAACAAAGAAACCTGTGTGTTTTGTGTTGCTACCCTGGGGAGATGGGAGCAACCTTGGAATTCTTGTTTGACCTATGGAGATTCCAGAAACTAACGTCCCACACACCCAACAGAGGATCTGAGGCCGGTACCACCTAAGATTGCTGTTGTAATGTCTGGAAAAAAAAAAAAAAAAAAAAAAAATCACTTGCCACATTGTATTATGGGGAGGATACTAGCAATAAAGCCTAGGGTTTTCTATTAAAGTTCCCTTGATACCACATTGGATGAGGTGCCATGTCAATCTTTGGAGGGCTCTGGCAAAAAGAATCCTAGCATACCATGACTGAGCTGGGAAAATACTTATTTTGAGAGTCTGGAGTCAGACATCCTCATGATATGGCCATCCCAACAAAGTTGATGTCAGATGATCATTGCCTTGATGCTTGTGGCATTTGCTTGTAAGAGGATGCTAATACTGGTGCATCTATCTTCCCACTGGATTCAAAGAATCTTCTACAGGCAGCCTGATGGTATTATTTCTGCAGTGACAGTGTCTCCTGTATGTTGTTCACATTTTGGCTCCAAACAGTAAGATGGGGGTCGTGACTGCTTAATAAATCATGAGCTTAATTTTGGGTCTGATGTCACGATCTTCAAACACCAGTTTCCTCAGGTGTCTGAAGGCTGCACTTGCACTTAAGGTGGTGTTGGATTTCTTCACTGATGTCAGTCTTCTGCAAGAGATGGCTTCCAAGATAGAGGAAATATTCAACTTTTTCCAGAATTTCAACGTAAATCTGAATTACCAGAACTGGAGAATATTTATTAAGAGATTGTTGATGGAGGACCTCAGTCTTCTGAACATTAGGCATCAGTCCCATTTTTTTTTTTATTTTATTTTTTTTTAAATGTTTCAGTAAAGTTGTCAACAATTGCCTGAAGGCCTGATTTCAAGTAGCACACACTACAGTATCATTAGCATACCCAAGCTCAGTAACTGAGGTGGGGTTTTCTTAGTTTGTTTGAAATCAGCTGAAAAACAGTTCACTATCCATTTGGTAATTTAGCTCCACCCTGGAAGCTTCTCAGTGGCCAGATGTTGTATTGCAGTAAGGAATATCAAGAAGAGTGTTGGAGTGCTGATGTAATCTTCCTTAATTCCCACATTAACCTCAGAGATCTGTGACAGATTCATTACTTAAGAACCACTGCTCACATACTTCTATAGAGTAGGCAAAGAATGTTGACATTTTGGTGGGCATTGTACTTCAGAAGGATCCTCCACAGTGCTTCTCAGTTGACAAAGTTGAAGTCTTTTGTGAGGTCAGAGAAAGTTATGTTATTCCCAGCATTTTTCCTGCAGCTGACAAGCAATGAAGATCATGTCAGTTGTGCCTCTTGATGCCCTAAATCCACATTGAGAGTCTAGGAGGAGCTCTTCAGCAATTGGAAGGAGATGGTTCAGGAGGGTTCTCACAATGATCTTTTCTGTGGTGAATAGTAAGGCGATCCCTCTGTAAGGAGGGATGCTTTCAAGTCTGTATCAGTGCCAGGGAAGAGATTTGGATTCCGTACCTGGAAACATCAATACTGGTTTAATGAGAAGGACTGGGAGATCCAAGACTTGATTGACCATAAGCCTTTTGTGCTTGGCTGAATCACACTGACTCTAAGCAAAAGAAATTGAATCACCAAGAAGTCAAGGCAGAGGTCCAAATGAGGTCCCACAATTTGAAAAAAAAGATGGTGAGAAGACCAGGCAAAAGAGATTCAACATGTCACTGCACAGTATATTCAGTGCCACCAAAACCATCTGTAGTCTGAGCACTTGGGGACCAACCCTCTTGAGAGGTAAGGATGGAGGAGACATGATAAAGAAAAAAGGAACCATCAACACCCCTTGGCAGGAGTAGGAGTATTTTGAAGACCACCTCAATCAAGCCTATGTTCTTGACAAGAGTACTCTCAACTCCATCCCACAACATGCAGTCAGAAACCATCTTGGAATCCCTCCAAGCCTTGATGAGTTGAGGAAAGCCATCAAGTAAGTGAAGAACAACAACAAGATAGGAGCTGATGAAATCCCTGCTGAAGTCTTCAAACGGGGATAGGAGCTTACATCACAGCTCCATGCCCTCATCCTTAAGGATCTGGAATGATGAGGAAATCCCAGGTAATCTTAGGAATGTCATGATTGTGACAGTCTTCAAGAAAGGAGACTGGTCCAACTGAAAAAGTTAACCAGCAGCACTCTTTCAGGTCATTGATATTCCTCAATGAGGAACAGAAACTGGTAAGACTATAAGAGTCCTAAGACAATTTCTCAAAGCTTCATTGTGCATTACAGTGCATTGCCATAATATTTATTTCATAACATTATTTAAAATACAGGTAACAAATTCCATTTTTTTTTTTTTTAAGTGTGAAATATTATAATTCTAATCAAACCCACTGGGAACTTAAATATACATAGATAGGTATAAAATTGTTTTACTGGTTCACACAACAATAACACCACCTAGTAACTACATGCATGTTAATTAAGTGCTGCCAACACTCAAACAGAAAAAAATCACTACCAAACCTTAAATTCTATGAGGATATTGACTTATAGTTTTACAATAGGTAGTATACAGGAGTAGCTAAGTGTTCTATGCCTTTGTGCAGTCATGTGCAGTGGGTATAACACTGAGCTGTCAGGTTTGCTAATTGTCAACATATTGAATTTTTCTGAACATATCATTAATTTACTTGCTTGTGTACAGAGGTGCTTAATGCATCAATAATGTAAAAGCAGCTACACTTTGGTGGTTTAAAATTTAAACATGCAGGTATATACTTTGTGATAGCATTACTTCTGTTTGATTTGGTGCCCCCTCCTCATGCAAGTGCCAGTGCTGCTGCACACAGCCATGGATACCTCATAGTATAATGACATTTTAACGGTAAAAATCATTTTAAAACACTTTAAAAGTAGGTTCTCAGAGTTGGAGATTAGTTTCTGGGTTTGATTATTATCCTGAGAAGAATTACAAGCAGTAATTTTTCTTTTGAAAGACACTTTCACTCATGAGGAATAAAAAGCATGCAGATTAGTTTAAAGACTATTTCTTACCAGTTTATTTTAATAAAACAACATTTCAGGTGCTTTCTACTGGAAGAGGCTTTATTCATGACACCCCAAGCTAAGAAGGGATCCACACAAAACATTTCAAGTCTACAAACTTGAAGTCAAAATTCAGCTTCCCAGCTCAGATTTTTTCATGTACATTATAACCAGATTTAGCAAGAGTTAGCCACTATTTGGATTCAGAATACCTTCCAGTTTTTAAAGGTCCCCCTCAGTTGAATTTCCAATTCCAGTTAGCTGGCCTCAGACTTTCTTCCTTAAACCTCAGCTCAGCTAGTCTTCAAATCAGGGCATTAAAGGGTTATCATTCCTGACTAAGACAACCTAAATGACTGTCAGTACTCCAATTCCAAAAACAAAGGAACAATATCACTGTATTAAACTGACACAAAATAGGGGTAAGGGGAGAATGATTTTTTTCCATAGTTCCTACACATCATCTTCATAATCTTGATTGTATAACCAGTAACATACATGTTTTTAAAAGAAAATTTTAAGATTCCCAGAAGTAAGGATGAGAACCCTTACATATACCCTAGAGCATATTTTCCCAGTGAGCACTAGGCCACCCTATTAGTATGGGTGCAGACAGAAGTGACAATTTTTGCCCAATCCGTCTATAGAAAACAGAAGTTAATATGTATTTGCTCCTAGCTGCCTGTCATATGGCCCTTGATGCCTTGCCAAAACTCAGTAAGTGGCCCTCCACCCAAAATAATTGCCTGCCCCTGATTTAAACAGTGAAACTTTAGCACTAGGGGCAGACATTACACACAAACTGGTTTAAGTGATCAGAACCCAGTTTAAACCTGTAACAAAGAGAAGTTCAGTGCACATAAAACAGTTTCAAAATGGCTGAAACCTGTTTAAGATAGACCTGTGTGAATGTAGTATCAAAATTCACTGATTTAAGTTAATGGTATATTGAAATTGTCCCAAATCCTACCCTGACTCAAGTTAACTCAGGGTCCTCCAGCATCCCAGGATGCTTTGCACTTCCCTCACAAACCCTGCCTTGCAGGGTGGGGGGGGCTAGCCTTGACCTGTGCTGTCTGCTCCAACTGAGCTGGGCTGGCCCCATCTCCAGGCTGTCACAGAACTGAGGCCGCAAAGCTTCTGCCTGTGTCTATCAGCCCAGCAGGGCAGGGGGAGAATGTGGAGGGGGAAGCAGGGGAACACAGCCTCTCCCCTCCTCCCCCCTCCACTTGGTGATGCATAGGGATCCTATGTGGGCTGATGCTAGGCATCGACTCACCCCTGGGCTGAAGATACTGTTCCCATTCACACCTGTGGGGACAAGCTGACACCAATTTGTGATAGGGTGTTAGATGGGGAAATTCCCCCTCTGCAGGGGTGGCAGTGCTCAGGGGATCAACCTGGGGTGGGGAACCCCCACTGAGCCATGGGCATCCCCCTATGTGGGCTGCTGTCCAGTGCTGGTTGGGACCCAGGTGGGAGGAACAGTTTCCTCCCCTCACCCCTGCAGCAGGGGAGACAGCAAGGTGTTTGGAGGTGTGTGCTGGGCAGCCAGTTGGGGATAGTCCCCACTCAGCTGCATTTGAATGTCTTCAGCAGTGTCTGGCAGGCATCTTAGCACCCCCTGACTTCTGGCTTGAGCCACTGCAGACATCTGGCTACCTCTCCAGATTCAAAAGTGAACATCAGTTTATTTCATTATTGGTTTAATCTATGCAGCTTAGTGAAACCTGTGAAATCTGAACTGATTCAGCCTTGGGTTTTTTGACTGTCTGTACTTGGCCAAAGACTCAAGAGTATTTGTATACTTCATCTCTGAGAAGCTCTAAGAACTACTGACTATGATCCCTGTGAAAGCCCAGACTTAGCACAAAATAAGCTGTTTGAGGCAGTGACTCATTTATGTTTATGCAGTTTCATTGATTGCAAGTCTAAGCCTCTTACAGCCTAAAAGCATCTTTCCAGGGAGTGTTTCCCCCCACCTCTCTCAAAAGGGCTATGCTACAGCTTTTGTAGCTGTGTCCAGCTTTAGCTCCTATCTGCTTTTCAGTCACTGGTTGGTGTCCAACAGCTCCCTAGACTCTTAAACGGGCAGTGGGCATTGGTCTTCCGTATCCCTTCAGAGATGCTAGGGTCAGAAGAGACCTCAACCGATCAAGTCCAAACCCCTGCCTAAGCAGGAAAGAGTGCTGGGGTCAGATGACCACAGCCAGATGTCTATCCAGCCTTCTCTTAAAGACCCCCAAGGTAGGGGAGAGCACCACCTCCACTGGAAGCCCTTTCCACGTGGCTCTCCTCTGGACTCTCTCAAGCTTCTCCACATCCTTTTTGAATTGTGGAGTCCAAAACTGGATGCAGTACTCCAGCTGTGGCCTCACCAAGGCCGAGTACAATGGGAGAATAATGTCCTAGTATTTGCTTGAGAAGCATCTATGAATGCAAGCCAGCCTTTTGCTCACTTTACTAGCTGCAGCATCACATTGATGGCCCATGTTCATCTTGTGGTCAATCATGACCTCCACGTCCCTTTCATCCGTAGTGCTAGCCAGCTTAGCACTGCCAAACCTATCAACATGATGCAGGTTTTTCTTCCCAAGGTGGGGAACCTTGCATTTTTTGGTGTTAAACAATCAGATTCCCATCCCCTGAGCCTGTCAAGGTCAGCCTGAATCACCTTCCTGTCCTCAAGTGTGGACACTTTACTCCAAAGTTTGGTGTCATCAGCAAACTTGGCCAGTCCGCTTCTGATACCAGTGTCTACATAATTAATGAAGATGTTGAGAAGTATAGGGCCAAGGACAGCCTTGAGGGACCCCACTGATCACAGCGCACCACAATGATTGACTTCCATCAATCACCACCCTCTGGGTCTGACCACAGGGCTAATTCCCCAGACATCAGATTGTGGTGAAGCCGAGGCCGCAGTTGACCAGTTTTGCTAACAGGCGATCATGGGATACCAGATCGAAGGCTTTTTTTAAAGTCAAGATATAGGATATCAATCTCCTCTCCCTTGTCCAGGTGATAGGTCACTGGGTCATAAAGGGAAATAAGATGAGTCAAGCAAGACCTACCTGCAACAAACTCATGCTGGCTATCCTTCAGGATGCGGCAATTGGCCAATCTGTTACGAATGGTCTCTTTCATAACCTTTTCTAAGACCTTCCCTGTGATAGAGGTCAGGCTGATGGGCCTGTAGTTTGCTGGATCCATTTTTCTTCCTTTCTTGAAGATGGAGGCCAATGTGGTACCTTTCTAATGTTCACCCTTCACCAGAGTGCCAAGAGTTCTCAAAGATCCATGCCAGGGGCTGAGCTATGATGCTTGCCAGCTCCTTGAGTACCCTGGGGTGTAAACTGTCAAGGTCAGGTGACTTGAAGGTGTCCAGCCTCTCAATGCTGACATTCCTGAGGTCAGCATTAAATGGAGGGTAAGGAATCTCCCTCACCCAGGCCTTCCTGTCCCATAATGGGCAGGGGTATCCTTTGGAACTGGTGAAAAACCTATGTAAAAGTACCCACTTAGCAAGAAACATTTGTACAGTACAGCTTATTCTGCTGGTGAGTTCAATATTTTTCATGCTATTACAGGATGAAAATGGATTGGTATTTATTGCTAAAAGGTACTGTTCTGAAATGAAAGGCAGAAGCTGAAACTGCTGAAGTCAATACAGAAGAAAAATCTGCAAAAACAAAACAAAAACAAAAACAAAAAAAGAAACATATTTGGATTTTGGTTTCACTTCCATTGCACTCCGCGGAGAAAGTAGGTCTCAGTGTATAATGTGCACACACAATAACTTTAGTAAATGGTAGCCTGGAGCCAACAAAATTAAGATGCCATTTACAACTAAAACATGGTGATCCGATTAAAAAAAAAAAAAAAAAAAAAAAAAAAATCTGTCTTTTCCTAAGTGAAAACTACAGAAAAACCCCCCCCACAACCCCCCCCCCCAAAAAAACAAAACACCACGCAATGAAAAATGTGGCATCGGTCCCTGCAAATGCTTTAAAAGCATCATATCAAGTTGTGTACCATATAGCCGAGAATAAAAAGCCTTACACAACTGGGGAAAAGCTGATTCTCCCAACAGCAGTTGGCAATGTGCAGGAAGATACTTGGTGATGTTTGCAAAGTTAAAATTGATCCCACTGTCAGACAACATGGTAAGCTGCCGAATCTCTGCATTGATATTTCCTGACAAGTCATGTTTGATCTCTTGATTGCAATCCAGTTGGAGAAAGCAACGGCTATATTGAAAGAAACTCATTTAATTGAGTAGGTACAGTATACTCACAAAATAGCAATACTGGAAGATTTTTTTTGTTCTGTAAGCCAATTAGGATGGGTACAACTGGATCTGAACTTTTTAACATTTTAAACAACTTCCTAAATTATCATGATCTGTAGTGGGAAGCCCATATTGGAATCTGCACTGATGGAGTTCTTTCAGTGACTGAAGGTAGGGCAGGCTTGAAAGCCAAAGTGTTCAAAATTGTACCACATGTACAGTGGATTCATTGTATGATGCACCATGAAGCCCTTTCAACTCAAAGACATGGATCAAGAACTTACTGATGATCTGACTGCTATTAAAATTGTTAACTCTATGAAGACACATTGTCAGGTCAGGATTGACAACTTGCTGCTGCTATGACCGTAAGCGGTACAACCTGTTCTGATCAACACGGAGTGCTGGGCAGCAGTTAACCTGGCAACCTCAAGAAGTGCCAATGGCTTTGAGCAGATGAGCACCTGAGTGGAGGTTACAGTACACTGCCTTTGATGGAGGAAACGCCATCAAAAGGTGGATGAGCCAGATCACTCAGTTCTCTTGCCAGCAGCATCCATACAGGGTAGATTGGGCTCTTCAGCCATGGCTGGCAACCAATCTAGGAGCAGAGCCCCAAAAGGCAGGCGGATGGAAGGTCTCCCCTGCATTGGCAACTCCTGTAGTGTAGATGCTTCCAAACATCCATTTCTGTCTTTTTTTGGACCACACCAGTGTAGCCGGGGTGGAGGGGAGGGGAGGAAGGAGGGAAATACTAATACATGGGCAAAAGCAATGTCTCCATATCAACCGCCCAGGCTATTGCAGCCACACTGTATGGAAAGAACACTCCATCCTTGCTGGCAGCATGAACACAACACAACAGGTTGCAGTTATGGGTCGTAAGCCAATCACCTGGTTGGCATAAGGAAGGTGCCATGGGTCACTTTCCAAAGCAGGAGGAATCATTGCATTCCATTGGTAAGTTACTGCCTGTTGTAATGCCAGGCAGCCCTCTATCAGTTAGGTGCTAACCAACTACATTTTGTCTGCCTCATTGGGTGCATGAGGCTGGGCCAAAAGCTGAAAAGCAGATAGAAACCTTTCATTTGACAAAAACAAGAAACCAAGAACTTTGCAGCTGGGAAGCTGGAATGTCAGGACCATGTGTTCTGGCCTAACAGACTATGATGACCTACAGTACACAAGCAGCATATCAAAGCCAGTCTTGATTGACTATGAGCTACATAAACTCAGAGCTGACATTGCAGCACTTCAGGAAAAAAAAACCCAACCAAACAAAAAAAAAAATGCTATCCAAGAGGCTAACTATACCTTCTTTTGGCAAGGTAAAAGTACAGAAGTAAATAATTCCTGTGGCATCAGTGAGCTCACTGTGAGCAAGAAGTTGGTAAAGCTTATTGAAACACCCATTGGGAATCAGAATCATAGAAATTAAGGGCTGGAAGGGACCTCAGAAGATCAACCCCCTCTGCTCTGAGTAGGAATAGTGCTGAGCTCAAATGATCCCAACAAGGTGTCTGTCTAGTCTCCTCTTAAAGACTTCCAAGATTAGGGACTGCACTACCTCCTTGGGATGTCTATTCCAGATTCTGGTCACCCGTACCATAAAGAATGTCTTCTTTGCAGCCAGCCTGAAACCATCCTCTAACAGTTTACGGCCATTGCTCCGTGTCCTCCCCTGGGGCACCCTAGTTATCAGGAGCTGGGGGAGAACCTGTTCCTCACCCCTTACATCATTATAGACAGTCACCAAGTCCCCCCTCTTTCTTCTCTTCCCCAGGCTGAACAGTTCTTCTCTGGGACCTTTCAAGATTCTCCACATCTTTTTTGAAGTGCGGTGCCCAGAACTGGACACAGTACTCCACTTGTGATCCCACAAGTGCTGAGCTGAAAGGAAGTATCACCTCCTTAGTCCTACTTGCGATGCATCGGCTAATGGATCCCAGTATGCTATTAACCCTGTTGACTATAACATCGGACTGATGGCTCATGTTCATCCTGTGATCAACCGTAACCCCAAGGTCCCTTTCAGCCAGTGTTGGCCAGGACATCTCCTAACATATATTCATGTCACTGGTTACTTCTCCCCAGATAAATGCAGACTGCATTTATCTTTATTAACTGCCTCCAGTTCCACTCCACCCACCTTTCTAATTTGTCCAGGTCTGCTTGAATCGGTATGCTATCCCCTAGTGTGACCACTTTTCCCCATAACTTAGTATTGTCTGCAGGCTTGGCCAGCTGTTCTCCACATCCTCATCTAAATCATCGATAAAGATGTTGAACAGCACATGACACCACTGGCCATGTTCCACCAAGAATATACAGACCCGTGCACTAACACGCTGGTTCGATCCCTTAGCAAATTCTCAACCCACTTGACTGTGTACTCTGACAGCCTACAATCCTCCAGTTTTGTTTTTCATAAGTGTCATTCATGGGCAATCATATTGAAGGCCTTGTTAAAAATCCAAGATGTGACATCAACCATGTCTCCCAGATCCAAGCAGTTTATTACTTGATCACAGAAGGTGATGAGGTTGGTCACACATGACTTGCTCGCAATGAACCATGTTGGCTGTTCTTCAGAATCATGCCTTCTGCCAGTTTCATATATGAATTGCTTAATTTTTTCCAAAATTTTACCTGGCATCAAGGTGAAACTGACTGGCCTATAGTTTCCCAGATCCTTCCCTTCTTAAAGATTGGGACCACATTGGCCCTTTTCCAGTCTCCCAGGACCTTTCCTGAGCACCACAAGTCTTCAAATATTTTTGCCAACTGTCCACAGTGACTCCAGCCAATTTCCACAGTGCTCTCAGGTGTAGTCCATCTGGTCCTGCCAACTTAAAGACATTCACCAATCTAAGGACTCCATCACCCCCTGCCCCCCAGAATCCAACCAGGTGGGCAACCACCATTTGTATGCAGGAACACTGACAAAGTATTAATTAAATAGTTCTTCTGTCCCCTGACTATCTATTATCAGCTGTCCTGTTCCATTCTGCAGGGCCCCACATTTTCCTTGGTCTTTCTTCTGCTCCCTATACATAAAAAAGGACTTCTTATTGTCCTTTGTTTTGGTTACCAACCTGATCTCAGTTGCCACCTTTACCTTCTTTATGCTCTCCTTACAAATACGGGTTATATTTATGTACTCCTTGTTGGTGACCACCCCTTATTTCCACTGCCCATAAGCCTCCTTTTTTAAGCACTCCTTGATTCCTCTGGGTTTTTCATAGAATTTATATACATTAGGGCTGGAAGGGACCTTGTGAGATCATTAGGTCCAGCCCCCTGTCTAAAGGGCAAAGAGTCAGCTAGGGTCAGATGATCCCAGCAAGATAATCATCCAAAACACTTTTTGGACATGTCCAGAGTAGGTGCTTGCACCACTTCTGTGCAGAGTCAATTTCAGACTCTGGAGACTCAGACAATAAAAGAAGTTTTTCTTTGTGTCCAGTTTAAAATGATCTTCCAGCAGTTTGTGACTATTCAATCTTGTCCTTCCTTGGGGTGCCCTGGTGAAGAGATGTTCTCCCAGATCCTGATGCATGCCCCTGATATAGCCTGCTACCAAGTTCCCCCCTGAGCCTATGGTAAAGACTCCCATTCCTCAGCCTCTCCTCATAAGGCCAGCTCCCTTGACTTCTGATCGTAAGACCCAAGAGGGCTTCCCAGTCCCTTTACCACCTTTCCTGCACTCTTAAGGATTGCTCCTTTGAGAAATGATCACCTTTCCTGAACTCCTTTCCCTTCCACTCTCTCTTTCCATAGCATCTCTTTCACTATTTTCCTAGGCTCATTGAAGTCAGCTTTCCTGAAGTCAAGCACCTCTGCCTACTGGCTGACTTCCCTGCCCTACAACAGCTAGAGAATTCAGAACTCAAAGTGCATCAGCTCAGACTTCAGACAACCATTGGCTTTGCGAACATCATTGGACTTATGCACCAACACTCAACTCCAACCCTGAGGAGAAGGATAAATTTTATGACACCCTGCACCAAGTTGTTAAAGGAATACCATCAACTGAGCAACTGTTCCTCCTTGGAAACTTCAATCCAAGAGTTGGCACAGGTGACAACTCAAGACCAGATTGTCTAGGATATTTTGGCATCAGCAAGATGAATGAAAACGGCCAACAACTTCTTGAATTCTGGACCCAAAACCAACTATGCAATACGAATTCATATTTTCCTGGCAAAGAATGCCAAAAAGTGTCATTGTGACATCCACGATCAGATCACTGGCACTGGCACCTTGTTATTGTTGGAAGGAAAAAAAAAAATAAAATAAAAAAAAATTAAAAAAAATCTACCTTGGGTGCAGAAGACCCACACATTCCACAGTGCCAATTGTGATGCTAACTATTCCCTGCTTATCAGCACAGTGAAGATTACAGCCAAAAAACTACATAAAGCAAAACCTAGGAGCAAGCCTGTCACAGGAGGGAGTCCTACAAGAGGGCCGCGATCTCCTGAAGGCCCTCCGCCCGCGCCAAGTCCAGCCCAAGGCACCTTCAATTCTTGTCTGCCACGACTTGATCTTAATAGGTATATGATGGGAGGCTGCCTTTATACCTCCTTGGGCATGGCGTATTGGGACCTTCATCCCTGCAATCTCCCGGACCCACCAGGATGTTTTCCCATATGATGGGTGCCCTCCAGACACCCCAGGCTTAGGGCCAAACATGGCTCTTACCAACCCCTGATACCACATCCTAAGCCTCACTGATGTACCAGACATTGGTGTGTCAAATGTATGCTTGCCCCCCCTCCCCCTTGGGCTCTCAGGCTTGCCCCTCTCTCGGGCTTCTCAGTATTGTGTACTGCCCCTGCCTAGGGGCTCTCAATGCCCACTTTGGGCCTTCTCTACCCAGTCTCTTAGGCCCAACACATGGCTATCCTCTAATAAGGCCGGCATACTGTGATGCTATCCCTTCTTGGATGGGGGGGTGGGGACCACTGCAGCACTTGCCCTGGTCTAGGAAGCACTCTGCTGCTAGCCCCCATCTCTTCCAGGGTCTACTGCAGCAGCCAGTCTCTGGCCAGGGTCTGACGCCGCGCTAGCCTCTTGCCGGTTCAACCTGCCCATCCCGGGCTCCCCAAGGCTGTCCTGCCCCCCCTCTCTAGGGCTTCTCAATAGTCCTGCCCCCCCTCTCTGGGGCTCACCATGCCCTACAGGCTCCTTAAAATACTGCCCCCTATCTAGGGTTTCTCATATGCATTGCCCCTCTCAGGCTTCTCAATCTTGCCCCTCATGGGCCTAGGATCTCCACACCCTGTGTTGCTGTGCCCTCTCTGGCGCTAGATCATGTCCTCCTGGGTGGTAGGGCTCCCACACTTCTGTGGGTCCCTATGAGTATATCGTGCCCACTCTGGCACTTATAAAAACGCTGTGCCCCCAAGGGTGCCGGGATCCTCACGCTCTGTTGCAAGTCCCTGCTGAGGCCTCCTCAGCCTCGCCCAAACCACCAGTTTAAACAACAACCAAAACAAGCCTCTGGCTATAACTTAAACATAAGGCCCCTGGCCATAAGTTTGCCTCATTGCTCAAGCTTCTGGAGCACTCATGAGCTGCACTCACATTTCTGTCCTGGAGCTCCTGCCCCTCCAGCTGCTAGCAGAGAACTGTCAAAATTAGTGAACACTGTAAAGTGGTGTGCCACTATGGCAGGTAAAGAAAAAAAACCAATATAACATGGCCTTACTAAAAATACAACATAAACAGCTTCACTGCGGAAGCCAGGACCTGTGATCACCAATCAACACCCGACCAGGGGAAAAGCCCGTGAAAACTTCTTGCGAGCACAAAAGAACTCCTCGCATTAATCCCTAGTATAAAAGAAAGCTCCCGCCCTGAAGGGGGGGGGTGACTCCGGGACCTTGCTGCTAGTCGGACGTGAGCCTGATCACCTCGCGTGTCCCATACCCATAAACCCCGATATTCATGAACCCGCTAACGACAATCCGCCAGTTTGTGAGGAGCGCAGACCCGACCTGCTGGTAAAGCATCCTTCAGCCCCCTCCCACTCGAGCACTATTTTGTTCCAGTGACCCGTCGCAGCTTGTAAAGACACTGCAGCCGTGACCTGCTAGTAAAGCATCCTTCTGCCCCCCTGCTGCTTAAACTTTTGTTTAAACTCCTGCTTGTTCCCGTGGCTGGAAACTTCACAAGACAACAACTTGTAAAGAAGCACGGTCACAACTCGTCGCTAAAGCTTTCACCTCTCCTTGCTTAGACTACTACTTCTTCACTCGGCCAGCCCTTTGCTGGTCGAGTGTCAGCGAGTATATTATCAATAAAACGCCTTAAAATTAATTACCGGTCTCATTCTTGAGTCCCCGAGCCAGTAATACCCCGCGCTGACATGGTGTCACGAAAAGGATGCTCTTGGGTCGACTCAGAGACAGCAGTCCGCCATTGTCCATGGCGGCTGGGGGCTAGACCCCCCACGAAAAGTGGGGATGCACTGTGGCAACACATTGTCTACCACAGTGGAACAACCTCCACCGAACTGAGAGAAGGGGAAATAGCCGGAAGCCTCACCAAGGGACAGGCCGGAGGTCCGATATGGTATTGTCACTTAACAGCGGCAGCGCTAGGCTACTGCCTAGGAGCTCCCAGTGTCTGAGTCACCCCCCACCAAGCACCACCAGAGCACACCGGGACAAAGCCTCCCCTGGGTGACAGGGGAACACCTGCACAGGAATTTTCCGCGCTATTACCCCTCACCGAAGCGGTGGCAGTGCCTATCCCAGCCAACAAGTACCAGTCCCCCCTGCACCCCTCGAGGGCCCAGCCCACGCTCTAGTAACCAGGCTCCGGCGCGAGCTAAAACAACTGCCAGAAAAGAAGGGTGGGACAAAACAGCAGTACTTAGTACCTTGGTCCGTGCGTTCATACAAGCCACCAAAAAAGTAACTGAGCTCAGTTATGCTTTACAAACCACCCTCAAAAGGGCGGAAGAAACTGCTGCGTCAGATGACACCACACCAGCGGAGGCAAATGAGAAAGGGAAGGGAGATAACCCACCCCCTTACCAAGAAGAAGGCAGGAACCAGACGCTGGCATCCCCAAGTGCCCCGCCCCCCGAAGGCTAACACTACATCCCCAGAGAAGGGACAGATCCAATCACTGTATCCCAGCCTCCCGACCACACCTCTCATTTTACAACCACCTAAGCAGCTCTGCCCTGTCCAAGTTGTAAAAACCAACACTGATGAACAAGGCAATACCACCATGACAATTACCACTCGTACCCCAACCAGAGCTGAACTAAAAGACCTCGCAATAACTACCGCCATTGAACCGGAGGAAACTCCCGTCATGTAATTAGGTCGGCTAGTTCTTGAACATGCCTCAGAGTCCGTAGATGCTAAAGAGGCTCGGCATCTTATACGTAATGGCCACTGGAGTAATGGACATGCCACTGATATTTTGATCACCTCCGAGTGTAAAACTTGGCCAATCCCGGTGGCGGCCTTAATAGCCAGACTACTTCGTGAGAAGTCATACTCTGCACACGTGAACCCCCCGCCAAGTCCAACACCAACCCAGATACTCTACGCGCTGTTCGGAACCTCATACCTCGACTGGGACCCCCGTAAATGTCCCCTAGGCCCCGAATCGAAGAGAAAGGTTCACGCATGCTGAAAAAAAGAAAAAATAAAGAGCCGCAAGGATTACCAACAAGACTTCACCAGACCACTAACCAGTGACAATATCGAACACCTTGGTGGCAGTTCCGGTGACGAGCCAGAAGAAAGAAAAAAGCCGTTTCAAGAGTGGCCCCAACAGTTAGTAACGGACCCCGGAATGATACCTGTCACAGCATCAGCGGTCACAGAGATTTATGGAACCAAGTGGGGTGTGTCCCTCTTGACCCTCCTCCAAACATGTGTTGGAGGGCCAATAGCCAACGTTTACAAAGTATTACACCAGTTAAATCGGGAGGCCCAAGTACAAATTCAAACCTCAACGGTGGCAGTAAATCAAACCACCCAACTGTTCATGACAGCCCCGTCAGGTGAACGAAGCAAAGGCCGCCCACCACCCCAGAGGTCGGCAGTTGAGAGAGCAATGTTTGGATACCTCCTTCACCAATCCAGCCTAGATAAAACCACCATAAGGAAAATGTCCGACGCAGAGCAAATGCAACTCACAACGTGACTGGGATTTGACCTGACTAAAGTCAAGCCAAAAAACGAGTAGTGGTCGCCGAGGCCGATGCTCCAGGCCAAGGCGACCAGACTCCTACAACCCACCTCGCTGCTGCCAGCTACCCCGACAACGATACACATCCCCATAAGGCATTACTTATTTATGACCTGCAGAAGAAACGCACCCCAAAGAAAATTAACTTCCTCCTAGATACAGGAGCACAGATCTCAGTCATCCGCCCCAGCACTCCCCACATTAAAACGAAGCGAACCATCTTTGTTGAAGGCCTCAACTCAGCCGCTGTTGCCTCAGGTGTCCGCGTCTGGATCACAGACCTCACGGACACAATCACAAGCAGCACGAAAAAACCTTCGCTGCCATCTTGGGGAGAGAAGACATCCTAGGGGGTCAATGAAATCCGGTCCTTAAGTCTGAAACAAGACCTATACTCTCTACTCCTAGTGACTATTCTACACGGCAGCAAACCCCACTGGCCGACACTACAAAGTGGTGGAAAATAGAAATTCGTACCTATCCCCACCAAGCCCGACTTATAGGCCCCACTGGAAGCCCTCCTATGAGACCTTATCCAAAGAAAGTGTATCGAGCCCGTCACTCAGTCTACCTACTTATCGTCCGCCTGGGGAATCCCTAAACCTAATAAGCCAAGCCAAGCATGACTAGTCGTTGACTACCGAGCTGCAAACCGATATATCCAAGCCCTCATTCTACCGTCACCACTGACGCTAGCTGAAATCCAAAACTGCATTATAGCCCACCAAGCACAGCGATGCTACACTTGCACCATCGATCTAAAGAACATGTTCTTCTCAATCCCCATCAACGACGAAGACGGAGTTTTAAATATGGCATACCAAGGCCATATATTTAAGTGGAAAGTCTGCCCTCAAGGGTACAAAAATGCACCGGCTCTAGCCACCGAGTGCCTCTCACGTCATTTAGCCGACTTTCGAACAGCACATCCAAACGCCTATGAGATTCTTAACTACGTAGACGACTGTATCGTCTTAGGCAGAGAAAAGAATGAAGTAGAAAAAATTACTGTAACTCTCCAACGGTACTTGGAGAGACAAGGCTGGACAGTTAACCTCGACAAATCAAGTACCGAAGCTACTCGATCTTTCACCTTCCTCGGAACCCACTACGACAAAAACACGCAGTGCTTGTACCCGTACCACCATCAGCATCCCCTGGCACAAGAACGACATCACAAGTCCTTCAAAAGAACAATGTCAACAGCTACTTGGCAAAATCAACTGGCTTAGAGCCCATTTAGGACCAACACACATACCGGTCC
>JAGPOW010000261.1:225581642-225605245 GCA_030014935.1 Caiman crocodilus | reverse complement strand
GACTTCTTACATCACCCACCTGTAACCAATCACTAAACAGTATGCTTGCTGACCCTTGGAAATTTCTGTATAAAAGACTCTTAGAAGTAGTGATGGGTGTGCTTGCTACCTTGCACCTTGATTGCTTGCAGTAAAACTTTTTTTCTTTCAAACTTCCACTCCTGGTATTCATTCCTATTGGCTTTTGCATACCAGGCAACGAATCCAGATTTGGGCTGGAGCACAACAATTGCAAGGAGCAGAAAGTACTGTTTTTGACCTGTACAGCAAGGTAACTGCATTCAAGAGAAAGCTGGATCTCTGGAAACGAAAGATCAAAACTGATTCTAGTGTCCGTTCCTGCTGTTAACTGACCTTATTGAAGAAACAGAATCTGAGCTCGCTGCAAACTGATAAACTGTCCACAGAGAAACAGGCGTCCACTTCATATTAATTGGTGGGTACAGTATCTCTGAATTTGAAGCTTAACAGGTGTAGGTAATTTTATTAGGCAATTTTGTTAGTCTTAAATTGGGGATTCCCAAGCTGCTTTTACAGTGGACCAAGAAGCACATTTAAATTTAATTTACATATTTAAGTGTCCAGGTTGTAGCGGTATTGGGCTGGAGGAAAAGGCAATCAGGACTTCAGGTAAAGATGGTATCTTTTATTAGAGCAACAAGATTTTTGCAAAAAGAAGTCTTCAATTGCAAGCTGTCAGGCACAAGCATCCAGCATTGAAGAAAAGATTGCAAAAGCTCTCCTGGGTAGACATGAAAGGTTATATTTCATAGGGTTTCACAGAGGAGTCAGTAGACAGAAGACACCTCTGGGCAGGCAGTTCATAGCTGGGATGAAGACTCTCTCCTCCTGTGCAGATCTGTGATGATGCAAGTAACCTTGAAACAAAGCAAATTACCTTGAACAGGATATCCAATTTTAGCTGATTTTTTTTTTTTTTTAAATGAAATCTTCGGATTTTCCCAAGCAAGAAGCAACTGTGACCACCTGAAACTTGCCATCCTGTTGCTGCCTTTGTTTCAAGGTAATTTACATCATCACAGATCCTCACAGGAGGTGAGAGACTTCATCCCAGCTACAGACTACCCAGAGTCTTCTAGCTATTGCCTCCTCAGTGAAAGGAGGAGTTGGCCCTGCACGTGGGATGCCTGCCGAAAGATTTAGAAACCCGGCCTGCGGTGGGGGATACTTGCGGTAGCAGGGCCACGTGTGGTTCCTAAATTATTTGAACAGATTTGAACCTAATCTGGCTAATTTGACCTGGCACAAGGAACAAACAAGCAAAAAATAAGGAGCAGGCAGAGCTGGCCCCCTCTCCGGAGCACAGTGGTAGCAGGGAGGGGACCAGGCTGAGATGCGTCCCGAGGGCTGCAGAGGCACGGGCAACCCTCGGGCGGGGTGCGCCCAGCTCAGCCCCCGCACGTGGCCGCCCCCCCCCCGCTGCTGGCGCCGCCCGCTCCGCCCTCGCTGCCCGGATTGGCTGGCGGGGCCGGCGCTGCAGGCCGGCGTCCGGCTCCCAGCCCGAGCGCTAGTCGTGGCCGCCTCCGCCGCTGATGCCTGGCAGCAGCCTTCGCTCGGCCGCGGGCTCCGGGCGGCGCCGCCGACGGCTGCGCGAGGCGGGGGTCGCCGCCGCCGCCTTCGGCTTCGGGGGCAGCGGGCGCCGCCGCGGGCCGCGAACAAAGGTTGGGGCCGCCGCGGGCCCCCACCGCCGCCGCCATGGCGGGGCTCGGCCTGGGGGGGCTCGGCGTGGCCGCCCGCAGGAGGAGCGGCCCAGCCCGCAACGCCGCCGTGGAGCGCAGGAACCTCATCACGGTCTGCAGGTGACTCGCGGCGCTCGGCTCGGCCCGGCCCGGCCCGGCCCGGCCCGGCCGCAGCTGCGGGCTCGGGGCGCGGAGCGGAAGGCTCAGTCCTGGCTCAGCTCTTGCAGCTGCTGCCTCCGGAGCGGGGCCCGCAGCATCTCTGGGCTGCGCAGCCCCCGGCAGCCAGCTCGACCGGGGGCGGAAGGCACCTGCGGTTTGGCCTTTGGCCCCGTTTTTGGGGTGAGGGCGGCCTCCTTGGAGATGTGGCGAGACGCCGGTGCCCGCTCCTCCCGCCGGGCCCCGCGCAGCGCCCGCGGGCCGGCCGGGGGTATTGTGCAGCATCTGAGCGGTTAGCCGAGAAGGGGGCTCCCTTCTCCCGCCGGGGTCTCGTGCAGAGCCGCGGGATGAAAACATCACAACCCCCAAACCCCTACTATTGCTGGGAACTGTTAAAAGTCTCCTTCTCATGTGGACGGCACTGGGTGTCCATGGCAGGCTGCCCCTTCCGAAGATTGGTGTCAGGAGGAGACTGTGTGTGGAGGCTGCGGGCCCTGCCATGCAGGAATGGAATCTGGGTGGAAGCCAGTTGTGGACTGGTTACGCACTTTCAGGTGCTAGCTTGGTAGCTTGTTGGCTCTCCTTAAAGCTGGAGAGTTACCAAAAAAACTAGAACTCTTGATTCCAAAATAATACCTTTATTAGACCAACTGGAGCTGGAGACTCATTTTTACGGTGTGAGAATTGCTTTGCCTGTGTGATGGGTTTAAATTTGTTGTGCAGTTAAGCAGTGAATTGCATAATATATGTAATGTGTAGCAGGGGTCAGTGTTGTAGTTTAAGCCCCCCCATGCAGGTAAAGGTGCAATGGGATCTAAGGCATGATGCATACAAACCTGCCTCCTACCGTGCCATGTGTGTATGGCAGGGGGCAAGATTGAGGGATCATGCATTAGATCCCATTGTGCCTGATCACTGGTGCAGGAGGAGCTTAATCTTAGGCTCACTTGAGGGTCTCCCAGCCATGGGGGGCACGCCACACCCCCCCCGAGCTGGAAAAACGCAGTAGCTGCAATCCTCGGGGGTTGCGGGGTATGAAACTCCCAGGCCCTGGGGATCAAAGCAGCCTTCATCTCCAAGGCTTGGGAGTTTCACTCTGGGCATGGTGTGCCCCTGAGGCTGGGAGCTCTGTCAGCTGGCAGTGAGTGCTCTGGGTGGCAGGGGAGACCCTGCTACACCTGCCAGTTAAAGCTTGGTCACAGCCAGCTATAAAGTTAGTATGCATTTTCAGTGTCTGACTTTATAGCTGTTTGGAGCTTTTTATTGGAGGGTAGCCGATTTGCATATGTAGCTGGTATTCAGGTAGTAGGACAATTAAGCAGTTAATTACACAGTACCTGTAGGGTATAGAGGGGGCCTAGGTTTCATAGACTGGGTCAAATGCCAGCCTCCATCATTTCAATGTCAATTTTTCTTACCTTCAAGATAGATTCCTCCCCCCCCCCCCCCAAGAAATTAAAAGCTTAAAGTTGACAGGATATTTGGTGACTTCTAAAATGCATATGATTGACTTCATACACTTTTTATGGTAGAACTAGAAAACCTTATCATGTAAATGACACAAATATTCAACATGACCACCCATTGTATCGGACCAAGTCTCTCTTAAAAGTGCGGAAATATCTGGAAACTAGTAGAATTTCATTTTTATACTTAACTTTGTTTTAGTGCTCAGATCAAATTTGAATGGTGATGACAAGTATCTTGTAAAGCTTCCTTTGAATTTAAACTAACTGAAACCAGGGAGAGGTTAGCTGTGTTTTATCTCCAGCTAGGCAGAAGGCAGAGCAGGGTGGCATCGTTATGAATTGACTTGTTCAGAGTATCATGAGCTTTTGCAGGCTGTTGCCTTCTTCATCAGATGTTGGCGAAATAGGCTGTACTGTACAAAAGCTCATGCCTCTGAACATGTTAGTTTATAAGTCACTGGTCCTCCGTTAGGCAGAAGACACAGGAAGATAGGAATATTTTGCCTAACCTCCCCCCCCCCCCCAAAAAAAAAAAAAATACTGCCATACCTTCAAGTGCAGCATCTCTATAGAAAGAAGTTATTTCAATTTATGTTGTTTTAGAAATTGCAGCTTTTATGCAGGGATTGAAAGAGGATATCAACTTGATAATATGAAGTCAGAGCTATATCCTCATTAGTGAAGTAAAACAGCTGTGTCTTATGGAGAAGCTCAGGACCTACATGCTCTTTTTTTTCTTTAGCACTTTTCCCCTTTCCACTGGCATACGTTCCTTAAATTGTGCTTGTGTTCTTTCCTTGATACTGGCCACCACACTGTTTGCTGAAAGGGAGAAGACTTATGCACTTGTATGCCAGTCTTTTTCCCAGTCCTAACATGCATAGTTCAGGGAAGGCTTCTATACTGTATACCTTCAGCAGCCCCCTGCTTCCCCGCCATTGCTACTTGAGAAATCTAGATGTAATAACAGAGTAAAAGTAACAGCATGTATCAGTTTTATGGTTACTCGCGTGTATTAAATAGCAGAAATGAAACTTGCTAATTAGGAAAGTTACAAAGGTACTGATACAGCCTGTCTGTAGACTTGGGAAGACAGAAGTTACTTAGTATTGTAACCACATAGAAATATTTAAAAAAAATAAAATCGTGCATTCTGTAAAAATTCATAACGTACACTTTATTTCACTACTTACTAAGAAAAGTTTTCAAACTATTTACAATTGAGTAATATTCTTTAGCTCTGATTTTTATGTACCCGTGTTGAGATGAGCAAAAGTGATCCTGGAACATAGGCAAGGAATCTTAGCAATCTGAAGCAAACTAAGTTGTCAAAAACATGTGTGAGTCAGTGATACCTATAGTGAATCTCTAAAATGACAAGCTTTTCTGTAATTAGAATAAACAATTTAATGCTATGCTGTCTCTTTGGAAGCCTAAAACTAATATTTTCAAAGTACTTTAAGGGAGGGAAGGGGCAGTCATTCTAAGGAAAAAATGTATATGGAACTTTGACTGTTTTTATTCTCATGGGCTTTTAAACTTAATTTTTTTTTAATGCTTTCATAAAATCAGTCCTTGCCTACCTACCTTGCCTATTTCAATCAGATTTTTTTTTTTTTTTTTACTCTAAATGATGCTGTTAACATGAATTAGCCAAACCTTAGAAGTACCACTTTTTCACCCCTGGAATTCAGAAGCTGCAAGGAAGAAAAGAAAATCCATTCAATGTCATATATGCAGCCTCCTGTTATGGTTATTGATTACAATTCCTTAAATTATTATTCTGCAAAAGTTGACTGGATTTTATTGAAGGATGTTATACTATGACTTGTCTGTATTGTTTGCTTTCCTGTTGCATTTTTTCTTGTTCTCCTTCACCACTAAGTAAAAGACACAACATGTGTTTTTAGACAGGCTTGGGGATCATTTATTTCCCAAGACTGACTGCCCCTTCTGTGTAATCACAGTATTGTTGCCAGGATGGCCTAAGGAGTTGGAGGAAACTTCTGCAAACTCCTGCTTCAAAAGTTAGGTCCAGCTACTCATGCTGGCAATGTGTATATAGTTTCAGGCATTTAAAGTTTTGCAAGGGACAGTCTGTTTCAAACAAACTTGGAAATGCTAGGGGAATCAACTTTAAATGTTATGATTGTTTCCATTGTATAAGCAAGCATAACAACTTGATTGTTTTGTGTGTAGGTATAGAATCATTGGGAAGTAGGGCTGGAAATGACTTCCTGAGGTCATCTATTTCCAGCCTCCTGCTCAAGACAGGATTATCCCTGACTAAACAATTTCAGTCAAATGTCTAACTTGCTCTTAAACACTTCCAGGGATGGATATTCTACAACTTCTTTAGATAGCCTCGCGGTCCTCAAGCTTCTTAGACTTGAGGTACAACCTCAGAAAATGCTAACTCTTAGTTTTCACTTGTTTTTTGACTACATAAAATTAATAACGTAATTCTTCTTTTGCCGATAACTTTGAATGTTTTTTTACACTATGGATTCTTGTTTTAAATTTCTGAATTTATCTTGTGAATCCTGTTTGTCCACCTAATAGCGCTAACGTTTTGTAGCATCCATCACCACCTTTGAACAGATCTCAAGGCACCCTAATTTAGAACCACTTGGGTAGCTTGGTCCAGTGTTTGACCACCATCATTTTCAGAATTCCTCCTATTCTCCAATCTAAATTTCCTCTACTTCATCCTGCGGCTGTTGCTTCTAGACCTGTCTGCTACAGGCATGGAGAAAAGCCCCATCTCCATCCTCTCTATAAATCACCCTTAAGGTATTTGAAGACTTACCAAATTCCCCCTTCACTTTTCTAGATTAAATAACCCTACTTCTTTCAGCCTGTCCTTGTAAGGCATGCTCCCCAGGCCTTTAACGACCTCTGTCACTGCCTTGAACTCTTTCTAATCTGTCCATATCTTTCTTGATGTGTGGGGCCTGAAACTGGATGTGGCCATACCAGTGCTGAATAGAGTGGAAGAATCACTTCCTTTGATTTGCAAGTGACACTTCTGTTAATACAACCCAGTATACTGTTGGCTTTTTTGGCAACAAGAACACACTTGGCTCATATTCAGCTTATGTCCTACTGCTCTTCTCCCTCGGCCTTCTCTGCAGTATTGTAGCCTAGCTAGTCATTCCTCAGTCTGTATTGTGTGTGTATATATACAGTTCTTCCTTCTCAACTGCAAGACTTTGCACTTATTGAATCTCATCTGGTTGGTTTTTTGGACTATTTTTCCAGTCTGTCTAGTCTTTCCTGTGGATCCAAATCCCTAACCTGTCTGCAACTCTACCCAGCCTTGTGTCATCTCCAAATTTTCACTCCATCCTATAATTCAGATAATTAATGAAGATATTAAACAACACTAGATCCAGGACAGACCCCTGTGGAACCCTACTTGAGACCCCATCCTAACTAGATATTGAGCCCTTGATGACTACTTATTAAGCATAATGACCCAAACAGTGCTTGAGTCAAGTTTGCATTTCCTCAGGTTATTAATGAGAATGTTGTGGGAGACTTTATCAAGAGTCTTGCTAACATCAAGGTATATCACAATTGTGGCTCTTTTTCTCCATCTGCAGAGCCTGTCACCTTATCATAGAGAGAAATTGGGTTGCTCAGGCATGACTTTGCAGGTAGTTGAAGTTCAAGCAGTTATGTTTTTAGGCTTTTTTTTTTTTTTCCCCACTGATGGGTATTGCTTAAAATATTTTGAATTTTTTGAAGATATCCTTATAGTCCCAATGCTTTGCTGTCAAATTCTCTTTCTCTCTGTGGTAGACAAAGATTTCCATTGCTAGGGCTCCTTGTAGCATTGGTATGTTGTGAGTTCTCTTGGTGACGGGTAGTTTGTACAGGGTATTCCAGGTGGAACAAGCTTCCTAGGTCTGATTTATTTACTATCTCCATTCATCATTTGAATCGTAGAATTAAGTGCAAATTTGTGTAGCAGATAACAGCAGGGTGGGTGGAATTTCAGACCTTCTAGAGTAGCAGTTCCCAGCTTTGGGGGTCACAACCCCATTTGGGGCTGCAACAATAAATAATGGGGTAGCAGAGATGCTTGACAGTGTTGACAGTTATGATGAATATCCTTCCTGTTTATAAATATATAACTAGTGTGCTTGGCAGTTATTTGTCCCTCCATGATAGTTGCATCTCCCACACAAGGTGCTTGAATATTTCAGGAGGCTAACATAAAATCGGCATGTTTATACTGGTGGGCTGAAATTTGTTTAAAATAACAGAGAAATCTAACATGGATGCTTTGAGCTCTAGCAGTGTTAGGGTTTAGTCTAGGGTGTTGCTGCCATAATGTGCTACCTTCAAGTAGTGTCAGGGCAGGTGAGGTGGCAAGGCTATAAAAAAAAAAAAATATGCACTTAGACTGTCCACATGTATAGTGTCATCCCAGGTTAGAACAGGGAAGTAGATCCTTCTGAGCATGGGGAGGGACGGACTGGTACCAGGTCCACCACTTCCTCATCTCTGTCCATGGCCAGAAAAATAAGCAGCTGTGAAGGGGATGCAAGAGTCTGTCTAGAAAGCTGCCATTGGGGAGGGAACATTATGTACTGAGATGTGCTTGTTGCCCTGGAAGACCATCTGCAGGGAGGGTAGCTTTCACTTCAACCAAGAGACTAGTCATGGTCAGCATCCTGCCATTTCTGTGAAGAGGGGGTGCAGGAGATTCTCCTCCATGCTTTTCTGAACTGTTCCTGACTGTGGTTACTCTTCTGCTGCTTTCACAACCCTCTTTAACACCATAGTAGCTAGGGTCAGGAGGGACCTGAACAGATCATCTAGTCTGACCCCCTGCCACAGGCAGGAATGAATGCTGGGTTCACAAGACCCCAGACAGGTAATCATCCAACCTTCTCTTGAATATGCCCGAGGCAGGGGGGAGGATTACTTCCCTGGGAAGATGCTTCCAGATATTGGCCACCCCAACTGTAAAATATTGCCTTCTGATCTCTAACCTAAACCTATTCTCCATCAGCATATTACTATTGTTCCTTGTCATATTGGGTGGTGTTGGGGAGAAAAGAGCTGTATTTATTTGCTGTTGCTCTCCTCTGAGCTTGTAGGCAGCTACCAGATTCCCCCCTCAACCTCCTCTTGCTGAGGCTGAACAGGTTCAGATCCCTCAGTCTCTTCTCATAGGGCCTGTCCAGCTGCCCTCTCACCAAGTGGGTGGCCCTCCTCTGAACCCTCTCCAGGCTGGCCACATCCCTTTCGTAGTGCGGCACCGCAGTACTCCAACTGCGGCCTGACCAAAGTCACATTGAGGGTGAGTATCACCTCTCTGGACTGGCTTGAGATGCACCTTTGGATGTATGACAAGGTATGGCTGGCCTTGCTGGCTGTGGTCTGGCATTGGCGGCGTCTTTAAGACTGAGTACATCTTCTCTATCCTGTACCAAGTAGCCTAAGGGAATGTAATCTACTGGGCCAGGCCAAGATAGTGATCCTGGAAAAACTGCAGAAAAAGGCTTTTGGGGGCTGGCTTCAATGACACGCTCTCCAGCTTTGCTGCTTGGTCATGTTTATGTGTGGATACTGCATCATGCAACAAAATATGGACCTGTTTGTGTTGTACTGAGCTATCAAGGGCCGACTCTACAAGGTAGAAGGCAAACAGCTAATCTTAAATGTGTAATGCCATGATGATCTTCAAAGGGAGGGATTTCCAAGCTCTAGTGATGTGTGCATCTTTTTATTACTGCCAAGTATTTTATTCTTGGCCCCTTTGTTGGGCCACATATGTTTGCACATTCATCTTTTTATAATTTCTTAAAAATCAAAAATGTTCCCTTCCTTTATCTGAGTGTTTATGGTCTTGGCACTGGCTTTGAATATCGTGGTTATTGTCAGAAGAGTTGATTTGAGTGCCTTCTTTCATCCAGAAAATAGAGAAGGGGGTTGTTGGGTTTTTTTTGGTTTTTATTTTATTTATTTCCTAGATCTAACTGATACAATATTCAGACAAACTCTTATAGGATTATATTGGGAATTCTCCTTATACTAGGGACTGTGTCCATATTCTCTGGTGAGAGGTCTCAAAAATGAAACTCCCATTTTGGTTCTTGGATTATGTTAGAGCAGAAGTGGGCAAAATATGGCCTGTGGCCTGGATCCAGCCTGCCAACTGACTGCATCTGGCCTTTGGCTTGGAGCTGCAGAGTCATGGGATCCAGCCTATAGGGATCCAGTGGTTACAGTTGCTGTGTTTTGCTAGGCAGGCAGTTGCATCCTGGCCCCATCTAGAGCTTACACCATCTCCCACCTCATGTGCCAGAAGCAGCACGGGGTACACGCTGGCATAAGTTGTGGATGCTGCCTGCAGATTCCCACCAGGGATCAGGATGACAGTGTGGGACTGCATCTAACATGCTTATGCAACTGCATCATCTGCAGACCTGGGAAGATGCCACAGTCCCCAGGGGGAAGCTACCACCTGCATCTGATGGTGTTCTTCCAGCGTTGTTTTCACCTGCTGGGCCCACAGCTGGTGTGAGCTGCAGGGCTGCACTGTAGGTGCAGGATGTGGAGGTGGGAAAAGGGAAGGGAGAGACTGAAAGAGGCAGCCATGCCCATTACAAGGGGCAGTGGCTGATGCTGCGTACCAGGCAAAAGTGGGACCCAGCAGTGAACATGTTAGTTGTTTCTGGGGCCTTTCTGGCTGTGGCTGCCCAAGGCCTGCACTGGGGCTGCCCTGCGGCTCCTCTTCAGTGCTTCTGCCCCATGCTACCTCCAGGCCACCCCGGGTCTTCAGGATGATGGTGGTGGCAATGGGGAGGAGTTGGAAGTTAGTGCTGGTGCAGGCCCCAGCAATGACAAGTGCACCTGCTGCTGGGTACTGCTTTTGCCTGGCACCTAGCACCTCCTGCTGCTGGTCATGGGCAGGGCTGCCTCCCTCTGTCTCCCTCTTTCTCCCCACAACTGTCCCGCACCTACAGCATGGTCCCACAGCTTACAGCAGCTCCCAGCCTGTGCACCAGAAGCAGCACTGGGTGGGTGCCAGCATCAACTGTGGATGCAGGTGGCAGGTTCCCCCTGGGGATTGGGACCTCTGCCCAAGCCCTTCTTTGGGTTAAGAGAGTGGGCGGGACACTAAATCTGCTGAAGCTGCTGCCCATGCCCACACTAGCTCCCTTCTCCCTTGCAGCCCCATCCCACATAGGGAGATTTGGTGAGCTGTTGTGTGCGTGGGGGAGGGCTGGTGACTGGGCCCACAACATCTTCCCAAAACTCCTTATGTGGCCTGCAGGCCCAAATAATTGTCCACTGCTGCTTTAGATACTTTGAGGCTAATGCATGAACCAGTGTCTGATAAGAAACAATGCACAGTTACACATTTGAGGTTTGAACAGAAGAAAGCATTAAGATTTGGAGTATTGTACAAATAGCTCTCTTAAATTAGTGGTTCCGATTGATTCAGACAGGTTTGGGTACCTGGAAAAAAAATGACATCTCCCAAGGCATTCAGGTGATAGCTGTAGTGTTTCAAATATGTTTATTTTAAAGCAGATGCTTAACTGGACTCATAAAGAGCAACCTTAAATCTCTGCTTTGTGGAGAGTTTTGTGGCAGAATAGCCTGAATATTTGAGAAACTGACACAGTCCTATTTTTTAATTCAGAGTCTGTGCATCAGCAGAGAACCATCAGAAGGACATGTCAGGACCATGGAGTTTAGTGCCAGTGGTGTAGAGTTAAAATTCATGACCCCTTTTCATTGTTGAGACTCTTTCTGAAAATGTTAATGCTAAGTATTGTTGGATTTCATCACATTGGTGCAGTTATGGTACTGCAGAACTCAAAACCAGTGTCACTGGATCAGAGGTGACCCAAAGGCTGAAATTCCAAGTGTAGGAGTTGGTGTAACAGTGCTCTGTCCTGACAGCGAGCATGTTTGCGCTTGCATTGATGTTATGGTGCATTAGGTTTAGTACCTGTAATAACTGGTATTTAATGCTCTGTAGCACTGGTGCGCATTTTTTCATGGCACTAGTGCTCAGTAGACTAATTCTACTGTTCATTAGCACAGCTTTTGCTGTGACATGCTGTAGACTAATTCTAGTGCACATTAACATTTCCTGTGTCTCCTGTAGCTGTGCCCAGCATGAGGTAGGTAGCTTGATACATGCATTCTGGAGCTGAGATTTGTTTTGTTGCTAAATCAAACAATCATTTTTCATGCCTTTTTGCTAGTACCAATTATTCTGACTGCTTTGGAGCCTGATAGCAAAGGTATTGGTTATGGTTATCTCTTGCTTGGAACTACATCAGAAAAACTGTAGCCTGAAATGTTTGGAAATTTTGACTTGAGAATCCTAAGTTTCATCCCTTTCAATAAAGAGAGTTATTCCATGAATGGAAGCCATTTTTCTTTACCGTTTACAATAAGTAGCTTTTGGTGCATGGCTTTTTCAGTTTGCTGGGAGAATCACTTGCACATGGTTCATTTTTACTATTTGCATAATGTGCATCCTAACCATTGAAGCATGGCAACGCTGATCTTGAATCGTCCTGTAATACTTTGTACTCAAATGGTGTTCCATAGCTTAGGGAATATCAATTAGTCACCTCTTCAAGTATCATTCTACCTCATTATTTCTGCTTTCTTTTAAGTGTTTGATGTTGCGTTAAATCACGTGAGAATAGAGGAAAACATACTGAACTAGATTGTTTCAGATCTTTTTAGCAATTTCTGGGCCTTTGAAAGGTGCCAAGGAATAGGTTTAGCAGATTTTCTTCTCATTTGCTTAAAGTTTTTTTGTAGAAAAGCCTCGTTAAAGCATTGATTTTTTGGAATTGCATATTTTTGCCTAGGATATTTTTTTTTTTTTTTAAATCCCAGAGCATTTCTGAATAGTGTGGAGCAGAAAGACCAAGGTTTACCCTTGCTACAGATTCCTAGTATTTAGTTGCTAGTCTATACAAGCAGGCAGGTGTGATGTACAAGCTATGTTGAATGGAAAATCCAGTAAAACCTTGGTAGGTAGACAAGCATGGTTAGCCCATACATACATGCAGCATTCCTGTGGGAATCAGTCCATTAGCAGAGGTTGCTTGCTGGTATGGGAAAAGTAACTCATATATTTGCTGAGGAAAACCAGTATAATGTGATGTGTTGCTAGGAAGAATGTCACACTCCACATCTGCTGTCCTCAGGTTGCCCTAGCTTGCTGATGTTCCTGCTGTGAATTCTGAAAATCCATTTCTCACAAATTGCTAAGAAGTTGAAATGAAGAAATTTGCATGCTTTTAGCTTTTTATTTTTTCTTTGGAGGAACACGGACAAAAATTAGTGTGAGCAGTGTGATTCTCACTTCTAAGCTCTATGTGGTCTAAAGCAGTGGTTCTCAGCCTTTTTTTGTACCAGGACCCATTTGTAAGCATCGATGGCCAGTCCCAACCCAGTAAATAGTTTAAGCAGAAAACAGCCACTTGGTTCTGCGGGTGCCCCTCATTCTCAACCCAATGCCCCCAGGTCCCAGCACCCCAGTGTGCGGGGCAAGGGACGTGTGGGGAATGGGGGGGCAGGGCTTGGTGCAGCAGGGCGGGGGCAAAGGCAGAAGTGGGGTAGGGGGCAAGACTCATTGCTGCCACTGGAACCCCCGTGCCAGCCGTGTTATCAGCAACACAAGGAGTAATGGACAGAGATCAGAGTTGCAGTGCCCTCACTTTCTCCTGCTGCCAGTTGCTCATGTACCAACTTGCAGCTCTGCCCCTCTGCCATGGCCCAGCCTCTGCCACCACTCCCCTCAGACCACAGCTCTACCCCAGAGAGGAGGTGCAGTGGTGGGCAGTGTTGCCTGCGTCTTGCAAGAGTTTGCAGGTTCTATTTTGTGCCTTTCAAAGGTGTAGCATAGACTTATGTCCGAAGTTGCCTAATATCACAATAGAGGGGCATGAACTAGGAAGCAAACAAAAAAGAGGGAAACAAATTGGACTCCGTTGTGGTAGATTGAAAAGCTGTAACCCCTGAATAAGATGTAGAGTAAATTTTAGAATTTTTTAGCACTTATCATTCTTTCTTTCCCTAGCACTTGAGAAGAAGTTTAAAGAATTAAACCTTCCTCTATATAGTTCTGTACAACATGATCAGAAATGTTGTAATTAAGGATAACATGGGAGGAATCTCACTTGATAGAATTAAGTAACTGATCCTCAACATTTGTGATGTCTATTAACAGATGCCCTTGGCAGTGTTCTTTTCAAATTGAGTAACAGTTACTATCCATCTAGTAGTAATAACTTTGCCAAAGTTATTACCATTAAGTCAAATAGTATGATGGGTCTGTACCCTCATTTGGTTCTGAGCTGACCAGAGTTAAATTTTTTGTGAGGGTTTGTTTTTTTGTTTGGTTTTTTTTAAATAGAGAAAGAGAAGTTGAACTAATTTGGAGAGTTCCTAGACCAGTTTTAAAACAGAACAGGAGAAATTACAAGCCTCAGGTGCTTATGTTGGTGTCAATTTTTTAAACTGTCATGGAGAAGAGTAAAACTTAGTTTCCTCATATTTACTCTTTGGTTTTGTGATTCTTTTTGTTTGCATTTATTTTCTTTACATTTATTTTTAGGGACTCTTGCATTTGTTGCTGTCCAGTCTTTATCCTGAACAGAATTCTTTGTAGAAAAGATGTCATGGTTAAAGATTCAACACATCTGCCCTTCTAATCAGTTTGTGAGAACTTAAAGCTGTTTAGTGTGAGATGCCAAGAGATACTTCAGCAAAACCAGACAATATGAAAGATAGTTTAAAGCTGAGAATATTTGTGTAGGCTCCCCACCCCATATAGTTATGTGAGTAAATATAGTATTAGTTCAACTTCATATCACATGCACCTTTCCCTACAATCCAGAATTGGGGTATGTGTCTTAAGCAGGGAAGCTGATTTTGCTAGACTAAAAGCATGTAGAGGCCATGCTGCAAATTTAGCTGCCCCTTCTCCAGGACAGCAAGCAAGCAGGGATGGAGTCTGCTTGCTGCCCTGGAGGGCAGTGGCACAGCCTCTTCATGGAAAAGCCAGCTCTAGGCCACGACGCAATGCCAGAAAAATCTCTCCCCACTCCTCCCCCTTCTACCTTCAAAAAACAAGCTGTGTGTTTTCAGGGGGAGGGTGCAGCATGCAGGAAAATAGGTATATTGTGCTTTTCTTTTTTTTGCTGAGTTTCAGTAGTTTTTCAAGGAAAGACTAGTGCCTTCCACTTTAAGTATCTTTGGGATGCTTCCAGTTTTTCTTTTCATCCTATGAGTACCATTGCTTTATCTGCTAATGAATCTGTCTTTAGTGCCATACCTTAACAATATATGCCTCTGTCAGTTTCTTTCTCTGTTTTGTAGTTTAAGGTACAGGTGACAGCTACATTTCAAAGTGTGAATATTAAAGATCATGATTATGATTAATATTTTGCATGGCATATGTAGTAACATATTCTGAACTATTAATATAGAATATGCATTTATGTATACACACATGAATCTGGGAGCCTCATTTTCCATTGCAGCAGGGAATTAATCATGCAAGAGGATTGGATGTACAAGTAGACAAGTGGGTAGTGTTATTGTTTTGATTTATGGCAGTTCATCAAATTGTTTCTGTATTTATGAGTTTTCCAAAATTAAAATAGAAGCATCTCTTATTTGTAACATTGTAAGTGTGGGATAGCTTTGAGGAAGCTATTCATTTATGGCTGCTGTTAAAGTAATATTGTAGTGACAATCACTGATCATAGGCTTAAAAAGTAATTATGAGTAGGAAAATTCTTTCCCATCTACTGATGGCTAGTAAAAATGAGGAGGGATTTAGGCACTGATATTGCTGGAGGATTATACCTTGACTATGTTTTCCCTTCAAACACTAGAAATTCTACAAGCTTGCAAAAAAAAAAAAAAGCGGCAGTTCATTTTCCTCAGCATGCTACAGCTGACCCAGAGTCTGGGCCTGCTGCAGCCTGGAGGCTCCGCTGTGTGGGCTCTGCAGCCTGAGCACCAGTTCTGTGGCTGCAGCAGCAGTGTGTGCACCTCTGGGTGCATGGCCAGGAAGGGGCCTGGGGCAGCACAACCCTGACTCCTCCCCCACTGTCCAACCAGAGGCATATGCGCAGCTGCCACCACCATGGTGCCAGGGTTGTGGAGCGTGGCACAGCTGTTTGCAGCCTTCTAGCTGCCTGCTACATCTGTCCAGAGCCTGGGCTGGCTGTGAAAGGCAACCAGGAGGTTGCAAACAGCTGCACTGGGATCCAGAGCCCTGGCACTGGCTCTGTGGTGGTAGTGGGCTCACATGTGGTTTGCAGCACATGGCAGGGAAGGGGCTGAGGCAGTGCAACCCTGGCCCTTCCCCCACCATCGTCCTGGAGGCATGTGTGCAGCCACTGCCAGCAGTGAGGATCAGGACTCTAGTGGCTTTCCCATTTCTAGCATGCCAAGTCAAGGTGTGGGTAGAGGTTGGGTCATTTTGGCACTCCTACCAAAAACATTGTTGACCCTTGGGTTAAATAATGCATGTTGCATTAAGTGAAAACTAAAGAGCAAGCATTAGGAGACGAACGGAGAAGAGCCTGTGATCTTGTACTGGAGAGGTAGAAGAAATGAGAACAAACCCTTTATATCTTTCATACTCTTCTGTATTGTAAAGTCTGTCCTTTCATAGATGAGGTGGAGGAAGATGAATAGTACAGGCGTAACTAAATTCTGTCAAAATTGACCAGTTGTGTCTGAATTTCTGTGATATTTTTTTTGTTTTTTTGAGAGAAGGGCCTCATTTAGTACACCTTTACTTCCAGCTTTATATTAATAACTTTTTTGAAATGCCAGATTCCATTCTTGGGGAATGTGTCGGTCTGAGTGAAGGTTTAATAGTAAATTAATTTTTTAGATAAAATAAGAGCTTTAATGAAGATGGATGATATTCTTTTTAAGAGATGAAAAGATAGATTCCTTGTTCAGGTCTGTGATGTGTTAATATCGTATTCTAGGAATACTGATGCTGTTCTTTTGTTTCTCACCTGTTGATTGCTCCATGAAGGGAATTTTGAGAAAAGACTGGTTATTCTTTTGAAACTGTCATCTTTCTGGCTAAGACATAATGTTGGTGTTCTTTGCTGACAGAACTTAGTCTCCATCTTCAGTAAGCAATTTTGAACTTCCCTTCAAAGTAAAGGGGGGAAAAAAAGAAATATGAGTATCTTTTTTCATGCAGGCAGGTCATTTATGAAATGTTAAGTATATAATTAAAGTTGATGATTGACAATATTTTCTAGGTTATTTTTCACTATCAATAGGTGGCTCAGAACTATTCTGGTTACAACTTAAATTTTTAAACCTTTTCTATATATTATGCTGTGTCCTTCAGTGTGGAGGGTGAAAACCATCTTTAAAGTTGGTAATTATCTTGTTCTTTTTTTAGGTTTTCAGTCAAGACTCTGATTGATCGTTCCTGTTTTGAGACTATTGATGATTCTTCCCCTGAATTTAATAATTTTGCAGCCATTTTGGAACAGATTCTAAGTCATCGACTGAAAGGTACATTAATAACTCTGTATTGCTTATGTTCAAGGAAGAGGAGGCACAACTGTTTCTCTAAGAAACTAAAGGTTGTGAATGACTTTGTTCTAGATGGATTTGTTGAATCTAAGTATTCTATGCATCTGGGACCGCTTTGCTGCTAAAAGAATGTGCGCTTTCTTTCTTGATTCTACTAAACTCTACCTTCTTGACCAGTGTAGCCCTCATAGCTGATCCTGTTAAAAAGTCAATGAAAGGTGTTTATATAAGATCTTTCTACATGGGAAATCTTTTCGATGGAAGGCTTTGGCAACCTTTTGGATGCCTGGTGTGAAAAAAGTAGAGGCTGTCTTGGGACTGACAACTCTTGCCTTGATGCCCTCTGGAGGCCTGCTTTCTGATGCTCTGAGCTTGTAAGACATGTAGTTTTCTTGGATAATGAGGAATTTAGAGAAACTGTTTTTCATTTGGTTGCTTTAAGCCCAGGAGACCTTATGCTAAATGACTTACTGAGCCTGGCCTAGATAGTCTATGGTGATGCCTTGTGGCAGAGTTCTGCTTCTGCTCGTATTCATGGCTTGTTTCTTTTTCATACAGATCTGCTTCATGCTTTCACTGAAAGTAAGGAGGGAGGGAGAGCGTGCCTTCAGTTAGGTTACTGGATGTGGACCCATATACAGTTTGCAGGACTGTTTAAAGATAGAGTATATTTGGATGTGTGATTTGGCAATCCACTTCTTTTCACAAACTACCTTTTAATAACCATAATCTTTTCTAAAATGTTGCATGAAGAATATTGTGTGTAGGCTGCCATTTGAGTAGCACAATTACTACCTGCTATCAAAGGAGGAGGAAATTGCACGCAGTAGGTAGGAATATAATGTTTGTCACGTTGCGACAAACTGTTGGAGTGAGTACTGGTACTTACCAACTTGACACTGCAGGGAATTTTTTTTTCTGTATTTTTCTGGGTTTGATTGTTTTTGAACAAAACCTGTCAACCATGTCCTTTTACCTAACTCCCTATTATTGGGGCAGAAACTGTATATACACATATATTATGAAGTTATTCACATAAAATCATTTCCTTCCCCTTTTTTTGAGCTCCAAGAGGATTTTTGCTCCTTTTTATTCCCTTCTCTCTTCCTTTTTTAATGTATTTTAACTGCAATTTTAAATGCAATTTAAGTTAAACAGTAGTCAGCACCCTCCTGCCCAACAGCTCAGAGCCCAGGCACCCTGTGGCTCCTCCCCAACGCCACCAACAGTGCACAGCCCCAGCCCCAACCCTGGTCCTACCCTGTGCTTGCTCCTGACTTGCCCTGGCCAAAGCAGACCAGCTGGAACCTGTGAGAACAGCTCCAACCCTGGCCTGCCCCAGGCAGAAGCTGCTGCTGAGTGGAGAAAAAGCTGCCCTTCTCCCTTACCACTGCCTGGCCCTTATTGCTGCAGCTGCCCAGAGCCTGTGCTGGGGCTGCCCTATAGCTCCTCTGCACCGCCATTGCTGCCCTGCTGGGTGGCCTGGAGGTGGCAGTGACATCAGCAGAGAGGAGCCACAGGGCAGCTTGGGCATAGGCTCTGGGCAGCTGCAGGAAGAAAGGCCTGGCAGTGGTGAGGGAGAGGGGTGACATCTCCCCTCCCCCACCCCTGTGCCAAGCAGCAGTTTCTGTCCAGCTGCTGCTGCCTCTTGGCATGGGCAGGTGAGTCTGGAGCAGGCATGGGGCAAGCTGGGATCGAGGGTGTGCGCAGAGGTTCCGACTGGCCCAGAGCTCGATGTCTGAACGATGTGCCTGACTAACGTGATTATTAAGATTATTAATGTGTTAATTGGGGGGGGCGTTGGTGTTAATTGCTTAAGTTAACTGTGATTAACCTACAGGCCTAATTTTAACCAATGTGAAAGGTAGAGAGATCTAGCAATGTTTAATGTGGAGAAAAAATGATGAAAGGGGAGACATTTTAGCAGTCTTCAAATATTTGAAAGGCTATGTAAATTGCCTCCAGTTTCTTAAAGGTGCTATATCTCTTAAAGTAGGAGAATAACTGTTTTCCCTTGCTGCAGAGGGTGACTCATGAATCGGTGGCTTTAAATAACCGTAAAGCAGATTTAGATTATAGAACAAGGGGGAAAAAAAAACCTTGCTGTTTAAAAACTAAGGAATTGAATAAACAGCCTAGGGAAGTCAGAGTTACTTTCACTGGTGGTTTTCTAGCAGACACTGGATAAGCACTGGACAGAAGAATAGGAATAGCATTCCTGCAGTTGTGCAGTGGGTCGGACCAGATGACTATTGAGGTCCCTTCCAGCATTATGGTTCTGAATAAACAGTAAGAGCTACCACAAATTTTTCAAAATATAATAGTGTCATAAAAGGCAACAACATGTACTGCAGAATGGAAAGTTCTAACAGCACTAACGTGTTTAGAGTGTATCCAAGGGAGTTAAGTTGTTGTATATTTTTTTTTCAAGAAAGGTAAGATAAATCCAATTGAGAGATGATAAATGTATTGTAACTCAGATCTTAGGAGGCAGTGCATTCTGCAACACACATCTTGATGAAAGAGTATACTCTAGTGGAAATGAATGGCACGCATTAAATGCCATATCTTCTTGCGTGGGTGGGAGTGCACTAAAAGCAAGCTAGTGATTAGAGGGTGTTATAGCTGTTTCAAGGCAGGCAGAAGGTAGGTGGTGTTGAATAAATCAATTAATTGAGTCAAAGGTGTTGGCACAAGAGAGTGACTCATTAAGCAGTTAAACAAGGTTGGGGTTTGAATATAGAGGCGTTTACCTGCTTCACCCCACGGCAAGCAGTCGCCCCTAAAATCTGTTCAATCTTTTTTTCTGTAACACGCAGAAAAATAAATAACAAAACACTGTTCAGCCATATTTAATGTAAAGTATTAGGTGAGATTTTCAGTTAACAATATTACTTACTTCCTTTTTTCTCTAGAGAATTGTTATAAGAAAATTCCTGTTTAGATAGGATTAGGAGAATAAAAGGACATGGATTGGGACTGGGTGGGGTTTCTGGTGCTATTGCTGTTACTAAAATCCAATCCTGCTTACCAAGCGAGCAAAATGGGCTTTAATGATCTTGTAGCTCTCTGATTAGTAGTCTCAGCAGCCAATCACAATGCTTACTGAAAAAAACAATTGTAGTGCTCCACACACAGACAAACAGCCAGACCTAGTGGGGTGGGGGAGGGAAGCGTGGCAGTGTGGGGCTGGCTGCATGCAAGTTTCCCCTTCTGCTCCTGGAAGGCAGCAGTGGTGCGGGCTGGTGGCACGCAGCACTCTATCCCTACCCCCCCCCCCCCCCGCAGTTATTCTTGATGGGCAATTCACTAGTTTTATTTAAATGATTGAGGCACTGGTAGGCTTCCAAATTGCCTTAAAATTGTAAACATGTCAGTGAAACATTGTGTTCAACTGATACTTACCTATGTTGTGGCACTTCATTGTAATTGCAGAAAAATGCGGATCCTGGGGTTTATAACTAGAGAATTGTGGGGGGTGCAGAGGGGGGCTTGTGGTGGTTAATCAAAGTATTTACAATTTTTAAACAGAAAACCAGGAACCCTGGTGCTCAAGACCATGATCATTTTTAGAATGAAGGTAAGGTTTTAGATCGTAGGAAAAAAATGGATTCGAAAGGTTCTGCAGAATTTGCTGACAGTATATTTGTTCTTATTGTCCCCCTCCAACTGCCTGAGAAGTTCAGTGGATATATTACTGAGAGACTAGGAGAATTTTGGTTTCCATGTTTGAAATCAGAAAGTCTTGGAGTCTAAAGCACAATTCCTGGAGTGGTGGTTGAGAATTGTGATCTCTGAAGTCAAGAACTTGGAGGAAAGATGAATCTGTCTAAAGAGTGGCAGTTCATTTTGTTTGGAGGGTTAAAGGAGTCAGCAGAAAAAGTAGGCATTTTGTATGTGTTAGTGTTATTTTTTATAAATACGTTTTTTCTTATGTTATGCTTTGTTTTTTACTGTTTGTTATGATTTAAATAGTACTTTTCTGAGAGTTCCTATATTTTTATGTAATTAAATGATTGAGAAGTTGCTAAAGCTGAAAAGGGCTCAAAGGTGCAGAGGAACAGGATGGGTACAGAGGTGGCAGCAGCTGTGGTTCTGGCCCTGACCCAGGATCAGAGCTGCAATAGCTGCCTGCCTCTGACTACGCCTCATACATGAATTCAAGATGAGGAGCTCTTTTTCCCCATGTTAAATGGGGGGAGGGGATTCATCTTGGAATCGATAATAATATATGCCATATTTAAAACACAGTAGGTTCATGTTGACAGAATGTTCAATTTTGTAGTCCATATGTCATATGATAGAAATCTAGAAATAGTCTAAACTGTCATCTAATTCTAGCAAACATTTTTAAAAAGGTGTTGTTTCTGCCCCAGATTTTCAAAGTGGTATGTTTAGTAGGGCAGTTCATTCTAACTTGAATCATAACCTAAATTCAACAAGAGCAAGTGAAATTTATTAGAGCCCAACATTTAGTTATTCCAATATTTACATACCAATGGGTCTGGTTAAGCTCAGAAGTGCATTCCAGTGCCACACTCAGTCAGAAGTGAAACAATGCCATGAAAATAATCTGGTGTGCTACCTCCTATGCTGAAGAGCAAAGATCATTTTGTACCTGCAGTGGATGGATGGCTAAGTGAAACAGTGACTATCACTAATATAAAAAAGGGAGTACAAATTACTTTGATATTTCAGAAGAGATTTGCGTGGCATTTTGCTAACCCTTCCAATATGTCTTGGTAGACCTACCAGACCATGCAGAAAAGTGAGGCGATCCAGTTATCTAAAACTAATCAGTTTTATTATTCCCCTATTCATAGACTGCTCAGAATCGATGCCATGATTCATTATGAATCCTGTGAAATAAGCAACCATTTTCTTTAATCTTGTTCAGACATCAATAATGTCCCCAAATCCACACCTATATGCTTTTGTGAAAGAAAGGGTAATAGTCCTGGCCAAACCTGTAGAAGAAAATCACCCAGTTGCTATCTGGATGTGACAAGAGCAACAGAAAACCAGTTTGGATCAGAAGAAGTCTCTTAAGTGAGTTAAACCTCAAAAAAGATCCTTCAAAAAGTGGAAACTTGGTTATAATACTAGGGAGGGGTATAAATAATGTATGGGTGTATAGGAAAAAATAGGTGGAGCAAGGAACAATTTCATTTGGAACTGGCAATGGACATAGGCAATAAAAAGGGATTCTGTAAGTATGTCAAAAGTATGAGAGGGACCTGAGAAACAATATGTCCTTTACAGAATGCAGAATCTAATTGGGGATATTGCAGAGAGAACTGAAATATTGAATGCCATTTTTTTACTTCACTTTTCACAAATAAGGTCAGCTACCAGACGATGCGTCCAATTGACAGCAAAGATAGGAAAGGAAATGGACAACCTAGAGCAAAAGAACAAGTTAGGGCTTGCTTGAAGAAGGTGGATGCTTTGAAATGAGAAGGACTGTATGGGATGCACCTTAGGGTACTAAAGAATTCAGTGAGGTAATATTGGAGCCATTGGCTATTCTTCATGACAACTTGCAGAGGTCAAATGAGTTTCTGGATGATTGGGAAAAGGCAAATATAGTGCCCTTCTTTAAGAAAGGGATGAAGGGGGATACAGGACATTATACACCAGTCAGAACTCAATACCTAGGAAGATCATAGACCAGGTCCTGAACAAATCCATTTTGAACCACTTAGAGGAAAACAAGATGATCGGGAACAGCCAACATGGATTCACAAAGAAAAAAATCATACCTTAGCAAGCTGATTTCTTTTCATGATAAGATGATAGGCTCTGTAGATGGAAAGGGAACATTGGATGTGACAGGCCTTAACCCAGTCTCCTGTGACATTCTCATTAACAGGCTAAAGAGGTATGGACTAGACAAAATTAAGGTAAATAAATGACTGACTGGGTCATTGTGTTAAGTGAATAGTTATCAATGGCTAGTTGGATGGAGGTCTCTACTGGAGTTCCCCAGGGATGTGTTTAATGTCTTTAGTAATGATTTGGGATTGAGTACACGCATAACAAATTTGAGAATGACACTAATTTGGGTAGAGTTGCAAACCTCTGGAGGGTAGGGCTGGAATCTAGAATGATCTGGATAAGTTGGACAACACTCATGAGGATTTACTTGGAGTACTGTGTTCTGTTTTGGGCTGCATACTTCAAGGATATGAATAAATGGATAAGAGTCCAACACAGCCACAAAAATGATTAGAAGTATAGGAAGGATGACTTATGAGGAAAGGCTGAAAAGCTAGGGTTTTTTAGTTTGGAAAAGAGAAGACTGAGGGGGGATTTGATAAGTCTTCAAATACCCGAAGGACAGTTTATAGAGTGGACAAAGATTGGCTTTTCTTTGTAGCTGTAGGGCACAAGACTAGGAACAATGACCTCAAGCTGAGGTAGAAGAAATTTAGCTTGGGGATTAGGAAGAACTTTCTGACTCTGAGGGTGGTCAAGCATTTGGAACAGAATACTTACGGAAGCTCCATCACTAGAAATTTTCAAGAGCGTGTTGGAGAGATACTTGATTAAGATTAGTTTAGTCAGGGGTGATCTTGTCACGAGCAAGGAGCTCACCTAGATAGTCATAGTATCATAGTACCTAGGGTCAGAAGGGGCCTAGAGCAGGCCATCTAGTCTGACCCCCCGCCAATGGCAGGAAACGAGTGCCAGGGTCACA
>JAGPOW010000261.1:225559724-225581542 GCA_030014935.1 Caiman crocodilus | reverse complement strand
GAACAGGTTCAGGTCCCTCAGACGTTCCTCATAAGGCCTGTCTTGCTGCCCACATATCAATCTAGTGGCCCTCCTCTGGACCCTCTCGAGGCTGTCCACATCCCTCTTGAAGTGCGAACTGTAAAGTTCCTTTCAGCCCTACCTTTTCCTATGATCCTATGAAGTCTGTTCTTGGGTGGATGTATATCCATATATAATATAAAAAAGATTTAATGAGAAAAATGCATCATTCCACATTACCAATTTCTTTTCCATTGGAAATCAGCCTGCAAGGCCCCAAGCTCTAATACTGCTTGGTCTGGAGGCACTTCTACTGTAGCATGAACTGGCATAAGTTTTCATGGTTTTTAAAAATCACTCCTTGTTGTATGGGTTCTCTTGCTGGTTTTAATTCTTCTTGCTAGTCACGTACATGGCGTTATCTGTCCATAGCCCACAGAGAGCTGGGAGTTTTTGTGAGGTTGTGTAGTTCTTACTTTTACTTGGGACTCTTGACTCCTATTATTAGTTCTCTGTGCTTTTTTAACATTATACATTTTTTAATCTATACTGTGGTTTCAAAATAGGCTACACTGTATTAGTACAGGTCACTTTTTATCATAATGCATTATATAGTTCCTTGGGTGTTCGTGCAGTAGTGTAGATAAAACTTAAGATGTAGTCAGAATATTTTCTAATTGTTTTCATTACATCTAGCAATTCATATTTTGCCTGTTATTTTGTGTATTAAGGGCATATCACCTGGTTCGGCTATGAAAGCCCTCGTAGCTTCTGGGACTATATTCGAGTTGCATGCCGTAAGGTATCACACAATTGCATCTGCAGCATTGAGAACATGGAGAATGTCAGTTCTTCTAGAGCCAAGGTAAGAAACAATATATTCAACATTTTTCTGTATTAAAATATTTACTGGGTGTATGGTATAGGTTTTTATTTGATATTCCAGAAGATATTAATAGGTTTATCCTGTAAAATTCTTTACAACTTTTAAAATACCTATGTATTTTATAAGCCTGGCAATACTACTTAAACATCTCTATGTAAATATCACATATAAAATGGTACAACAGTGAGCTTATTTATTTGCTTAAAAAATTAAGTACAATAATCCTCAAATCTCTCTATTGAACAGGGTTTTATGCTGTTACAGGATGATCCTCTTTATATTATCTAGCACACATGATTTTATTAAATGGAGTGAAATCATGGCTGCTGTGATTAATATTAAAATGGGATATTTGTGCTGTTATGTTCAGACTAATATACTTTGAGTAAATGATAGCCAAATATACCCACTAAAGAGACAGTAGAGAGAATTTAGTTGTTAACAACTGCCCATATATTTTATGGAACTATTCCTTTGTGTTTTGGACCACGTCTGTGTCTAGTTTCCAGTTCATCATCAGTAATTTTTAGCAAGTGCAAAAGCAAATGTGTGATGCATTTCTTTGATCATTTCTGCCATGAAATCTTGAGTTGCCAAAGGATCGTTAAGTTATACATGTCCAGCATTTTATAAAACCTGGTTATCAATGCCACCCTAGTAATATATGATTGTGCTTGTCCGTTATATTTTCTATAAATTCTCACCATATTTTCACCAATATGTATTGCTGTTCAGTATATATGTGTTTTTAAGCTGACTGGTGTAAAGTAATATATCCTCCGTTCATTGTGCTACAGACAGTTGTAAGCCCCCTTTTTTTCGAAGCATTCCTCTACAATGAACACTTCAGGAAACTATGCAAAAATAGGTATGAACTACTGTTATATTGGTTGTTTCCTAAATAACCAGAAGTCATTGTTTCTATCCAAGTTTAGCTTTCTCTGTAAAACTGATTTTCTGGAAAAGATAAAAAATGTTATATCTGATTTTGAAGGAGTAATTCAATGGGCAAGTGAGCTTAGTAAAGTTTAGATTCGATTTGTTAAATAAACTGGAAAATCTTCTTGGAATAGCTCGCCAAATGCTTGCATTCCTCAACTTTTCTAGTCTTGAAAATGCACTGCTTTTTTATTTTAATCAAAATAGTTTTCGCAGTGGTTGTCACGTGGAAGGAAAAAAACCCTGTTCTATCCCAAAGCTTTGCAATAACCTTTCATAAATAAAGTGTGTGATTTTTTTTTTTGATAGCATGACTTATCAATTCATGATAACCTAGCATATTTACAGCATAACCATATTTCTTATTTAGTGAAGAGTTGCTGCTTGCACTGCATTAAAATACCCCTCAAACCACTGTTGATTTGAAATGGCTGTTTTGATGGGGCTTATAATGTTTGGAACAGCTAGTGTACTGTGTTAAATGAGTCTTTGCAACTTAACTATACTGAGTCCTGAGCAATATTATTCTGTATAAGTTCTTCTAAATTTTGTATAAAAACATTTTCTGTATTTTTAAATGGTGAAGTGTTTATCTCTGGGTATGGACAAACATACATTTGAAGTACTCCAAATCCTGATCCAGTTAGCAGCCTTCAAATTTGGAGTGCTTCAGCTCCATGCAGCTCCTGAGCCTCTGGAATGCATCAAAATGGCTATGAAGACATACAGGAGCAGTATCATCCACCCCCCTGACTGGAGCCTTTCATGCCTCTGAAGGTACCCAAAGACAGCTCAGCACATAAGAGCAAGCATCTTCACTGGTTCTCTACCTCACTCCCTCTCTTTTTCCTTCTCTTCCTCCCTCTCCCCCTCCCCCCCACCAGTATAGTAGTTTGACATTTTAAACTGCACAACTTCTCTAGGCTGTTTGAGATGAAGGTGAATCAGAATTTTATAGAATATGTTGCTTATGTGTACATAAATATTTTCTGGAGGATTGACTTCTCGAAGTCTGGAAAACTTATTGCTAGCGTTTGAAGCATGGCATGATGTATCTTAAAACTAAGTGTTTTCTGCATTCTTGGATTTCCTTAGATGTTTATTTAAGGGGAATGTTTGGATTGGATAAAAATATAGCCTTTATGCTAATGACAGCTTTTTGATATGGTCTGGCAAATTTTGTACTGCTGTGATTTTTTTTTAATTATTTATGCAAAAGGATTCTGGGATATCGTGAAAAATAAAAATGACAATTCACACTCCTCGTTAGTTTTCCTGTTTAATTTAGATGAGGGACATTTAACTTGCATGGCTCTTTTTTTGGCTGGCATAAAAAACGGACAGTTAAATGACTAATGGCAAATGTTTGAAGTCTTGTCCAATATGAACAAAGTTCCTCTGTATTCCATCAATATATTTCTCTACATCAAATGACAACAAAAATGCATCTTTCTCTTGACTTGATTCCACAAATGTGACTTAATATTTTATTATCCTTAATGAATGCAGTTCATATAAATTGAGATAATGGACTATAATCTGATCTAGCATTTTTTGCTAGAAATTTTGTCATGGGGGAAAGAGCTGCATATACTTAACTTTTAGTAACAAGACAATTTGCCATGTTAAATTTGGGATAGTTTTGCTGGACATTGAAAGTCATGATGGTCTGCTTAAATAATGTAACATGATTACTGTAAATACACTGTTTGAAATAGTGTCTATTGAATTATGACTCTCTGCATTAAACACACAGTGTTTAAGTTAGTTTGCTTAACTATAAAAACCATGTCCAAACGCCCAGCAGTCTGTCAAAGTTCTTTAGCACATTTATTCTAGAAGTAAGGACTTACTGTGCACAAATTTTTCAACTCTTTCTAGAGGTGTATGAAATCAGAGACTGTTGACAACTGTAATGATTCACATACTACTTTCAACTTATTTTTCCACAGTATTAAGAATCTTGATGTGTGATCTAAACTGTGCATTTTCATTAATATGGGTTAGAGGCATGTGTTTGATATACTTGGCTGGTAGCAGTGAATTATGAATTTAATTTTGAATTAGAAAATGTATGGGCTGCATTTCTAGCTATTTATGAAAAATAAAAATTAACAGTTTTATACATGGATAGACCCATATTATATTTTAAATATAGGTAAAAATACCAATATATCAACAAGCTGAGGTGAAATATAATAGTGTTGGAAAGGTGCACTATAATACGTGGAGAGTCTACAGAATTTTCAAATCTATTTGCACTGTCAGATTTAAACACTTCTGTGACATACACTTTATATGAAGATGGAGTAGAAAATATGTTTGTGTTGTCTTACAGGAGCATTCAACTAAGAATTGTGAACTAAGAACCTTTAGCCTAAATTCATAGGCCCCTCTCTTGCTCTGTATGCCTGCATCTACAGGCATAGCGCATGTAAACGTAAAGATTCTTGATTCGCAGTTCTTATTTCAATGCCCTGTAAAATGACACAAACACGTTCTCTACTTTTGTCCCTCCTTATCCCTCTAGTAGGCAACACATTTATATTTTTAATGGCTTTTCTCCTCCAGCTGTATGGGTCTCCTTTCCAGAAATACAAATGAAAATGAAGCACTTTTCAGTTTTACTTAATTTAAGATTTTTAATGTGATTTGTTTCTCCTCGTAGGGCAGAGCCTGGATCAGAGTAGCGCTTATGGAAAAACATTTGTCTGAATACATTTCTACAGCTCTGAGAGACTTCAAAACAACCAGGTGTTCTAATGTTTAACTATTTTTAATGTTAAAACTTTAAAATGTTGCTTCAGCAAGGGATTTGGGTCTGGGAGTGAACTTGCCATTTAATAAAAAATCATAAGCAATAAATAGTTCTGTGCTTACAGCCTTATCTAGAGATTGATATTTGTTTGTTAGCATTTGCCATAATTGGAAACTTCTGTGTCCCTCTCTGATTTATAGAAGCTATTGAAGCTTTGTTGGAAGTTGTGTAAATTACATTTTTGAAGAGAGAAATTGTTTCAACTTCCAGGGACACTTATATTAGTCCCACTGCTTCAGGTTTGCTAGAGAATAAAAGAAATCAAATAGCCTTTATTGCCTGATGGTTGGTCAGACAGTGCATCTTTATACATGCATTCTTCATCATAGACTGGTGTATGTATAAACATAGCTGGATATTATTCCTTCCTATTGGGTATTACCATTCTAATCTGCTCTCTTGTTCCCTTAACTATCTTGTCAACTGTCAAGTTATTCAGGAAGCTGCACCTTGATTAAGACAGTGTTGAATAGAGGGAATTTACAATCAATTTTTAACAACTTGACTTTGATACCTCTCAGTCCTTCAAGGGTTTTCATCAGGTTCCCTGTCACACTTCCAGGGAGGGTCTGAGTCGGAGGAGAGACTGCACTACCTCTGAAAGACTAGTTCTGGTAATACAGGATATAATTTATGCTTCCAGCTCCTGGGAACCCAGAGCAGGCGTTTCCTTTCTTGTTATATGGTCGACAAACATAGCAGCCTCAGATGCTCCATTGTCTCTGGCTTTGGTACTCATAGAGGGAGTATCTGGCTACAGTGGTTGTACCTTATTCCCATATGTCACTAGTGCAGGGGCTATTTGAAGGACACCGCTGATTTGTTTCTTAAAAAAAAGATTGCATTGACCAACTTCTAGTAGACACCCTATTAGTCACCATGAATGTCACTCCTCTATACCATCATACCATACTTTCTCCGTCCTCCCCCCCCCCGACCTTGAAGTCCACTTCTGTCCTTAAAGTCCACTTGTTTTTTCTGGTATACCTAAGGGACACTTGTGTGGACATATGAGAAGGAATCTCTAGACAGATTCCACCAGGACTTTAACAACTTTCACCCCTCCATTAAACTGACTCTGGAATACTCCACCCAACATATTCATGTCTTGGACACCTTTGCGAAGCTTTGCACTCGGCACATCACCACCACATTGTATTGTAAATTAACCAACTTCTACAGCTACTTCCATGTTACCGTGTGTCTAAGCACATCACTAGATCCAACATCTACACAGTCACATTCTTCGTTACAACCGGATTTGTGCTGATCGTACTGACCAGGATGCACACATTTAAGAATATGAACAGGGATTTCTTCACTTCCAATCCACAAATCATAGCACTTGAGAGGCAGACTCATCCCTCACCCTGATCTCTTACAATACTAACCCTGTCACAAAAAGAACAAAATCTCTTCAGCCTGAACACCTTGGGCACATTTATTAATGACATGTAGCCTCTCAAGGAAAATGATGATCATCTCAAGATAGCCACGGGGATGAGCCTGTTCTGGTTTATAGACAGTCCCCCAATTTCAAACCGTCTCTCTCCAGCAACAGATTGCTGAACTCCAGTTTTTAGTGAGGCATCAGGCCTTGTTCCAGACCCCAATGCCAACTGTGTCCTCTCATCAACAGAGACCACAATCACCTAGACCGCAAAAATATCCAGCACACCTACTGGCTGGGAATTGACCCTCTCAGCAGCACAGAAGGAGAAAGGGATCTTGGAGTCATAGTGGACTCCAAGATGAATGTGAGTCATCAGTGTGACGAAATTATCAGCAAAGCTAATTGCACTTTATCATGCTTCACTAGATGCATAACTAATAGATCCAAGAAGGTGATACTTCCCTTCTATGCAGCATTGGTAGACTGCAGTTGGAGTACTGCGTCCAGTTTTGGGCACCATATTTCAAGAAGGATGTTGAGAGACTTAAGAGAGTCCAGAGAAGGTCCACTCATGGTTAGGGGCTTACAGGACAAGACCTATGAGGAGAGACTGAGGGGCCTGGACTACTTCAGCCTCCGCAAGATGGAGGGGGATGCAGCAAGAGATCAGAGATGGTCTTTTCACCAGGACACCTCTTGGGGTGACAAGGAACAATGGTCACAAACTGACAGAGAGCAGATTTAGGCTAGATATCAGGAAAAACTTCATGGTAAGGGTAGCCAAAATTTGGATTGGGCTTCCAAGGGAGGTGGTGCTCTCCCCTACTTCGGGGGTCTTTAAGAGAAGGCTGGATAGACATCTGACTGTGGTCTTCTGACCCCAGCACTCTTTCCTGCTTAGGTAGGGGGCCAGACTCGATCTGTTGAAGTCCCTTTTGACCCTAGCATCTATGAATCTACTACTTCAGAGTACCTGTTTTTAAACAACTTTTTCAAAACCAACTTAGACGCAAAAATTTGGTGGAAGAAATCATTGTCGGATTGTAGGTTAACAGTCCACACAGGATTGTAGTCTGCACAGAGATGATAGATTTTTATCTCATAAACTAGACTAGTTTTTATACTGCTCATTTTCCCATCCTTTTTATCACTATTTCTTGAGGCAGTGATATAAATTCTTAGTGCATTCAGTAGTATGTATATACTTACCTTGTTTACTGTTATCTCATTTTTTTTATGTAAAATTTCTCATTATAGAACACAATTTTTTCCCTTTTGAATTTGTTTTGTGAAGATCTTGAGCTTTGATTTATTAAAAATAAAAAGCTGATACCATTCAAGCAACCAGAGCTTCTATGACTGTTCTGTCTGGACTGAATTGTATAGTGTTTTACATAGTTTAGTTTGCACAAAACAAATAAAAACATAATATAGTCAGCTATTGAAAATGAAATGTGAATGCTATGTCTTAAAATAATCTTCAGGTACGTTTTAAAGAAACCTAAACCAAAAATAGTATTTTAATGTTTATAGGTTGAATGATTTAATAACTAAATCGTTACTTAGAATATAGATTAGTGTTCACTAGAAGACATGGGTTTAAGCTGAAATCCTTCTCTTACAGGAGATTTTATGAGGATGGAGCAATTGTCTTGGGTGAAGAAGCGAATATGCTTGCTGGCATGTTGTTGGGACTCAATGCTATTGATTTCAGGTACTTAAGTTGTTTGACACGTACTTGATCATACAGCAGATATTTTGTGTAATTCTAGCTGCTTTTATTTAAAATTATTTGGTTCTGAAATGTTATGCTACTTATTAGTGCTATGAAAGGTGTCTTATTTCTATAATAATTCTTTTTATTTAACTTTGTTCAAATTAAGGAGAGAACCTTAAAATAGCAGCATAGTCTGTAAGCTTGGGTTTATAATGGGGCATGTGTACACACTCTACATAGGTTTGCATTTTCAAATATTTGTATAAGGTTTTAAAAACTTGTCCCATCAACCGGTGGTTTTGTATGACTTCCACACACTCTCCTCCTCTTCCACATGAAGAACATTAACCTTAAGGTGAATGCTGTGCTGCAGAGGATTTCCATCCCAGTCTTTTCCTAAAACCATTTTTCACTGATGAAAGACCTCAGGGAACAATATCAGAGTCTGCAAGGGGGTGTATAGTTCCCTCTATCTGGAAATGCAGGAAAAAACGTATGTTTCTAGCTCCCAGGAACTCAGACCAGACAAGAAGATCCACAAACCAGGCAACATGCAATACCCCATTGTCTCTGGCATTGGCACAGTCACAGAAGAAATGTCTAGCTGTGTTGGCTCTCTTCTATTTGTGTATACCACTGTAGCTGCCAGATACCATAGATTTTCTCAGGAAACCTGATTTCATTGACAGACTTCCAGCAAATTCTGTTAGCCATCAAGATCATCTCATTAGCGTACACCAAAACCTCCCCATGAAGATGGATTATGTTATCCACTATGATGACACTTCTTGCTTTGTACCATGCACTACTTCAGCTATGGCAAGTCCCTAAACCTTCAAAAATGTTGTACTGCCCTGGGTACATGGATATTTTATTGGTACATCAATCTATTTATAACAGATCTTGAAATCTACCTCCTCCACAGATGCCCCGTCATACCCCTGGTATTTCAAAGGTACACTAATGACATCTTTAATGTGTAGACATAATGGGAAGGATCTCTAGACGAACTATACCAGGACTTTAACAATTTTCACTCCTCTAACAGACTGATCCTTGAATACTCCATCCATCACACTCATTTCTTGAACATCTCTGTGAAACTTTGCAATGATCACGTAAACAGTTTCCATTTCATTGGAAACTGACTGACTGCTACAGCTATCTCCACGCCACCAGATTTCATCCTAATGATCATATTGTAAATCCATTGTCTGTGGCAAAACTGCATTACAGCTATCTTCTGATCAGTAGGGTCAGAGCAGATGCCTACTTTGGGGATCTAGAACAGGGTTCCCTGTCACCACTCAAATTGAGAGCGCCAGGGTCAGATCTCACTCAGGTTTGATGTTGTAGCAATTTGATGCTAAGGACAACAGGATTGTCGCTTAAAGCTCTCAGCCCTTAGATACATCTATTGCAAGTGGTTGAGTTAGCAAGGCCCTGGCTCCACATGGTTTGGCTTTCTCCCTGGCAGAGGGAAAGTGCACAGTGATTTACAAGTTTGAAGTGTGATAGAAGGTTACATCTTTTATTATACATTGAATAACTATAAAAACCCACTGGATTCTAACGATTATGTAAGAAAACCAATTACCATACAGATACTGTTTTAGGTTTACCCTATTTTACTACTTTAGCATGTGTACTAATTAGTTGTTCCCTTACCTTTTGGCTTCCTGTTTTCTTGGAAGAGATCACTTGACTTGATTATCTTCCAGGTGTGAGCTGCAAGGGCCTTGAAACTCCCTGCTCATTATATTTAAAGCAGAGACTGTTCCCCTTCCAGGGTGGTGAGGAACCTACTTAGAATAACTGAAAGCAGTCACCCCTGAATCACTGAACCAAGTAACACAGATGATAATATCCAGAGTTCATTCACCTGCCCCTTCACCAATATTCTGCACACGAGAGCCTGCGTATGGTTCACCTTGATTGTCTACATTGGCCAAACAAGGCAAGGTAAAAGAAGGAATGGTCACCAATTAACACAAATTCTAGAAATACACAAAAACCCAGAGCAGAACACTTCACTCTCCATGAACATTTTGTTATTTTTCTCAGAAAATGTGTCCTTAAACAAAAATGTTTTTAAAAGCAGCTTGAATATGAAATTGCAGAACAAGAAATCGTCCACAGACTACATTGTATTCTTGACAGGGAAAAACTGTGCCTCCCTCCTGCCATGATATATGTGTAGGGGATCAGATCAGCTAACTGCAGCTCCCAGCCTCAGGGACACATCGGAACCCTTGGCTCTGCATCTCCAGGCTGGGAGCCTCAGCACACTTCCAATTTAAGGTGTGAAAGGAACCAGTCACAAAGTTATTACACTCTTTGTACAACTGTGTGTCTTATTCCCTGTTTTATTGGGCCATTAACTGCACATGTGGTTGGGTTACTACTTAAGGCATGATTAACCAGTTAATCGCATCTTAAATGTAAAGCCTGCTGGGGTCTTCTCTCTCCTCATAGCAACAGTGGGTGTGTGTAAGTTGCCTTGATTTCTTGCCTTGTACGTTTACTATGTTTACCCCTTTGGCTGGCCTTTTAGGCCTCAAACTTGCAGCCGCTTGCTTGTGTTCATTGAAGTAAGTGTATATGTAACTTCCATTGCAATCAAGTTGAGCACATCTGTAAGAATTTCTAATATGACTTAATCTCTGCCCCAAATAACTTATTTTATCTGTCTGGATTATTACAAGGGATCAGCCATGTTGGAAATTATAATCATTTGATTGTAGCAAAGTGTGGAAAATGCTATAATATGTAGACTGAATTGCATGTGTGATAACTTTTGCCCAGTTCTTGATGAGTAATAGCTGTTTAAGGTCCTTAAGAAAAAGCAAACTAAGACTACATTGCCCTTTGTCCTTGGAAAAAATACTAAATTGTATTTCTACTCAGAATGCCAATATGCATAAAATTGTAACATCCCAAAATGGAGGCCAAAACTTTTCATTTTCTTAGTATTAACAATATAGACTTGCATATATGCTGATGGTCATTTACTGAAAACTATTTCTCAATCATTCTTTTTTTTTGATATATTTTGTTGATGAAGGAAATCGAGTATGTATGCTGGTAAGATTTCAGCTCCTCTTGTATAACATGGTTCTCTATTTTATCAGTTTCTGCTTGAAGGGAGAGGGACTGGATGGCAACTTTCCAGCTGTAATAGATTACACACCTTATCTGAAATTTACCCAAAGGTAGTTTTTTGTTTTGGTTTTTTTTTAATCTTAAAACCTTATGTTATTTTTAGAGTTAAGCTGGTAGTTGAATATTTTAGCTTGTATTTACCATCCTGAAGTTTATTGATATCTGGTATGCTAAGGTATTCTGCGTCTGGTGACCAAAATGATGCTTATCTTGATGTACTTATCTTGGGCTCAAACTTACAGATATGAGCTGTCATATTTTAGTTTAAACATACATCCCTCAGGGTTTGTTTTTTTTCCAATCAGCATGCATATGAAGTGGTCTGTTAGCAAATCTTACTCTTTCTAATTATAGTATTCAGTGTATATAGTTTATTTTTTTTCTGTAGGAAGCAAATTTTTTTTTCTTATGTACACTGTTTCTATTAAGTCTCAGTTTTAATAATGTTGATTCTGTAATGTATAATTGTATTTGGCCTTGCACTTTTGCAAGGTGACACTGATCTAAATGATTCTCTGTTTTGAAGTATCAGTATTTTATATCATCATAGAAATTGAATATCCTGTGGCTAGATCTGTCTAACCATATGGTGTTGTTGTGATCTTGCATAATTGTTCTTTTTGCCAAAGTGCATATAATTAATATTTTTGTTGGGCTGAGAAAAATAAGGTCTTCAACTAAGCATCTCAAAAGAGCATATACATTGGTGGCTGCTAGACTTTTCTGTTTGAAAAAAACAGATGGGAATTAAAATTAGTCATCCCATTACATATTTTTCATGTTGTATCTCTTCAGACAAACAACCATGGAAATTATAAGTATTCTCTGGAGATAACTGTCCCATTATTATTTTTTTTTTTTAAATACCAAATTGCATAGTTCAGTATGTAGTAATGGTCAAAAAACCTAATTGTTGGGCATCGTTAAAAATGGAATTGAAAACAAATTGGAAAATATAATGTCTTTATACAAATGTGGTGTGCCATCTCTTAAATACTGTGTGTAGTTCCGGTCTCCACATCTTAAAAGGATATAGTAGTTAGAGAAGGTATAGAAAAGGGAAACAAGATCATGTGTATAGAGCAGTTGCCATACCAGTAGAAATTAAAAACGTTAGGATTTTTCTGCTTGGAAAGGAAAAGGCTGAAGCAGGGATATGATGGGGGTCTATAAAATCACGAAGTGTGTGGACAAGCAAATCCCAGAATAACTAGAATGAATGGGCACCCACTGAAATTAGCAGGAGAGAGGTTTATACCTCACAAGAGGAACTGTTCTCATGTAGTACAGATTTAAGTTGTGGAACTCATTGCTGCAGGAGGTTATATAGGCAGATAGTATAGCCTGGTTCAGAAAGGGACTAGACACATTAATGGATGTTAAATCCATTAATAGTGGAGGCCAACTTTCTTGGCAGACAAAAAGGCTAAATAAGCGACAGACTAGTGCTGCCTTTGGTGTCACTGTGATCCCTTTCCCCTGCTCAATTATTTTTTTTTTCCTGCCCTAAATCCCTCTCCCTGCCGTATCTGTCACTGTGCTGCCTGGCTACTCCCTGATTTTGCTGTGCGATGCACACAGAGATTGCTTGACTTGTAGCACCCATGCTGCAGGTCCATTGCTGCCGTCAGGTCTGGTGTCCTGTCATCGTGCTCCACCCCACTTCCCCCTCCAGCTCTAAAGCATCAATTTGGGATAGATGCAGATGTTCAAAAAGCCCAAAGTAGAATCAATTTAAGTTGCAAATTTTTCTGTAAGGAGTGTAGTTTAGATTGGTAATGAACAGAACACACATTCACCCTTTGAGCTGGGGGTGGGGGGAATCTTAGATCTGGTTCATGATTTTTAAACCAGTCTCTGTGTTGATCTTTTGTTCTGTTATGGGTATTCATCGGTTTTGTGTGCCAACCTTCTGTTCTGTTGTAGATATACACTGCTTTCCAATCACTTATACTGGTAAAAGTGTAATAACTGTACCTGGCCTTGGAAATGGGTTACTAGGATGGATGAACCATTGTACAGTATGGCTTGTCTTATTATTATGTTTTTTTGTTCTTGTCTTATGTTCTTAAAGGTGAACTGCAATACTAATGTTTTATCCTAAATTAGTAATAGAATATGCATGCTGAGAAATGCATATACATCTTGGAGAAATCCTGTGTTTGTTCAGTCACCACTGCATTATGTAGTAGTTGGAAAAGTTTTTATGGACACTCTCATGTTTGCTAGTAGGAAGGCAAGCTTGCTGGTTTGCCTTTAAGTTGAAACAGAGCAGAGCCCTTACATTCCTGGGTTGTAATTTGTGCTTCTGTTTCCTGTTAATGTGGCCTAAAAGACTGTATACTTTGAGCATACCGTAGTAGTTTGCCATCAAGAATTGCACCAACTTTAAAAGAGTTCATTTGGCATTCTTACAGTATTTAAGAAACCAATATATGTCTAGATGAAACATGACAAATCTAATTCTCAGAAATTTTAATACTGAAAATAAGCTTAAAGGTGTTGCATTTTTGTAATTCTGCAGGAAGTTTAGTTTTATGTTTAAAATCCTTCCTTCTGAGACTTCACCTGTCTTAATTTTTTTTCTAAGTTTAGTCTCTGGTAGCTACAGGGAGGAGCACAAGAGCCCCATTAAAACTTCTGAGACCATATTCTTATTTAATGACCTAACGGCCTGCTGCCCTTTACTATGGTCATGGCAGAAGTTCTCTTTCAAATTTCTCTCATTTAGCATAGCAGAAAATCCTCCTTTTATGTACTGGTTTGCATTTTTGAATCAAATCCCATTTCTTCTTAGTCATTCTCAATTGCTTGAGTCTGGTAGTGGCCAACTTAATGCTTCTTATTCTGAGATGGCTGACTTCCTATTACTTTGGTGCATTATGCTTATCCTTTAGCTCCCTCACCACTTAATACTAACTGGGGATAAGGTTAAAATTTATAGATTACAGCCTCAAGAAATGGAGCTATAACTGTGTGTATATGTATATGCATATATCTATGCACACCAGCCATGTGCTCTATTATGACTTTTTTACAGCTAGTACACAAACACATTTTCACAGTATTTTAGTTGATTCCAAAGTAGCGCATTAATGTGAAATGTCTGGTTTTTTTTCTTACTGGTTTTTTTCTTTTAAGAAATAGACATATTTTACCTTTTCAGAATAGCAGTGTTTTAACTTTTAAGTCTAATTTTGCACTATAATGAATTATGCTTATAAAGGTGGCTTATTATTATGATTCTTCAGTTCTGACAGCATAAGCAGTGATGAAGAAGAGCTGCGAACACTAGGCAGCAGTGGCAGTGAAAGCAGTACTCCAGAAAATATTGGTCCCCCTTTCATAATGGATGAAAACAGTTGGTACAACAAATGCAAAAGGGTAGAACAGAAGTATCAGCTGGCTTTGGAACAGAAGGTAAAATATAAGTGTGCATAAGGGTGAGAATGACAGATTGGTTTTTTGTCCTTGATATTGTGACTAAAGCATGATTTTTATTCAGGTTATCTTGGCTAAAATGTAATGAATATAGCAGTTCTGTGTTCCTTTTTTAAATAATGGCTTCCATCTATCCTAGGTACTTATATGGGTTGTGGCACTACTGCATCTGATAGTTGAAATAAAAGTTTCTTAACATATAACAAAATGCCTATTTTGAGCATCATTAGCCTAATCTCTTTGGTCCTGTACTAACATTTAAGATGTTCTCAGTCTCCAGTGGGAAACTATATGGGAGACATCATGGGATTGTTTAATTTTAGATTAAACACAAATATTGTAGGAATATAAATATAATAACTAACAACAAGTTGCTGTTCTATGTGACTAATTTCCTATCTCAAATTACTCTTGTTGGCCTCTTTGGACTTCTCCCAATATTTTTCTTAAATCTGATTACCAGAACTAGATGCAGCATATCAAAACAGGTGGGTGGGTTTAATAACTTTTTGAGCTATTATTCTGCTCTTTATACATACAGGTATTTTGTTTTTAATTTTTGCCACTGACATGAATGGAACTTCTCCTTTTCTGTATCTTATTGAACAGGTTCTTGCTGGCATAAAAGGTGCCATAAGATTCTGTCTTTCAGTATAAAAGTACTTTTTTTTATCTGGTCTCATCACCTTAATACACCTTTACTTTTCAAAATACACAGCACTTTGGACTATCTTCGGCATTACAAAGATAACTAATCTTGTCGAAGTCCTCTGTGGCTAAGTTTGGCTTCTGTATCTTCCATGAATCGATCAATCCAAGGTTTCTCTATATCTCACTTCATAATGAATAATGGTAACTCTATGTAGTTCATGTTCCTCTGGGTCACTCATGAGTAGTATCTACTGAACTCAAGGCAGTTGCTGGCCAGTTTTCACAAGCAGACTATAGGACTGACAGCCATTTTTGTGGACCGAGCATGGTGCTCCCCCTAGTGCCTCTGGCTGAGAGGCCCCAGTAGTCCTGCCCCTGGCCACTGCAAGGGCTGTCCATCATGTAGCCCCACCCCTCACAGCTGATTGGTGTAGAGGGGCTGGGCCACATGACAGACAACCCTCGCACCCATTTGGCAGCAAGGGGTGGGGGTGGAGGCAGCAGCTATCTGGCCATGCTGGTAATATCTCTCCCCCTAACCCCACATGGGCTATGCAGCCAGCCTGCAGCAGCCACAAAGACTACTGATTCCCCAGAGGGAGTCAGCATTTTATTCTGTAAGTGGCTTTTTTGTCTCCAGAGAGCCTGCCAGAAGTGCAGAGCCCATGCTTTTTTGCAGGGCCTGCACTTTATTGTGGAATCTGCCTGAAATCAGCTTCTGCAAAAATTGCAAATTTGGCATGTGGGTCTCACTCTAAAGCCTTAGCTATATTTGGTTATATCATGTCTACCAAACCCTTTCCCTTTATGGACCAAACCATTTATCGTGTCAAAGAGGGAAATCAAGTTGATTTGTCAAGATCTGTTCCTAACGAGTCTATGCCAATGAATGGGCATTATGTTTGTGTGTCGTTCCCCCCCCCCAAAACAAACAAACAACCCCCCCCCAAAAAAAATGACTGTACAGCTGTTCAGGGGACTTTTTGCAAAAGAGAACTGACTCTTTTGTAGGAAGTTAGATAAGTTACCTGTGTGGAAGATCCCTCTCCTACCAGTCTAATTTGAACAACTGTATACTTGTCTCTGATGTGGAGGACAGTGAATATTCCACAATTCTGTGAAAGCTGGAGAGTTCTTTCTACCAGTCCTCCTATGAAATTCATACTGGTAGGAATCAATCCCTATCTGTGGACTATCTTGGCTGCTAGTGAGTATCCCTTCATCCTGCAGGTATTTACAAATTAGAAGAGAATCTTTATCATTTGCTCCAGTAACTTCCCAGATCTTGGAATTCAGGCTGCCTGGTTTGTCATTCTCAGAATTTTCTGTTTTTCAACAATTTAAATATGGGCACTATGTTTAGCCCTTGTCTAGTTCTCTGGGCCCTTATGAGTTTGCAAATAGTATTGCCAGTGGTTCTGAGATTTCTTCAGCTAGTTCCTTCAGCAGCTTGAGGCGGGGGACTCAGTGGGTGCATCTACATGAGATGCTTTACTGCCCATCAGACTAATTTGCTGCACAGTAAAGTGTCACTGTCTATGCATGCATGGTAATTAGGGTGCTATAGACTAATTTACTGTGATGCTGGATAGTTCTGTCAGATGCAGGTAGTATTCAGCAGCGAAGTAAATTACTGTGCTTAAGTGCACGTGTAGAAAGTGACATCAGGATTAATTTACTCTGGCTAAAATTGAGCTGAAGTATATTCAGTTGCATTAATTGCATGTGTAGACATGCCCAGTCAGACCTAATATTTGTTTAAATAAATCAAAAATCGTTGTTATGTCTTTTGTTTTTCGTGATCTGCAGGTCATCCTCTTCTTTGTTAATATTAACTGTGACCCAACAATTAGCAAAAGTTTTCAGTTATTTTTGTGAAGACTAAAATGAAGTGGATATTGAGGAACTCTGCATTCTTTGCATCTTCCCTTTAGTATGCATCTCTCAATCTTTTCAGGTGTCCAAAGATCTCCTTTGCAGCTACATCAGTCTGTTGTTATTCTTCTTACCTCTTTTCTCTATTGGTATAGGTTCATGTTGAACTTTCAAAGTTAAATCTTTTGGGGAACTGGCAATCCAGTTGGATGGATTCCTTTTTTTAATTTGTTTACCTATGGAACATTACAGTCTGCATCCTAGTTGACTGCTGTTCGTGTTTTTCAAAATCAGTGTCATTGTTTGGGTGCTCTGAAGTATTCTCCTCCTTAGGATATGATCAAATGTATGATTTTCATCTCTACTTTCCAAGTATTTATCTGGTTGCAACTGTGAAGCTAGTTAATTTCCCCTTTGCACTGGTGACTGGGTCCCAGGGGCCTGGCACTGCCTTCTCCCAGCCCCACCCAACTAGAATTGGGCCCTGGGGCCCAGAGCTGCCCCTACCTGGCCCTGCATGCTGGGATCAGGTGCCCTATCCAGCATGGAGGTCATGGGGCTTTCCACGGGTCTGGACATTTGGTAGCTGTGAAGCACTGCTGCCATTCCACATTGCCAAGTTTGTAGACCTGTGGCGAGCTCCATGGGTAGGACACCATGGTGTTGTGGGATAGATCTGGCCCACAGGCCCAGAGTCGAGCACTCTGCCTTTTTTACCATTTTCTGGAAGCTTAAGGATGTGGAGAATGTGTGCTAGCCTGCTAAGAGCTGTTGACTAAACCTCTGGTTTGGTCACACTTAAGCTACACACTCTCAAAAGTTAATTAAAGTATAGATAAGTGAACTATCCCCCTTGTATTTTTGTATCCTGCACCTGAGACATAAATTCAACTAAACATTTTTGCTGCTGTTTTGTATAATTTGGTGCTGCTTCATTTATTCCCAACTTTCCTAATAAATTGAATTGCTAATATTTTCAATCCTCTGTTTGCTGAGTGTGATTCTTTTCTTGCCCTTTTGATACGTCTTTCAATGTCTTCAGTAATTGCTTTGTAAATAATAGAGTTATAACCAATTTCTGATGGTGGTGGTGTTTGTTTGTTTGGTTTTTTTTTTTAAGAGAAAGCTTAAAGCTAGTAGTACAACATTTATTGACCGATACAATACTGGTACCATTGTAATCTCATTTATCTCTTTCCAGGTTCTGCTTCCATTTTCTTGGAATAAAGACTGTTCTAACCACATTAATAACCTAAAAGTTGTTCTTTTTGTCAGAATTTGATGATGCATAATCTCTACATGTCCATTCACAAGAAAGTTAAAGGAAAACTAAACAGTAAAGCTGTGCATCTTAAGCTAAAAAAAAGGGAATGTGTTCGTTCATAATTTTTGTTATTATTCCATGAAGATTTCTAACTTCTATTTCCAGGGTTATCTTGAAGAGCTGGTACGCCTTAGAGAAACACAACTGGCTGAATCTGTTTCACAGAATAAACTCCTGCTGCAGCGGATTGAAGATATGGATCTAGCCCATAAAATGGAAAAGGAGCAGCTGGAGTATATCATTGTGGAGCTGCAAGACCAGCTGTAAGTTAGACTGGTGGAGAAATATTTTTGTTAAGGAGTGGTAACAAATATCTATCTGGATGCTCTCCTTTTCTGTATGCTTTACAAGAATGCTTTATCTCTTGGAAAAGTTCAAATCTTAATCATGACAGTATTGAAGTGGCTCTGTTTTCAGTAAATGTGGACTATGTCTGTTTAGATGAAAGAAATTAGATTAAGAGAGGTGCAGTAATATGAAATACCAAACTGTGAGAAATTAAAAATTAAGACAACTTACAATAGTATTTTTTTTTTAATTAACATGCATTTTTCTGATTAATATTGCTATATTGTATTTTATTACTACTAGCTTTAAACAACATTTCTTGGGAGGTAAAAAGTAATTGCGAAACTAATACAATTTTCATTTTTGGGGAAGAAAGTACTTGCTTTTCCATGTATGCAGTTGTAGACACTTTATGCATTAAATTCTGTGGTGGTAAAGCTAAGGAACATGAGGAGCATTTCATCTGCTCAAGCTGAGGCCTTTGTTGTTGGACATATTACCTGCTTCTCACTCTTGCCTTTGTGTCAGTTAAAAAGGTTAGAGCAGCACAAAGGAAACGGTTTGACTCCCAATACTAGAGATCTGAGTATTTCACAATGTGTAAGAGGCTGGAACTATTAACCTCCTTTATTGGTGAGCAACTAAAGTAGAAAGAGGCTAAGTGGCTTGTCCAATGTTACATAGGCAGTCTGACCCAGAGAAGGTATTGAACTTTGGGTATCCAAGTCTTTGCATAATACTTTAGCTGCTTGACTATCCTTCTTCTCTGGGTCTCATAACCCAGAGCTAGTAGAGAACTGCTCAAGTGAAGGAAATAAGGAAGACAGCTGAAGACTCTTCTAAGGATGCTTCGCAAACTAATTTGTTCATTACTATAAAAATTTCTACCTTCATTTTTCTTTTCTATAGATAAAAACTTAGATTTTAGAATGCAATCATGAGTTAAAGAAAAAAATCCAGCCTAATGTGGACATTTAAGACATACCATAATTGGACTTCTAGGTTAAGGCAAGTATTTGGAAGTCTCTATACGATTTTACACAATAACAATGTTGCAGAAAATCTGTCAGAGGTGCTCTTTCAAAATTGACTTGCAGCCTCTCTCTAGTTACTTACCCAAGGAAGTTAGAGGGGTAAAATATGATTTGGATGAGGAACCTGATAATGAAAACTAGCAGCAACTGGTATTTTTTTTCAGAGTCCCTTTGCACTTGCCCTCCCTCTCTTTGGAATTACTGTGCCTTGCCAGAATGAAGCATAGTGATTTCTGGTTTGTTTTATTAAAACATTAATTTGGCCAATTGCATTTTGTGTTCTGTCAGTAATATTAATGGCATCCATTTATCAACAAATGACAGTGGATATTGCAGCTATTCTACTAACTAGTGGTGCATTTTTCTCTTGTGGCTGTAGCGACCAATGTTAGACCTGCCACAGTGGTCACAGGGATACATAGCATGGGAGGCTGTTGTACTGACAAGTTGTTTCCTTTGGTCATATTTCTGTTGCAAGGATGTAACACAGTGGTTACTTGAATTACGAGTAGCAAAGGTGGAGTATCTGTTCCATTCAATTTTGGCTGCAGTAGCCTAAGCAGTTGATAGATGAGTTGCCCGTATATCAATATCCCGCTCTCAGACGAGCTGGTTGATTCCAAAGGAAAGGCAGAAGCCAGTACATTTGGAATCAGCTTGGCTGCAGTAGCAGCCAGTATGAAGATCTTTACTGTCTGACTTCTAGACTGGTTGCCAGCCAAGGTTGGAGAGCCCAGTCCACCCTGCCATGGCATCTGCCTTTTGTTAGCATTTTCTCCACTAGTGATAAAGACTAGTACTGCTTTTAAGTTGCTCCTCTGCCCAAAGCTATTGACATCATAGAGGTTGCTAGATTATTTCCTGATGTCTAGATCTCGGAGTTGACATCTGCAGGTAGTACTGTCTACTCTCATAATGGTAGCAGACCTGGCTTTGTATGAATACTAATAATGCATCTAACTTCAAGGTCAGTCAAAACATTTTAAATGTTATAAGTCAAAGCATGTATCATTAATTTACATGGAAAACAAATGTAAGCCTGCATAGTTCTCAAATAATTGATTTAATATGTTCCTGTGAAAGGGAGCTAATGAGAATATGTACATGCATCCTGTATTTGCTGATGTTTCTGTGTGGTCGCTGACCTCATGACCTCAATATAAGTCACTTTGCAGAAATCCTGTTGGAGATGGTTTGTGGTTAAGGCTTCATTTGAACAAAAAACCTGTTGGAGCTTTCTTATGTGCACAGGTGGCAATTGCTGCTTTCTAAGCATCTGTTAACAGCTGTGGATCCAACAACTTTTATGCTGATATACTAACTTCTTAGTGTCATGCACTTCTTCACTCTGGGACTTCTCTTGTTGGGAGAATGGCATCTTTGAATGCGCAGTCCCTGCTACTTTGAAAGACAGGGTGGTGAAATTGAGTGTGGTGGTATTTTTATCTAAACTTTTTAATACTAAAAAGGGAAAATAGTCTTCATCAGAATCTTCTTTAGATCCAAGGAGACTCCTCCGAAATCTTTGATTTCTTTTCTTTCTTGCCTAGATTGGCTCTCTGCTCTCTAGCTTAGACATGTTCATATGCCTATAGATTTTTAAGACCAAGCTATTGCAAGAATGTATATTTGGCCAAGGAATCAAGGAATTTCTAAGTTTTAGGTATCCCAGTTTTCCTTTCTAAGCCCCCGGATTCCTTATTACAATTAAAAGGAATTTTATAATGAAACATCAGACAGGATGGGAGTTAGTTGATGCCATGTCTACATAATTAGTTTTAAAATCAGCCTTTTGTGAGGGTCCTCTCAGACTTTCAGTATACAACTTCTATATTCAAGGACTTGAGTCTCTTAGAAAACTGTAAAAATATCAGTTAGGTCTTTAACTATGTATATTTATAGGAATAATCCTGGACTCTGGAAGGCAAGACATTTGTGCTAGAAAATTTGTAGATGTCTGAAATTTCAGTATTCTTCACAATCAAACTATAGAAAAGGTTTCTTGCTCCTATGAGTGTTTGTCCACAGGTATGTTCTAACTAGGACAGTAAACGTGCCATAGATCACAAGCTTGGAAACTTTTTTGCCTATCAAATCTAATTCTCCCCTTGCTCCCTGCAGAGGGGGTAAAAGGTATATATGCTTCCTGATTCTCATTTTCACTCAATGATAAGCTTATGACTTGAGGCCTACAACTACAGTCAAAACCTTCTTGAGCTTCTGCTGCTTTTTATCTTCATTTTTCCATCATTGTACCTATTTTCTTTTGGTTTTCTCTTTAAAAAAAAAA
>JAGPOW010000261.1:225500894-225557658 GCA_030014935.1 Caiman crocodilus | reverse complement strand
TGTGTCCCAGGTCAGTTCTGGACCTCAGGGCTTCTTGCAGGATGGATTCAGCCTGGGGCACACAGCAGTGGTGGCCCTGGCTCCAGCTCTGGCACAGGGCATGTGGCAGCCGCAGCAGCTGAACCTCCTGCCTTGAGTCCCATGCAGGAGCTGCTGCTGCTGCTGCCACATGCTGTGTTCTGTGGAGACAGCTCCAGCTCCATGTAGTAGGGGTGGCAGTTCTGGTCCCAGCCTGGGGCAGTAGAGCCAGGAGTCCGGAAGGTAGACCCACAGCAGTAGCAACAGACAAAGTGGTCAGAGGACAACCACACCTGTATTAGCCCTTGCTTGCCCTCCTGATGCTGATCACCATGTCTATTGGGGTCTAAGGACCCTGGATTCTTTGGCATTCTACTCCCCTGCCAGCCATGCCCTCAACTTGTGATTGTCCAACATTGCCTGATGGTCCACATAAAGTGTCTCCATAGGTCAGATCCAGCCCATGTACATTTGATGTCACTGACTGTGAGGACTCCAAGGTGTGTGAACACTGTTTTTGAGTCGCTCACAATGAGGATCTGCGTGTGGAAAATCACTCGGAAGAGAAAGAGGAGTTGCTTACCAGTAGCTGTAGTTCTTTAAGAAATGTTCACTTGCCCATCTGCATATCATTCTCTTTCCTATTTTGTTGGAGTCGCATACAGTCTTAAGTGGATGGGAGAAAATTGAGAAAGAGGAAGTACATACCTTGTTTTTCCCTGTTGGTATGGATGGAGGGGCTACAGATAGTGCTAAGGCAAAAGATCTGTGAGCAAAAGTGTGGTGTTGGATGTCTACCTAGTGGAAATGCACATATGGACAATGTCACTTGAACTGCAGTTATTGGTACATAACATTTCTAGATTTATGGGTCTAATAGCATTAGTGATACTTGGCATTCTGTGCACTTGTCTCAGAATTTTACAATGTTGAATGGCTGAACACTATAGAGCCAATGGGAACAGCTTGCAGAAAGTTCTGTGTAAGGGGATATATTAAATACATAGTCCATTTGGATTCAGCGAATGTTTTAAGACACATGTTACTCAGTTCTCTGGTCCCATTATTGACTATCACATCCAAGAACAGATGGTGTACATGTAATTCCTCACAGATTGAGCACATTGAGTTCTTTTGAGAGGATGATTCATACATACGTATTTGGGCTTAGGACAGTTTTTTAGGGAACAATCTTGGATTGTTTCCTTCCCTTACTAAGGGGTTGGCAGCTCAACTAGCAACAAACAGTGATTCCTATGTGCTATATAAGCAAGCAGAAAGGGTTACTTTTGCCCAGGTTGTACAATGAAACAATCAAATGATGGGATTATTACATACATCCAGTGTTTACTCAGTAGTCCTGCATATGAAAGGAAAAGACAGCAATGTAAGGCAGGGCCATCCAGCTGACTGCATGCAGCCTGGGAGGAGTTAACATGCAGTTCTTTGGCTTCTGGTTTAGGTGCCTCTCCTTACTGCTCTGGCAGCTGATGCAGAGTCTCTGGCTTTTCGTTCCCTTCCACTGCCTTCTCCTGAGGGCAGGATCAAAGAGGCCTGCTGCCTGGACCCAGGTACCACATGTAATGTGGTGTGGGGTCAGAGCTAAATTAAACTTTAGTGGGCCCTAGGCAAACTTGTGAGCCTTGGGCTGGTTCATACCTCTCCCCTCCCCATCCTGCTGCAGGGAACAGGGCTCGGAGCAGTGTTGCCAAGTCTTGAGAGAAAAAAAAGCAGAACTGCCTTTAAAAACTAGGCCAGCACATTTCAAAAGGGTGGGGGCTGTGTGTGTGTGGGGGGTAGTAAGGTACATTGGGGTGTATATGTGGGAGAGGAGTTGTGGAGGCAGGGTAAGGGTTATGAGGGAGGGTGGGGGAGTATGGACATCCCCCCCACATACTCTTTCCCCCACAGCCAGAGGTTGGGGAAGGCATGCAGATCCCTGGGGAGCATCAGCAGCCTCACCTGGAAGCTGCGTGCTGACCAGGCCGGGCCCTTCCGTGACCCCATCTTGTTTCTGCAACCGAGATGCAGTTTGAGAACTGCTGTATCACAGAAAAGCCTAAAATAAGCCATCTCTAAATTAAAAAAAACCCACCAAAAATCCACAACTCGTAACTCTCTAAAAATCGAAGCAAATTTAAAAAAAAAAAAGAAAAAAAAAGCAAGCCCAATTCTGCTTATTATAAGCAGACTTGATAACACTGACTCGGCGCTGCCTGTAGGGCTAGGTACAGACAGTCAAAAAGCTTGAGGCTGAATTGATTCAGTCTGTGCAGGTTAGTCTAAGCTGCACATATTAAATTGAAACAAAAGCAAACAGACATTTACCTTTTATTCAGGAAATGCAGCCACATCCCTGTAGTGGCTCAGGCCAGAAGCCAGGGGATGCTAGAGTAGTGCTCTGGCTGTGTGTTTACATCCTTTTCCTTCTGACCCTGAGGTCTCTGGGATCTGCTGTCCAGAATTACAACAGCAGGACTCTGCAGGGTTGCTCATCACTTCCTCTTCCTATTTCCAGGTGCCTCTGGGATTTGTAGCCCACAGTTGCAGCCAGCAGTAAGTTTGAACAGGGGAAGTGGTGTTTAGCCCCTCTTCCTGGTCCCAAACTCCAGCCAGGGTTTGCCTGGGGGAGGAAGATGGGGGACCAATCCTCCCCCTGTAGACTGGGTTGCATCCCCAGCTGGATTTGCCCCCCTACCCTTCTGCCAGCCCTTTGTCAACCAGCCCTTACTGCTCCAGCTAAGGAGTAGAGGGGTGGGGCCAGCCCCGCTCTCTAGAGCAGACAGCACAGCCCAGCTCAGGGCTAGAAAGCATACTGGGATGCTGGGGGACTGCGATTTAACTTGAACCAGGAAGGGGCCTGGCGCAGAAGTTTAATAAACCCAAATCAGTTAAGTTTGACACTACATTCAACTAGGTTTATCTTAAACTATTTTCAGTGACTTTGAAACATTTGTGTGAACTCAGCTTCTGTTCTGTTACAGGTTTAAACCAGTTTCTGATCACTTAAACCAGTTTATGTGTATGTATAACTTCTGTCCCTAGCATAGGCAGCAGCCACTGAGGCAGCGAGGCCAGGGGAGGGGAGGGGAAGGGATGCGGGTGGGGCCTTTTGCACCATCACAATGGACAAAAGGACATTCTCCTCCTCCTCGCCGCCACCCCCCCCGCCACCCGGCAATTTAGATTCCTAGGCAATTGCCTAGTTTGCCTGTGCATTAATCCGGCCCTCTGTGGGGCACCATTATGGCATGGCAGGGCATCCATTGCATGGCATGGTGAGAGAGACCCAAATGGTACAGCATGCAGTGCAGTGGCTGGGAGGTATGAACAGCATGGCACAGCATGTAGCCCACACAGCATCTGCACTCAGAACCTGGGCAACTCTGATCTAATGAAACAACCAAACTTAACTTAGGCCACTGGCAGACATTACGCTTAAGGCATGATTAAATCTGTTAATTATGTCTTTAATAGTTGGCAGCCACATGTTCAGGCAATTAATGACACCACAAAATGTGAAACCTGCCTCAAAATTATTTCACAAAATATGTGTAATAATTTTTGAGTGGTTTCCGTTGTGCCTTAAATTGAACATGTGACAGCCTGATGCCAGCTGCATGCAGGGCTTGGTTGATAGCTCCTCCAGTCCTGGAACCCCACTGAAATCTTCAGCTGGCTCTGATGTGGTTGTGGGCCTGGGAGTCTCTAGCTGGCTCTGTTGCAGACCTGCAGTGAGATTTATAATCTGACCATACTGGAGTCTCCAACCAATACCAGTACAGTTCAGGACTGAGACCCACAATCAGTTGATTATCAGTCCTGGGACTGCACTGGTTCATCAGACACTTGATTTTTTTTTAACTTGTTGGTTCAGAGGGATTCTGTGATCATGATCCTGGACTCCCCATGCAAGTGGCAAGTAATAGTGGCTGATCTAGCAAAACATTGAAACAGAGTCAAAACAGCCTCACTTTCAACAAAGCAAAATGGAACAGCTGTTTCGAATCAGTGAAATTCAATATGAAATGATGTTCCATCAAAACCTTGAAACTCAAGGCAAAACAGAACGGTGCCATTTCTCACAGCCCTATTCTTTATCCTCCCAAAGAAGGAACAGATGATAGCTCCCCACTTGATTTTTACCAGCAACAACTACTTGGATGCCATCTATGTAAAGTGTTTATTTCTGTTTGTAGCTAAATCTAATCAGCATATTATATCCTACTAATGCTACTTCCTAGGACTAAAATAATGAAAACATTTTAAAATTGTATTCCTCTCTCCTCCGTCTCTCTCTGTCTTTCCCTGTGCAAGTGCATGCACATGGCTAATCTATTTCAGAATGTTTTTTCTGTTTGTGAATACTAATATGAATAGTTTGGATCCTGAGCCTTTGTTTTAGTGGGATTGGATGAGAGTGTGGCATTTCCTAATTTGTATCTTCCAAATCATTCTCTCTAATGAAAGTAAAGAATACAAAAAGACTTCTGTTTTTTGTGATTATAACATGCTTTAATCAACAAAATAAAAACATAAAAAGTACGTGCAAGATTTTTGATAGTCTATAATCTGCGCTAAAACATTGTATATAAAATTTATGCTGTAGTTCTAGTCCTAAGGATAGCCATAATACTTAATGATATAACTAAACAAAATTTGTATTGCTGTATAGTAACTGAATAATTATGCAAACCATTTTATAACCAAACATTCCCTGATGTCTCTTGCTGTTCCCTGAAGTTTCTGTTGCTATTCATAAAGCAGGCACAAAAACAGAATGCTAATAAACTCTCAAAAATTGTTACGTTGTTCAGCAAGGAAGAAAACAGATTGATGGTCCAGTGGGTGCCATTCAGTTTAAAAAGCCACGGTTTAATGATGGGCAGGTGTATATATTAAAAAAAGAAAGAAAGAAAATCCTTTTTGTACAGTACATCTTTTTCAAACGGTTTAATAGTGCCTTACTGATGCCTTCTAGGAACTGTTGAATGAGAACTATCCTTAAATAAGCAAATGGTGTAGTTAATCCCTGTTAAGGCCCCTGCTGTGAAAGGGATGGCGTCCCAACCCTCATTGCAGCCTGGCTCTAGTTAGTGGAATATAATTAATTGGTGAATCAGTGACACCCAACACAAGATAGTGTTATCGACAATAACCAACAACAATGCCAATGCTAGATCCAAAAGAGTGCTAGAAAGCAATAGCCAGCTCTCACCAGCAGCCAACATTCACTGCAGACGGCCCCACTCGCGCGGATCCCCACTACAGAGATATCAGTCCCTCAGACCATCACTCTGTGTATACTCACCAGGCAACTCAGGCTCAATTGCGAGCTCCAGCACAGACTCTGGTGCACTCTTGGGTGCAGCCTCAGATGCATTCTTACCCACACAGTTTCTCATCCACAGATCATCTCTCAGGGTCAGTCTGGACCACACTGGCCTTTGGCCTCCCAGGCTCTCCAGACTCTGTGATGGCCAATGGCCAAACTGCACCACTACATACTTGGTTGTATGCAGCCTCACACCCAGTCTCAGGTCGTGCACCACCCAGTTGCCCCAGTCGCCCACGGGGGGCCATGTGTTGGCGTATTGGGACAGCTGAACAATGGAAAGTCCAACCCCACTTGGATGTCATGTCCCAATCCCTCTCACTCTTTCTGGCCCTCAGTGCTCGCAGCAGTTTTCCTCTCCGCCACACACATTTACTTGGACGGTTAGGCACCTCCTGTGACAGATCAGGTCTATCGGTGCCACGGGTCCCCAAGTGGCCCTGGCCCACTCAGCTCCCAGTGTGTGTCTGGTGGCCTTTCTCCTGGCCTCCAGGGTTTAAATGTAACTGAAGTGGAGAAAATAACAGAAACTTCAGGGAGGGGCTTCAGCCCCATCATGTCTTGCGGCTGACGCCTTCATCCCTTGGTGACTTCCTCTGGTCCAGCTCCCTTGGCATCCAGAGTGATGTATCCCTTTAAATGGATCCTGGACCCCTTTGCCAGATCCCTCTTTGGCCATTCCCTGCAGCAGCTGGGAGGCCTCAGGTCAGCTTGTGGGGGGATGCGTTGCAGTTCTTCCCCTGCTGCGTCCCCCCAGCTGTTTCCCTGCCACCAACTTTTATCCCAGCGGGGTGGTGGTGTTGGATGACAGCATAGGCCCACTGGCCCCAAATGCAGAGAAGAGTGGCTGACAAACTGTGCAGGCATTCCACCCCCTGAAGCTAGTCTGGCCCAGCCGTGCCTGTTAAGGGTAGGTTTTCCCTGTTTTCAGGGCTTCTCTTTTTGATGTTGTGGCGGGCTGACCCTCGCCAAGAGAGGGGTATCCCACTACCTTATCATTGTGCCCCTGGGACAGTAAAGACAATTCACTAACAAGGCCATGGACACTGAGGCTTATAGCCTAACAGAACCTCTACAGAAGTAATTTAAATAGGTTCTTAAAGGTCCAGGAAACAAAAAACTTTTTGCCACATTTCCAGATTTTTGCCTAGCAAGACATCTCCAGTTAAAGTTGCAGGGAAACCTTCAGCAGTCCTTCGCAGTCAAGGATGATTGTTTTCCGTGACTTTCCTGTCTGGGGGTCCAAATATGTTTGATGAGGTCGATCTGAGTTTGACACACTGTTGCAGCTTTTGCATGCGTCTCTGTGTGGGGTGAGTGGCTACGGACTCTTGATTGTTCTTGACTCTTGGACCATGATGTTCTGTTTTTGCCAATCCCCCTTTTGCATCTCGTCGTCATTGTAAGGTTTCAAATACTGATAACCTTGCAGCAGACTCATCCTCCGTTTGGGGCAGTCCTGGGCAATAGTCTTCCACAAGTTGAAGTTGATGTGACTTTTTTTTTTTCAAGTTGGCCTTGAGGATGTCCTTGAAGTACTTTCTCTTCCATCCTCTTGAATGTATACCTTGATTGAGTTGGGAGAATTAAACTTGCTTTGGGAATCTGGAGTCAGACATCTGGATGGTGTGGCTGGCTTAGTGAAGTTGATGTTGGATGATCACTGCCTCAGTGCTCATGGTGTTTCTTTGGAAGACGACACTAATGTTGGCGAGTGTCTTCCCACTAGATTGCAAGGATCTTTCGCAGGCAGCATTGATGGTGCTTCTCCAGCAACTTGAGATGTCGCCTGTACATTGTTCATGTCGTACCTCCATACTGTAAGGTGGGCATCACGACTGCTTGATAAACCATGAGCTTGATTTCTAATCTGATGTTACGATCATCAAACACCTGTTTGCTCAGGCATGCAAAGTCTGCACTTGCAGTTTTAAGGCTCTGTTGGATTTTTTTTCATCAATGTCCGCTTTCTGTGAGAGATGGCTTCCAAGATGCAGGAAATATTCAACATCTTCCAGAGTCTCACCATGAATCTGAATTACCAGACCTGGAGACTAATCATTAAGAGCATGTCAATGAAGGACCTTAGTCTTCTGAATGTTAAGTGTCAGTCCCATTTTCTTTTGTGCCTTTATAAAGATGTCAGTGATTGTCTGAAGATCTGCTCCCGAGAGAGCATACATTACAGCATCATCATCATACTGGAGATCAATGATTGAGGTCAGGATGGTCTTGGCTTTGGCTTGGAGTTGACTGACATTAAACAGCTTACTATCCATTCAGTAATTTAGCTACACTCGGACTGGAAGCTTGTTGGTGGTCAGATAGTGTCGTGGTAAAAAATATTGAGAAGTGTGTTGGAGTGATGACACAGCCTTGCTTAAACCTTGTCTTAACCTCAAAAAGGAACCTGCGGTGGATCCATTATTGAGAACCACTGCTTGCATACTGTCATGGAGCAGGCAAGAATGGTGATGAATTTTGGTTGGCATTCATACTTCAGACGGATCCACCACGGCGCTTCTCAGTTGACAGGGCCAAAAGCTTTTGTGAGGTCAAAGAAGGCCATGTAGAGAGGTTTATGTTGTTTCCAGCATTTTTTCCTGCAGGTGGCAAGCAATGAAGATCATGTTGGTTGTGCCTCTTGATGCAGGGAAAAATAGATTATAGTTGAAAAAATACTTGTACCATTGCACAAGTCTTTTGAGACTCCATTTAAGCTGCTATGTATGGTTTTGGAAGCTGGTGTTCAAAAACTTCATTTAAACTGAATGAGGTACAAAAAAGAGCTGCTAGGAAAGGGTAAGAGCAGAACTGTCCAACTTCTGTGTAGCCAGGGGGTACAAGCTGTTTGGCCATTGGCCCAGGAGATGCACACTGGGTGGCTGGGTACCTCTCCCAACTTGCCTTCACTATGCAGGCTGCCCAGTGCCCTCCTGCCACTCGCACGGTGCAGTCAGCTTGGGTCCCTCCTCTCTGGGCTGTGCACTGCACATGCTGCCTAGCACTGCACTTACTACATGGACAGTCTGGCTCCCCGCTACTCTGAGCCATGTGAGCAGCACAGGTAGCTCAGCTCAGCTCCCCCTCTGTTGTACTCACAGTACCCACTTCCCATCTCCTGGCCATGTGTACTACTCACCTGCAATGTGGGCAACCCAGCTCCCTTAGCAACTGTGAGGGGGCTGGAGTGCCTGAGCTGCACAGATGGCAGAGGCAGGAGCAACTAAGGGAAGGAGTGGCGGCTGAGTGGAAGCATGTGGGCCATACACTTACTCCTCAGGGGCTACATGCAGCCCATTGGTCACCAGTTGGACAACTCTGGGTAAGAAAATAAAGAATGAATCTTAGGAGAGTAAAAGCTTAGCAAAATGAAGTTTGAGATGGCATGTAATTTCTTTATGTAAAAACATTTGCAGGGTATCACTGATAGAGAAGAGCTGTTGATGTTAACAATACTGGCACACAATCCTATGGCTACAAACTGCTGACAAATAAACTTGGACAAAAAATAGGAAGGATGCTTCCTATTCGAGGAGTGAACCTTCGGATGGTCTCTGAGCCAAGTACTGGGAGGCAAAGAACCTGAATCACTTCAGCTTGAAGCTCAACAAGTTAATGGATGTTATCAGATATGGGTCTCTTGAATGAATAATTGTCATTTGGTATGTTGATTGATAGATATATATTTGCAGTCCCCTGAAATCCCTGCATTACAGCTGAGAAATAGGTGTGTGGCAATGTCATATTTCATGGCTTCTGCAAGTCAGGTAGAGAGGCCAGGAAGAAATAGCTCCCTTTGCTGCTCATTACTGCTTCTAATGACTAATAAATAGGTGTGGTCATGTCGTCCCCACCTCACAACCTCTAAAGTAGTGATTCATAACTAGGGTGCCATGGCATCCTGGAGTGCCTCGAGATCCTTTCAGGGGTGCTGCAGGATGCTATGCAATGTTAGTACTGTTAGGTGCACAAACATTATTTATGAGATTAAACCCAGAGATTTCAAATAGGAATGCATTGTCACAAACGTTCTGATCTGTTGTAGTCTTTGTGAGTTCCTTGCAACAGAAGACTTGCTCTGTTTTTCTGTAGGCAAAAACCAAGTGAAAACTAAGAGCTAGCATTTTCTGAGCAATGCCTCAAGTCTAATGAGGGGTGCCTGGAGTCTAAAAAGGGCACTGAGAACAGGAAAAGGGGGAATTTTGACTGGGGTGTGCCTGTTACTGTTTAGGAACATTTCAGGGACCTGGGTAGAAGGTCTTACTCTTCTGTTCAAGCTAACTGCCAGATTTGTAATCAGGAAAGAATTTTCTCCTGGGTCAGATTGGAAAAGACTGGGAGTTTTGCCTTCCTTTTATAGCGTTGGGGTCATTGCCCTCTTTTTTTCAGATCTTCTGAACTCATCTTACTTACCTACTTGTGTGACACTGCAGTGGCATGGCATTGGTGATGGCTGTTTCTCCTGCTCTTTACCTGTGGCATCTTGTAGGCAGGGTCATCCCTGGTGGGGGGAGGGGCAAGCAGGGTGGCTGCCCCGCACACCCCTAGGGACTGCTCTGCTTGTAGGGCCTTAGTTCTCGAACTATATAGGTTGCAGGCATCCCTTGTAAAATGCTGCTCCTAGCTTTTGCTTGTTTTTTGACTACAGAAAAACACTAGAACAATTCTATTGCAGAGAATTCAGAATACAACAGGAGGTAAGAATGTTTTTTAGCACTGTGAATATGCAAACTACTTCTGAAAAGAACTATTCTAAAAACCTACCATTTTCTGCCACGTTTCGGACAGACTGTAAATACCAATAAGGGAGGAATTGCCATAGATTTGCTCAGTGGTTTTCTCTGGGGAGAAACATACCTTTTAAAGATGATAAAAACAGCCTTTTTTATATACCTACTAAAATGTGCTTTGAGATACTAAATTCTGCTCATATACTGCAATATACTAGATTTGAAGAATTTTTTGATAAAAATGCCAAAATAGGATGTAGGCAGACAAGGCAGTCCTTAGATCAGCACGGCTAAAACCTACACCCCTGCAAAATAGGATGTAAATTCTCTTACGTGGGGGGTTTAGGAAATGTCTATGTCTGAGAGATAATGTAGTTCTTCCCTCTGGAAAAATGTATTCTGAAAAACATAAAAAGGTGTTGTAAAACAGATTACAGTAGAATGCTGAAGAGCACTGGGCAAAGAAGGGACTCCTGCATGGCAGTGCCTTATAGAAATCCATGTATTAATAGGTCTACAGAAAATACTTATGGTTCTAATTCACTGGGCAGCCAACACAAAGACAAAAAGTTCACCTTAAGAGACATTTATTCTATAGTTATGTTATATCACAAGGTAAAAAAGAACCAAAAATCAGCGTGAGGGAGGACCCAGAGCATTAATAATGTAAGACGCTAAAGAAAGACCAGAGGTCAGTAATAGTGTTTTGAGAGAGATATTTCCAATCTGAAAGGATAGGTCTGAAAAGGGAAAAGATAGCTCATATAAATTGATAATATACAACTAATCTATATAAAAGGATTTGGGATAAGGATTAAAATTCTGTTTATACTATTTTGGGACATAAATTCAGCAGCAATATCAAATATTGCAGTGAACCCTCCTGTTTTATTTTGGGTGAGTATCTAAAACACAAGTATCCAAGACGTTTAAGACATTTAATGTACTGTACTGAAACTGTCTAGAGACTTAATTTACTTTAAGAAACTTGCAGAAAGACTCCCGGTGGAAAAGTCTATGGAAAGGGCCTCTCAGGCAACCCAGCGATTTTAAATTCCCTGTATTTGTAGGCAAAGAATCTTAGAAATCATCCAACTCAAACCCTCACACAATCCAACACAAAGCACTTTATGAAAACAAAAACACCCTACAACGATTCTCAACTGGGTTGATCGTTCTTCCTGAGGGTGCTACGAAATCCTTTTAAGGGTATCCCAGGGTATAGCACAATATTAGCATTGTTGGTTGTATAACACCTACATATGATTCACAAGATAAACCCATAAGAGATCAATAACATTTCAATACCTAAACTGTGTCTTTGGAAATAGCATTTTAATTTCTGCGAAGTGTGGTGGGACAAAGATGTCTTGGATGATTAATAGTAGAGTGTTTATTCAAAAAAATTGAACTTATCAGTAATATTTCAAACTCATTAGCTACCTTAATGTACAGCTAATGAGGCTCCTGTTAATATTTTAATCATTTCACTTTTTAATGTATATTGTGCATTGGGTGACTTTTAAATCTCTATTTCCTTATATCCATTAATGTAGATAGATAGGTTTCATATTACAGATTTTTAATGACAGTATATTTGTAGAAAAGTGCTTTTTCTTTATGCTTCTCTAACTTTCAGTACTCAATCTGTTGTTTGTATGTCTGATTAATTTTCAGATTATCTTGATTATTCTTGATAGTAAGTTCAAACGGAACATCTCTCATTTGAAAGCATGCATGAATGGATTACTATATTTAGTTGATTATAAAATGAGCCCCCAATAATTAGATGCATAATTTATAAATTTGATATAATTTACCAGGTATAGAATCTAGTTATTGGAGATTTACTTTGAATTTGTCCGCCTGCCACTGCTACAGAGGAGAAAACAAATCTGGGGGTCAGGTAGCCCCCTTGCCCTCTGCCCCCTCCCAACCTTCTCCCCCCCTGCAGCTCCCTCCCCCATCCTTATTGTCAGACCCTGCTCTCCCTGAGCACATGGTAGTGAGGGGCAAATTTGAAAGCACTGACCTTGAAATAAGCACATCATATAGGCAAAATTCTGCAGGTACCCTTTAGATTTAGTCTAATCCCTTCATCCAGAATGATGGATTTTACCTTATTTGAAACTGCTGCAGGTTTTATTATACTAGTACTTGATAAACACACTTTTAAGCAGCACTATTTTACCTGTTGGTGTATAGTACAAATGATGCATGATACAAATGCATAGCCAAAAGTCTCATGATTTACCATATAGTTCATTGGACTGGGCCTCAGCAGAATCAACAACATTTCAAGCCATGGTGACTGTGCAGCTTAGCACTACTCAGTATGTCTGTGTGTGTACTCCAGATACTCCACCATCCCTTCCCCAAAGGCTTCATGTACTAAACCCTCACTCATGTTTGGAACCAGTTGTTTTTGCTTTGAGTCTGTGGATCCTCCAAAAATGTGTGTATATACCTAAGGCACAGGCCAACCTGGTCTGGCTCTACTTGATGGAGGGTGGGCCTATATTCATCCTGTGCAACAGACAGAGAGGGGATGACAAAAGGCATATTGATTCTGGGTATACTGTGTGAAGCTCTGTTTGGTGTTTGCTAAACATTTAAGGCAGCTGAAGCAACAGGAAGAATTGGAAATGGGAAAGAAAGGTGCAGCTCAGCTGTGGGAATGAAGTGGAAGTAAAAATATATTCAGTGTAATTGGGTCACCATGACTTAAGCGTTGGAGAGGGACTGCATGCTGTGGTTATTACCATACATCTTGCTTGGATGGGCTGCACTTGTGGTAGGTTCAGATCACTATGTTTGCCCCATATGAGCTATATGTTTTATAGTTATTCTGAGTGTTGGCTGCCTTTAATCAACTCCCTAGTTCATGGTTTGTTTCCATTCCTGAGTACATGTTGCTTTAGCAACAGTTTGATAGATAATATATTTAATAAGGTTTTATTGTATGTGATTGTAAAGTGAGGGTCTTTTTGAGTAAATACAGAATTCTGTTGTTACTTTTGGATGGATTGGAAGATGTTTTTTATTTCTATTTAATATGATTAATTGATTCGTTCTACCTAGTTGCAAGTTCAGTAACAGAAGATTTGTATTTTTTTTAAATCATAGACATTATTGTAACAAACTTATGTATATTAAAAGGGAGAGTGATAGGTTATTGCAGGTAAAGGTGGGGGAGAAGCAAGGAATTTTTGTATTTGCACAGGTCTTTTAGTATCTGCTTAGTACCTCATATAAATGTTTCTAAGATGTTTATGAAACAATCGGTTTAAGGCTCCTGGCAGGTGTACAGGTAGAAGCACAATGGGGATCTGATGCAAGATCCCAGCAGTCACGCTTCATACCATACTGCACAGCCTCGATCCGCTACTGCTCCCAGTCTCTGGGGTGTAGCAGACTCCAAGGCTTTGCTGTGCTCTGGAGGCTGGGAGTGCATACAAGTTGCTGTTCCCAGCCACTGGGGCGTATGGGAGCCCTTGACACTAGTATCCTACAAAACCTAGGACAGGGGCAGGCAATTCTTTCGGCTAGAGGGCTGCTTCACGAGTTTGTGAGCTATTGAGGCATACATGAGTAGCCCTGCCCCTTGACAGTTTGCCTGCCCCCTTGTCACCATCTTGGGACCGGAAGTTCTGCCCCCCCTAAACCTTGACCTTTGCCACCGGCAGTCCCTTGCCCTGAGAAGTACTCCTTTTGGGATGGGGTATGGGCTTGAAACCAGAAGTTACACCCTGTCTCCTGGTCTGTCATAAGACCCACTCAGCACCAAACCTTGCCCTACTCACCACATCTGTTCCAGAATCCCCTGTCCTTGTCACATGATCCCTGACATCAGAAGGTCTACACCTTGACTGGGAATTACCACCTCTTCACAGGGCCCACCCCCACATGGCCTGTCCCTGGGACTCCCTAGGCCATGAGGCACAGCTTATCGGGTAAGGGGCTGTGACTCCTAACGTCCTGCCCCATCGGTAGGGTTTCAGCAGCATCGGACCTTCCCCAGAAGGAAACCAAAGCAATTGAGTCAAGGACTGCATACACAAAATATTTCAGAACAAATCATTTTAACAAAGTATAGATAAAGTATCATATACTAAAAATCAAACATCTACTATAATAGATTATAATTTTATTTAAAATAATTTGCATAGTGATTAACTTAACGAAGATGATTAACTTAAAGTCAAACACAGGAACTCATTGTGAAGAATGAAGCCTCTGCTGTGCATTAACCAGAAAATCAAAGTCAGGCATCATCTCTGTTGCAGTGCATAGCACTGCTGCAAGGTGGTCATTGCTCATCAAAGATCTAAGGTTTGATTTGTTGACTTTCATTACAGAAAATGTCTGCTCACATACATATGAGGATGCAAACAGCACAAGCGTCTTCCAGGCATGAGCCTTTGGAAACTTCTGTTCATTGAGAGAGGCATAAAAGCTAGGAAGTGGCACTTATCTGAATTGTTCCACAAGCAATGCATCATACTGCAGGTCAATAAGCTCAAGTTGGAGGTCACATGGAACACTGTCAACATTAAATGTGGAAGGTGAGGAGACCAAAGACAAGTATTTTTCTATCATTTAAAAATCTTTGAATCAGTGAGAAAATTCATCATGCAAGTACACTAGTAATGACATGTACTTTTTTAGGTTTTGATCAGAAACAGTAATCTGCTGCAGTGTAGGAAAATGGCCAAAATCTTTGTTTTCTCTCTGATGGGAGGAAAGGAGTTAACATCATAAATAACTTCACACTGGAATGCAATTCATGAACAAAAAGCTTTCCCTTGCAGTTGTGAATTCAGATAATTCATATAGCCCATGATATCAACAGCAAATGCAAAATCAGAGAGCCAATCTGCATCATTCAGATGTGGGACATCCAAATCTTTTCCTTTCATGTTCAAAAATAAACTTCTCAGCTCTCATTTCCCACACACTTTTCAAAAGGTTACCCAAGCTAAGTCATCTTACATTGGTATGATAGAGAACATCTGTGCTCAGATTCAGACTCCTCAAGCAGTTACAAATTTCCTGTGGTTTAATCCCCTTTGCTTGAATGTAGTTGACCACTTTTGTAATAGTATCCACGACAGTGCTTAGTTTTAGAACTTTTACAGAGGACCTCTTGATGAATAATACAATGTAAAAAAATAATTTTCTGTTCTGGATTTGTTTCTTTGACTTTGGTCTTGAATTCTTTTGAGCAATCCAACATGTTTGCCTGTCAAGTTTGGGCTTCCATCAGTGGTCTCACATACCAATTTTTTCCAGTCTGTTTCCAGTTCTGACATTGATTTAGTGCATCCAATAAATCTTTTCCAGTTGCTGAATCTTTTATTGACTACATCAATGCCAGTTGTTCTGAGAGCTCAAAATTTTCAGTGATTTCTCGAATGAAAATCAACAGCTGGGCTGCATCTTTGACAGCACAGCTGTCATCGAGTGCCAATGCAAAATATGAGAAATCATTTACCTTTTCAGCTGCTGGTGCAGGTTCTCATCAGTATCTTCAGTACATCTCACAACAGTCTGCCTTGGCAAGCTAACATTCTCAAAGTGCTTTTTCTTGTCTGGGCACAAATTTGCAGCAAACTTGAGTAAGCATTCCTTTACAAATTCTTCATCAGAGAATGGTTTGCTCTTCTTGGTAATTGTGTGCAATCTCTTTACTCATTCTTATAATTCCATCCTGTGCTGCCAATGCTTTTGTGGAAAAACTTTGCTCTTTCTGCATTGCAGCAACTACCTCCTCTGCTTCCTTTGCTTTTTTTCTTGGGCTGACAATTTTTCCTATTTGGATGCATGCTTGGTCTCAAAATGTCAATTCAAATTGTTTTCTTTGAATACAGTCACAATTTCTTTGCAAATTAAGCAAGCAGCTTTTCCACCTAGTTGGGTAAAAAATGTTTAGAGGTCTGTTTTTTGTTGAATATTTGGCATTCAGTGTTTACCTTCCTCTTCTTTGGTGTGCTCATATCCAAATTATTCTTCTATGGAGTGATGAGATTAGCAATGTAAATATCATTTAAAAAATCCATTTACATCTAAGTTTTTCACTTAACCATAACATGTCTCAGGGTATTGCCCTTGCCCTGGCCTCTGCCCTTACCAGTTGCATTGATGTCCTTGTTATAACAGCTGCCCAGGTGATTGAGGAACTTGGTAGGTGGGCCAGTAACTGCAGTAGGAGCACTGGTCCTATGTACCTACTGTGGCCCAGCCCACCCCAGGTTGCCCATGGCTCCAATGGCAAGCAGTTCCTGACTGCAAGGCCCAGACCTGCACAGCACAGCAAGGAGCCAGCCCCACCTGTCCTGTTCTGGCTGCAGCAAGCAGTTGCCCGGCTGCAAGGCTGGACCTGCACATGGGGCTTGAAGCCAGCCAGAGCTATCCTGGCAGCACCTGGTTCCTGGCTACAGTGTCAAGACCTCATGACCAGACCCATCCCCTCCCAGCAGCACACTGTTCCTGTGGGACCCTACAGCACAGCAGAAGCCAGCCCAGCCTGCCCTTCCTCACTTACGTAGCAGGACCTGGCTCAGCCCCTCATTCCATGCAGGCCAGCAGAAGCTAACCCATCCTCCCTTCCCCTCCCCAGCACTGGACACCAGACCTGTCTCATGCAGCAGGACCCAGCCCACCCCATCCGGTCCCGCACTGTGGCAAAAGCTGGCCAATCCCGTCCCCCTTCCCCTCATCTCTGCTGGCATGACCTGGCCATTCCCAGCCCGCCCCACATGGCACAGCAGAAGTTGGCACTGGCCCAGGTTCTCCTCGCTGGTGCTGGCTCAGCCTGTCCAGTGCTGCAGAGCCCATCCTGTTCCTAGTGGCACACGGCTCAGCTGTAGCTTTCCCTCCCTGGTGTCAGCCTAGCCTGTCCCAAGTGTCACATGACCAAACCAGCCTGGCCATAGCTTCCCTTTAACTGTGCTGGCTCACCCTGAGTGGTGCATGGCTCAAACATAGTTTTCCTACCCTAGTGCCAACCTGGCCAGGCCCATCCAGTCCCGAGCAGCCTGCAGCTCAGCCAGCCCAGCTGTGGCTTTCCCTCCTTGGTGCTGGCCTGGCCCAAACCTGAGTGGCACGCAGTAAAGCTGTGGCTTCCCCTTACCTCCATCAGCCTATCCCAGCCGGTCCCAAGGGGCATGTGGCTCAGTCGCTACTTCTCTGGTGACAACCCAGCCAGGCCCATCCTGTCCCAAGCAGCCCACAGCGAGGCCAGCCCACCCGCTTCTTCCCTGCGTGCCACTCAGGACAGGCCTGGCTGGGTCAGCACCGGTGAGAAGCGGCGGCTGAGCCATGTGCCACTCAGGACCAGCCCAGCCTGGCTGGAGCAGCATGTGACTCAGCTTTGCCTCCTCTTATGTGTGCTGGCCCAGCTCAGCCAGTCCTGAGCAGCATGCAGCCAAGCCGGCCCAGCAGTACACAGAGAAGTGGCATATGGCTCAGCTCCTGTTTTTCCTTACCAATGTGGACCCGGCTGGGCTCATCCCATCTCGAGTGGCATGGGGAAGCAGTAGCTGGGACAGCTTCACCACGTGCTGCTGGGGACGGGATGGGCCTGGCTGGGGTGTCACCGGCGAGGAGAAGCAGTGGTTGAGCTAGCTGTATGCCTCTCAAGACCTGGCTCAGCAGTGGTCCCCGGTGCTGACCCAGCTGCCTAGCCATGGCTTTTCCTCTTTGGTGTTGGCCTGGCCCAGGATGAGCAGCACACGTCAAAACTGCAGCTTCCCCTTACCTCCACTGGCCAGTCCTGAGCAGCATACAGCTCAGCTGCTGCTTCTCGTTGGTGCTGACCAGACTGGACCCATCCCAAGTGGCACAGGGCCGAAGCCAGCCCAGCCGTGGCTTTCCCTCACCAGTGCTGACCTGGCCAGGCTGGGCCAGCACAGGGTAAGGAGAAGGAGTGGCTGAGCCTTGTGCCACTCGGACCGGGCCAGGCTGGTCCTGAGTGGCACGCAGTGAAGCTGGCCCAGCAGCACGTGGCTCTGCCAGCTCAGCTGTTGCTTCTCCCTGCCAGTGCCGACTCAGCTTGACATGTCCAGTCCTGAACAGCATGCAGCCAAAGCCAGCCCAGCCATGGCTTTCCCTCTCTGGTGCCAGCCCGGCCCAGTCCAAGTGGCACGTGGCAAAGCCAGCACAGCAGCATCTGGCAAAGCTGGCCAAACCACTGCTTCCTCTCCCCGGTGCTGTCCCAACCCAAGGGGCACAGCACAGCCAAAGCTTGCCCAGCTGCCACTTTCCCTTACCTGCATGGCAGGATTGTTTCCAGTCCCATGCAGCAAGGCAGAAGCTGGCCCAGGCACCCCTTCCCCTTTGCCATTTACCTGCATTTTGAAGGGGTTCTGCAGGCCGAATGGAAGTGCCTGGCAGGGCAGATCCAGCCCACGGACTGTATTTTGCCCACCTCTGGTCTAGGAGCACAGAGCTGCTGCTCCTGGCCAGGGGATGCAGTGGAATCAAAAGCTCTGATGCCTGCCGTAGGCTGGGAGCCCAAGCAGCCTGGCCACACACACGGCTTAGGTTTGATGGGAACTAGCCACAACGTTACCACGCATTTTTTGTGGAATAACTCTGTGGCTCATTTCTTGTTTTTTCGCAACATTAATTGCATTAACGTGTAGGTGGGTTGCTACGTAAGACCTGATTAACTGGTCTTAAGTATATCATCTGCAGGGACCAAAGTATCCTTGTTCAACTTATTGGTTCTAACTTAGATGCTTTAGAATTAATATGAGGTTCTTTGAATGCATTACACAGTGATCTTCAGACAATATCAGTTTCCTATTTTGAATATGAATACAATGGACAATACAATGAGTACAATGGACAATAATGCTTTTTTTAAATGATTTTAAGCAAGCAATGGGAGGAGGCAGCAGAGGAAAACCTCAGCGTTTTAAGAACAATATCTCAAATACATAATTTTTCACTGTGAAGGAAATTTGGTACATAGCTTTCATGTTGTTGTTAAAATATATTTAGAATTGTACATGAAGATCTAAAACGTTTTGCATCTTTGTGATTATATTAGTTCCAGAATATGATTTGATGTTCATTTACTTTTGCTGAACTAGAACTTGATCTAAGCTTTTATTTCCAAAAGAGCTTTTTAATGGATGCTTTAATGTTGGTTTAAAAATAACAAACATTATGATTTTTAAAGTTGAACTGAAAAAAGAGGTGATATAACTACATATGTGAGAATGAAACTTTTAATATCACATAGTACTCCACAAAGATGACTGGACAAGATTAAAGACAAAGTATTTTATTTTAATGAAGAAGTACAGGTATCTAAAATAAGCAACATAAATGTTTATCATACACTTTTAATAATTGCCTGGTCATTACTAAATCTATGCAGGTGTTCAGGTTATTCAATCTGAATGGCTGTCAGTAGCTCTTTTAGGAAGCTGTCATGCTGATAAAAAATACTCTGAAATGTCAGCATCTTGTATTAGGGCTCCAGCCTGGTTCTTAACACTGCTGACAATTTTTGAGCATTTGTCTACCCTTCAGAGTGTTGTCAACAAAACAAGATTGACTGTGCAGTGTGAGAGAGATACCAGTGCCAAGTCCTGCTAGCAAAACTCCTATGCAACTCTATTAGGAGAAGATGGCTTTTGTCAGTAAAGCTTCTGTTTGGGAGAGCAGGTGGAGCTCTAGCAAGAGAAAAATTCCTTTGCTGGTAGAGCTGCAGATAGGGGGTCCATAGCACTTCAGTACTGATGTTGTAGTTAAAGCGGCAACAACAGCTATACTGTAGGAAAATAGATTTGGTTTGTCTTGGATAAGATGGTAAATCTTGTAGCTGTTTTCCTCCTGGATTTACTGCAGCTTTTATGAAACTCCCAGGGTCAGAGGATCATCACAGGGCTGATCTCCACACCTTGGGGTAGGGGGGGAAACGACAACCCTGTGGAACAACAATAACACCAGTTGAAATCTAATGTTTCTACTTACCCTGTGGTGCAGTTATGCATGGAGATAACTTTACTGGTCAAAACTATTTAAAAAAGTAGGAGGTGCCAGGAAATGCCCATCTCCTCACTGTAGAAGCTAGTATTAGACCATTGATTCTCAACCAGGGTACCATCTGATCCTTTGAAGGATGTAAGGAAATGAGCTTGGTATGACGAGATATACCGATAAGAGCAGGCACAGGGTTGTCCCTGTTCAGTGGATTCTCCAACCCCTCTGCCTGGCCCCTTTGCAAGGAGGTAAGCATTGTAATAATATATATTTTTTTTTAAATCAAGTACCTCTCAATTCACAGAAGTTATGGAAGGGTGCCTCAAATCCGATAAGGGTGAGAATCACTGTATTAAACCTTTCATTAGGAAGAAACTCCCTGGGCACAGAATTTTGGAAGTATTATGTCTACGCAGAGGGTATTTAATCAAGGAAAGTGCTGTATTGCCCATCCGACTTTCATAATTGCTAACGTAAGTCCAGTAAGTGCTAGTCCAGAAACTCAGTTAAATATTTGCTTCAATACTAAGAATTTGGGAATCCTTTTTATTTTACAGAGATTTTACAAATTTTGATTTATGCTCGTGTACTTGGATTTTGCATTTCATCTTTTTTGTATAGTGTATGCTTGTCCTAGATAAAGGATTTTTTCATTTGTTATTTTTAAACCATGTTCTTTCTTATTCAAGTGGATTTATTTTTGAGGTTTTATTTGTACTTCTATTTTGTTATTGCTTAGGTGGTTCTTGAACTGGAGAACTCCTTTTGTACAATTCCCTTTTCTAGGGGCTTAGCATTTCAGTTTGGTTTATTTCCTGTCTCCATCTGCTTGTAGGAGATCAAATTGTCATCTGCACTGGCATTTTCTGGATCTGGAGAAATTAAATTTGCAGGTAGGAAATTACTAATTTTTAGGGCCCCTCTGCATGCAGGAAAAGGGGTGATGGGATTTAATGTGCAGTCCACACAATCATGCCCCCTGCCATGCCACACATGCATGGCCAGGAGGCATGATCATGGGAATGATCCAGTTCTGGCACGAATGATCTAGTTGGGGATGGTTCAACTTTGAGCCGGCAGTTGAACTAGATGACCACCTGAGGTCCCTTCCAGCCCTAATTTTCTATGATTTTGTGTTTGCACATTAAATCCTATCTCACCTTATTGCCAGTGCAGGGGGAGGAGCCCAGGATCAGGAAGCAGCAAGAAGCAAGCTCCTGTGGGGATGGGCCTCAGCTGAGGGTCTCCCAGCCATGGGGGTGCTCTACGTATGCTCAGAGTTGGGAAATGCAGCTGCTGAAATCTCCCAGCTATAGAACCCCCTCCTCCAACCCCCCCAGCTGGGAAATCACAGTAGTTGTACACCATGCACCCCTATGACTCTTTGAGACTGCAAAAGCTGCAGTCTCCTGCCCATGGGGGTGCTCCATGCCCCACCAGGGCTGGGAGATTGCAGCTGCACCCCATGTCTTCCAGGGCCCAGAGTCATGATTCACAATGTTATATAACTGAAGTATGAATCAACTTCTTACCTGTTTTCTTTGGGTGTGTAGTGGCCACTCAATGCAAATATTTCCATACTTTCTTGAATATAATCAGATATTCCATAACGGATTAAGAAGTATACGTGCAAGGAAAGGGGTAGATAAATCTGATGCAAAAAAAAAAAATCAATTTATAAGTGTTACTCTGGTAAAAAATCATTAGCATCATTAGCACTTCTTAATTTTAATATTTCTTTTCCTTCTTTTAAGTGAATGTGGCACATACTGTTTGCACACCTAATTACAGTAACAGCATTAGTAGAATATAAATTTTCATGTTTTGCTTTGAGTAAATTATTTTGATCAATAATCGTACTATTATAGGTAATCAAATTGTGCTATTATGTTTAAATTAAACATGAATTGTGAATGATAAAACTAGACAAGCTATTGTTTAAAAAAAGTTGTACAAAAACAGACTGCAGCTATCTTGATGGCTCTACTGGATGTCAAATTTGCAGCCACAATGTTGATGAAAATGGTTTTTTCTGTCTCAGCATATACACTGCCCATATATTTCTGCCGTTTGCTGTGCATATTTTCTTCAGCTAGCTGAAAGAGTATAGGAAGATTAATCAATAATGAGTTAAACAGCTCATGAATATTCATGTAAAGAGCTTATTTTATAGACCTGTCTTGTTTCTGAGATAGGGCCAGGGAACATTTAAAGCCCTAACAGTCAGCAGCATGTTTGCCAGAAGGCTCTCTAATCCTTTGTTCATTTAAAAAAAAAAAAAAAAAATTAAGGATCGAAAAGTCTGAGCTTTGCAGCACTGTTGCTATGGATAGCTTTTAAACTTGATTCTGATAATAATAGCTATTGTTATACTCTTTTGGATAGGTACACTTAAGTGCCTAGCAATTTCACTGCTGAAGCAGACATGTCTAGTTGAGGCAGATGCTTAACAATAATTGGGAGAATATTAGTACTGATTTAGAATGTGCATTATTTCTTCTGAAATTGGCAGTGGTTTGTTTCAAGATACCCTTTTTAAAGGTAACTACTACTACCGGAAGGGTGGTTCCAAAGTGGGTGGAGCTAGTTTGTTCTCATTGGTGCCAGATGTCAGAACAAGGAGCCAGTGGTCTCAAGTTGTAGCAAGGGAAGGTTAGGTTGGATATTAGGAGAAATTTTACCACTGGGCCAGCTCAACAAAGCCCTGGCTGGGATGATCTAGTTGGGGATGGTCCTGCTTTGAGCAGGGGGTTGGACTAGATGACCTTCTGAGGTCCCTTCTAACCCTAATTTTCTATTATTTTATACTGAAAATTGATGTATTCTGATGCATAGAAAAGAAGCTTTTTCTAATGTGAGTTCCTTTATATCTATCTAAATCCTACACTATTATAGAGCTAGCTCTGATCTTTTTTGCTCCATATTCTTCTTACAAATTATTAAATGCAATGGCATTTTGAAATTATTCCGATTTTTTATGTCTTTGATAGGTGTTAAAATGAAGTATGTATGCATGAGTCATTGTTGGATAAGAGATACTAAAAAATGTCTAGCATCTGTAATGGATAGTTGAAAGCTTCTGAAATCCTAAATCCATTCATTCTGTTTTTGTGCTTGCATGTGTGGCTACTTCATATTTTACATGCTTGCACTCTTTTCTTGCATATATGTACCATGAGAAATGAATGGTGTCATCAGTTAAACAAGGACATTGTAGCACATCTGGATGTTTTGATTTCTTTTAAAAAACAAACCAAAACAAAAAACCCCTCTGAAATGCATTTCAACACCTTGATTACTGACATCCTGTTTTTTGGCAAGCATATAGTCTGCTGGTATACCAGCCTTAATATCCATTAGTACTGGAGTAACACTTCTCCTTAAGATGTATTGCAAGCATATTTCTTTCTCTCTCTCCTTTTTTTCAGTCTTCAGTGTTTTACAAAACATTTTTAGTATTTTTAACTGCACATTAATATATAGGGCCCTACTGGATTCATGGTTGAATTGGACTGTGCTATGGCTTTAAAATAGAGTTGGGATAAAATATCAAGACTAAAATTATAAATACCTGTTACAACTGCTTTTTAATGTAAAATTCCTTATTTTATACAGATAAACTTTCACCTAAACTTTAAATAAAGCTTCTGAAGAATCAGTTTAACTTATAGTAGGTTTGCCAAGACTATTCAGTTTTGTGCATTATAGGAAAAATATTTTAGGATGGTATTAGGAAAACATCTGTCAAATTAAACTATTGGTAATATTATGCTGTGAGTGCGAAAGTTATAGCCACTGCTGTCCTCTGATGCTATATTAGGTCCATTCATATAACTACCAGTTTTATGGAAAATGTAAAATGTTTGACATTCTTTCTCTCTCTCACACACATACACCCTCCCCTTCTTTCTATGCTAACCATTCTATCTCCACTTCTGCATTATGTACTGAACGTGTTCTTAGTGGTGTCACTTTTATAACAGTCTCTTCTATAAATACTATATTACTCTGAAGAAGTAATCATGATTTCTTGTATGTGTTTCCATAAAAAGTCTCTGCTGCAATGAACCCTTGTAATACTGATTAAAAGCACTCTTAAATAATAACATCACTGGAAATACTACTTGGATTCACCTGAAGATCCAGTACTAGTGATGACAGTGTTTTAAAAGCACTGCTGGGACTACTGCTATTAACCTCCTATGAATATGTTGACATCCTTATTACATCAGTATTCTTGCCATTGCTAGATAGCTGTGTTATGTATACCAACTGGTCATCTGTTTTTGAATTTTTTCTAGCACAAGAAAAAATTCACATACCATCACCATCTTTAAAATAATTACTTCTAAACTTGTATTAAGCCCTACCCCTACTCTTGGTGAAATATTTCAGTTGATGTTTACTATTTTCATTTTTTATTCTGAAAAAATTAAGTAATATGCCTTTGTCCTCATTTTTCTGCAGCAATGATCAATGATAATGTATTTGTGTTAAAGTACTTGTAAAGAAAATAAAAAATGTGGATCCAAATGTAAAGTCAAACAAACCTGGTATTGTTTTTGTTCTTGTTTTGAAGGGAAACTTGTCTGTGGAAGGAAAATCTACCTCTGTATGCTACTCTAGGCATAGATTCTCTCTTCCTGAGCAACTTGGAGACTTCTAAACAAAATCTTTAGATACTACTTTCCAGAATTCCCTTTTCCCATTCCACAGAGAGGAAGACAATTCTGGTTATGCATCTAGTGAAAGATTTGTGGGGAAAAGCCTTGAGTAGGAGAAACAGGTTACGTACCAGTAATAGGAATTCTGCTGTTGTGGATCTTCTCCACAAATCCACATTTTTCTCATCTTGCTTTTCAATTTCATAATTCTGTGATGAGTTAGCAATGGCACTGAGCTGTGTGTGGTACTAACACAGGCAGCTGGAGTTTGTCTTCACAGAAAGTTACTGTGCAGTTTACATCACACTAGCCACTTCCTACTAAGTTGCTATATGGCACCTTTTTAATGTGCACTGTTCAGTAAAAGTATCTACAGCCCAGCTTACTTAACAGTAGCTTTTCCTTATCAGCAAGCCCTCAGGGGACAATTTAACATCCTACATACACTGTTGCATGGGCTTACATACAACATGTCTGAAATTTCAACAGATATGGGTCGTCAAGGTGTGATGCTCACTACAATCTCTGTAGAAAGACGGGATATGTGAAGGAGATTATGCAATAGGAGAATTCCTGGTATTGGTAAGTGTGGCTGTGGTTTCAGCTATGTGAAATGTCCATTTTTGCTCTGAACATTTTTCATGGTGGGAGAAGAGCTTTTGAAAATAGTTTTTCTCATTCTGGAACATAGCCATTTTTGCTGTTACAAAATGGCAATGTTTTTTGCATAACTTTTCTGACCTAACAATGGGGGAATGTTGGAAAGTACAAAACCACAGAAATTAAAATTTACTTTGGGAACTTGATAACCTGATCTTGTCCTGCCTTGGTCTTTTAGAGGCCTTTAATTAAGTATGAAGTGCTCAATAAGAAGTTCTGGTCTAAACTCTTTGACCCTTCTAGAAGTAAAATAGCTCCACAAAAAAATAAACGTCCTTTAAAATTTAACAAGAACAATTCTTCTAATAGTTTACCTGTGTCAGGGTGGTATTGTAGCTGTGATGGTTCAGAAATTATGCAAGTCACGGATTTTTCTAGGTGATATCTTTTATTGGACCTAGCTGCATGGTTGGGATAAAAATTAAACAGGCTTTTGAATGCAAGGCATTTTTCTTCACGTCTGAAGAGGAAAGCAAACAGTGGATAAAACTGTGAAATTGGAGGGGGGAAAAATTCCCAGAGGTAGCAGATAGACGATTTAAAAAAACAAAACCGAAATGTGATAAATGGGAGATGAGTACCTTTCAAGAGGGAGGAGAATATTTATTACCTGTAGTGTGAAGGAAGAATTTCAGAAATAAGGTAGATAATAGTATGTCATTAAGTCAATATCACGATTCAGTCATTGGTCTTTAGTGTTCAGCCTGTTGATGAATTTTTGTCCCCAAACTCACCTTTGAGCGTGATGGTGAGGCTAGAAAGGGAGTGGTTGTTCTGTGAAAAACATGTACCTATTGGCATTTGTGTCTGTTCTTTTGGCTAAGGACAGACAGTCAAAAAGCCTGAGGCTGAATCAATTCAGTCTTTGTGGGTTAGACTAAGCTGCAGAGATTACATTTATAAACAAGTAAACAGATGAATACTGCAGGCTGCAAAAAAGTGATTCGGGTCATAGGCCAGGGAGCACTAGAGCGTGACTCCCTGGCATATAGCCAGCATGGGCTGTGTGTTTGCTTATCTTTCTGCTGCCCCCAAGGTCTCTGGGATTTCCCAGACAGAAGCAGGACTCTGCAGGGTTGTTCATCACTTCCTGTTCTTGCTTCTAGGTGCCTCTGGGATTTGTTGTCCAGTCATAGGCAGCCATAAGTTTAGCAGGGCAGGGCAGCTGGGTACATGGCCCTAGACCCCAGTCAGGGTTTGCTGGAGGGAGGGGGGTGCTGGAGGCAGGGTGCAGAAAGCATGCTGGAGAACTGTGATTTAACTTGAACCAGGAAGGGTCCAAGACAGAAGTTTCATAAACCAGTTTGACCTCAATCAGTTAAGTCTGATATTACATTCAACCAGGTTTATGTTAAATCAGCTTCTGCCATTTTGAAACTGGTTTAAGTGCACTGAGCATCTGTTCTGTTATAGATTAAACCAGTTTCTGATGACTTAAACCGCTTTATGTATAACTTCTGTCCCTAGCCTTACTGCTTAGCTCCATGAATTCTGCTGGGGTCCTTGTGAAGGGTGTTGATTGTAGTAGCAGTGGAGATGTTTTGACAGGTTTTGCATCTGTTGTTAAGGCAAGCTGTGTCCCCAGTCTGTTGAACACTGGGGAGTTTGCTTCTGATAATGAGTTAGGCAAGGTTAAGGGATTGTTTGTAAGCCAGGAGCAAAGGGTCTGGGGAAATTTCTCTCAAGATCTGATGTTCGTCAGGAGTAGGCTATAATTGTTTGATTATTTCAATCGGTTCCTGTGTGGTGTGGTAGGTGACTACCAGAAGTGTGTGGTGGCTGAGGGGTTTCTTTTTTGTATTTAGTAACCTATTACATGACACAGAAAAATATGTAGAAGTTCTCTTTAAGTAAGTGTTGCATGTTCAGAGTTTTTTCTGGATAAAGTAATAATGAAATAATGTTAGTTTCATTATCTAAACATACATTGCTGAATTGTTAAGAGTGAGCTACTGTTTGCATTGTACTATTTGGGAAAAAGGTAGTATTTGACTCAAGACAATGAAGCAATTTGAAGACACGTTTCTGCCTCTGTCATATTTCTTCTGTGACCTTTGGGCAAATGTCTTAACATCTTAGTGCCTGCATTTCATCATCTCTTTCTTACTTCACTAGGTTGGAGTGGTTAGCTTCTCAAACTTCTAAAGTGCTTGAATAGTTTAGAAATTCAAATTTCTAGTAATTATTAGGTATTTATAACCAAGGTTTTATTATCCTTCTGAACTGAAATGGAGCACATACACCATCTAGAACTAAATTTGCATAATCAGTTTAGTCCTAGAAACTTTTTTTTTTACTAGATTTCTCTTTTGAACACTTTAAAAAAAAAAAAAAACTTCAGTAAGTTGCATCATTTTGAAATGAAGATATTATTCATGCAATTTCTCATTTAATCTGTCCTGCAGAGTAATGGGTCTGCTTTTAAGGTTTAGGGTTTTTTCTTTTTTTAAACCTACACGTGGATTTTTCAATTGTTTCCTCTAGAAAAAAGAACATTTTAAACTATCTTATGAAAAATGCCTTTTACTAGTTGTAGTATTCAAAAGGCAACATCAATTTGGATAGGATTCTTTGTTTCACACTCCCTTAATGTAACTTAAAACATTAGGTTTAATGGAATGAAATTCGCTGTCTTTATGTCCTCAGGACTGTGCTAAAGAATAATGATTTAAGATCAAGACAAGAGTTAACTACCCATCTCACCAATCAGTGGCCTTCCCCTGGAGCTTTGGATGTCAATGCTGTTGCCTTGGATACCCTACTCTGTAGAAAGCACAGTAAACAATGGGATGAGTAAGTTGACTGTTTTTTTCTTTGCTTTCACAGGGACAGAGACAATGCCCAAAATTATATCAGTAGGTTCCATTTCTTTTCCCAGCATAGTTTCATAGTAGCTAGGGTCAGGAGGGACCTGAACAGATCATCTAACCTGACCCCCTGCCACAGGCAGAAATGAATGCTGGGTTCACAAGACCCCAGACAGGTGCTCGTCCAACCTCCTTTTGAATTTGCCCAAGGTAGGGGCGAGGACCACTTCCCTTAGCATATTATCTGCCAACATACCACGTGTGCCTAATGGTCGTCTTACCTGACCTAATGGGAGAAAATGTTTTCTCAGCTGAAGTTAGAAGGCAGTTTGAAACTTCAGAACATAGTAGTACCTTGGCCATAGTTGTGGTACTCATGAGCAGTTCTGCTGTCATAAAAATATAAATGAAAATGAAAAGTTCATAGCAATTTAAGAGTTTGGGATCTGAATTGATATTTAGCAAGGTGGTAGAGTAAATGACAGCAAACTTGATTTTCATAGCATGATGAAGTTTAGGTTTTTTTGTGAACCATCATTAATTCAACCTGATTAACTTGAGATGACTTCATAGTGTATATTAGCATGACTGTGACAGCACTATATTAGAACAACAAAATGAATGACAGTGAAGTATGTACGGTCAAATGTTTCTTTTCGTATGATACATTCTGGAAAAAAAAATGATCATCAAATCAAGGTGCAAAATATTATTGAATAACTGAGTTTGTTGATACAGAAGAAATTTTAAAATATACTGTTATTTATTATAACCTCAGTATTGTACATATTATCTCTAATTCCTTATATGACATGTATATTCAGTAAATGTAAAAGTACATATATAAACATGAACTTGTCTCACTGAAGTAATGGTATATCATGGGATTGTGGGGTTTGTAGAAAATTAAGCCTATGTTTATATGTTCTGTTAAATTGGTAGTCTGATTTTTATTGAATGATCATATGACTGACTCTTTATTGTGTTTTCCTGGAATGAATGATTTTACATTTTTAATTGTTTGAATGGCCAGTAGTCTGTTGAAGATTTTAGGGAAAATAGATTCTTAGAGGAATGACATATCAAATTTTCTATATACTTTTTACTTTGGTATGTTTCAGCATATTTTCTAAAATGAAAACAGTGCCAGGAGGCCTATTTTTAACAGTGCTTCCATAATGAATCATTTTGCATGCATGTGTGTATTCAGTGGGAAGGATTGCAAGAATTCAATTCCAGTCTTTCAGGGTTAGTGAAGAAATGATATAATTTTTCATCATAATTTTAAAGGCTCAATCTCAGCTGCTGTTGCAGCTCCTTCATTTGCTTTTTTGGTTGGTTTGCTTTATTTTTTTTGTTTTTGGTTTTTTTTTTTGGTTTTTTTTTTATCTACATCTTTCTGTTGTTTGACCTTCAGTTGCAATAGCTTAGGGGTCATTCAGACAGTTAAGAGGCAAACAAAGGAGAGAAAGGGGATATGGGGCTCTTACATTTTGAAAAAAATTCCATTAGTGTGTGTGAGAAATAATCCTGTATAACAGGGGTATCAAACATCACCCCAGACCTCTGGCAAGATCCAGACAGTGGGTCTCCTCCCTTGCTGGATCCACAGGACCTGTGACAGCAGTGGGGGCTTTGGTGGCAGTAGTGAGGGTTCAGGGCTCAGCAGTGGAGGTCCAGCACATGCAAAGCAAAGGAAGGCCTGTTTCTGCACAGCCCTTGCTTGTCTGCCTTTCATGACTGTTTATCAGGGCCTGGGGGCCCCAAATTCTGCAGCAGGTACTGTCCCTAGCCCCACCACCCAATTTCCAGTAGACTGCATGAAACAGCTACTGGTGTGCTGGATAGGATGGATCACAGGCTGAATCTGGCATGTGGGTTGTATCTTTGACACCCTTGTCATATAACAAAGCTGAGAAACATGAAGAGCTGTGCTGTCAAGAGCACAAGTATAATGTCCTCTACTAGCTTGGAAAAGCTGGTCACATGGAATTGCTTTATTTTTCCTGCTATATTGCATTATTTTCAGAAAACAAGTACAGTAGGAAAATCCACTTGCTGCTGCTTTTCTTCCTCTGAATCTTGAGGTTATACATTTCTCTCCATGAATATAGTTCCTTGGCTTCCTCGTTTCCTTAATACCTTTTTTTTTTTTTTTTTTTCCAACCTTTTTTAATAAGTGTACTCCTGGCAGCCCCCTTTTTAATAAGTGTACCCCTGGTGGGGGTGACAAGCAACCGGGTGCCAAGCGGGGGGCAGAGGTGGTGAGCACCAGATGCCGAGTGGCAGGGAATGATGAACGGGTGGACAGTGAGCGAGGTGGGGTCATGGCAAGCGGCAGAGCGGTGGCAGCTCAGCGTCGCCCCACCCCGGCTCTACTCCTGTGGTGCAGGGTGGCAGCACTCCATCCCCACCCTCTCCCACATACTCCCTGGGACCTGTCAAAGTACCCCCAGGGGTATGCATACCCTGATTGACAACCACTGCCTTAATACATATTTTGACTAATCTTCTCTTTCGTTTTCTAGTGAATCTGTTAAAGCAGGGGTATCAAACTCAGAATCACTGGGCTGGTCTCCAGGCCAGATCAGGACTGACCCCTGTACCATGTGCAGTGCCTTCCACACTAGGTCCAGCTTATGTGCCACATACAGCACACATTGACTCCACTCCAGCTCTCATTCTGCACACAGGCTGGACCTGACACTGCACAGAGAAGGTTGGCCCCAAAGCCAGAGTATAGAGCTAGTCCAGTGCATGTGCCGCATGCAATACATGCTCTGGACTAACCCCTGTGCTGTGTGTATCATGCACAATGCCAGGTCCAGCTGGTATGTGCCATATGCAGCACACCCTGGGGTCAGTCCAGAGACCAGATCATACAACTCCATGGGCTGAATCCAGCCTCAGAGCTGTATATTTGACCACCTCTGTATTAAAGCTTTCAGTAAATGTCATGTGGAATTCACACACTGTTTTCAGAAAACTGCCAGGTGTTATCTGAGGTGTTGTCTCTGCTGTGGGAGAGGAATGTAGAAGGAAGGGTCTCAGAGAATATATCCATTCATTCTTCTTTTTAAATAGATAAGATTATATATGCAACTCTGTCCAGGAGTACTTTACTGTATCTGTTGTTGACAAATATTACTAGTTTCCCATTGTTAATGGAAACAGGCAGTTTAAAGTTTTGAATAGATTTCATTATAACAGAAGTAACTAAGCAAGAAAGTAGAAACATGTTTTTGAAGTTACAAGACTTAGTAGGTGGCACTAAAACTGCATTGGAGTCAACTTTCATGTGAAAAATTTAAAAAAAAATAAAGATTCAGAGAACACAAAAGTGTACAGACATAAAACATAAGGGCATGGATTAGTTTGGTGTTTGGCTTTATCATGTGTACAAAGGAAATGGTAAGTGTTTGGCTTTGTTGCTGAGTTCATCTTCACATAGTTTCACTATCATTAATTAAAGTGTGTTTGGAGGGGGGCGGAGTACAAGCTAATACAATGACATAATTACCCAATGGGAATAAGTTTTCAAAATTACCCAGTGGTAATACATTTTATTTTCCTTATCTTGAGCAACTCTGGCCTTCTGTCCTCCTCCTTTGCTGAACATACTAACCATGGGAACACAGCGTGTCAGCGGTTTTACAAATGAAAAAGTTCCTTTGCTGTACCATTTGCTTCCCAGTGTGTGTTGTGCATCAGCCAAGGTCTTTGATGGTATATTCAAGAGATACTATCAGTCCTCTTTCATGTTTTAACCTGTCTCTTTCGTCAACAACGGTCTTGCCCATTTTCCAGTCTGCAAGGCCTATATAGCATCAAAACAGTAGGTTCTGGACAGTAACATGACTGAATATACCAATCTGTTCAGTTTGTTATTCACACCAAATGCCTTTTCTTCATCCTTTTTCAGGGATTTTGCTGTGGCAGGAGGTGCTTTCCCTGATACCTCTGGTAGTGGTTAGAAAAAAAAAAGTTCACCTGTTTCTCAGGTTAATGGTTTCTATAGCAGTTATAAATCAGAAAGGAAGATAGAGCTGCACTTCAGAATTAAAGAGGCTCAACACCCTTATGTGCTAGCTCAAGTGCCAGGTGGTCATGTCAGTGGCTCTCATACTATCCCTGCAAAGGGGAACGGGTTCTTGTGTCCCAATTTACAGGTGGTGGATCAGGACTGTTACCTGTAGAAGAACCTTTCATTTGGCCTCCCTGTTGCTCTCAGAGGCTTTGCCAAGATTCTCTTGGAAAGTGTCATTTTTTTCTCCCTGTATGGGTGGCTGGCTGGGGTCTCTGCTGACTGAGTGTCACAAAGCCTAGACAACTTTCTTGCATGCTGAGATTATAGGTAAAAAACCAAAATTCAAACCTGATTTCTGTGCATACTCAAGTTTATAGGGACCACTTTGATTGGACTCTGTGAAGCAAGGTTCTCCCTTCTGCAGGACTTCCAGTCTCTGCAAGAGCTAATATAGCTGGTCAAGGAGTGCCCTATTATGAGAGGAAGGCCTCTCTCTCAGTTCTTGGCTAGGTGGCCTCCTGGACCTTTATGATGTGGTATACCAGATCACATGTTAGGTGCATGGACTCCTGGCTGCAGACTAGCTGCTGTATGGGAAAGCATCCTCTAAACAAGAGTGATAATTCTATGTTCAGTCCTCCTTTGCATAGTGGAAGGACCTGGTCAGTATGTACAAAGAATTTTTTTTTAATTCTCCCTAACACCTGTCTTTGGCCATTGTCAGGGTCTCTAAAATACTAAAGCAGATAATCTTAGTTTATCCATCTTCCTACAGTGCTCTTCAGTCCATCTTTGTGAATTGGGGTTATTTTAAAACTTCTATATGATATCAACTAGTTCTGCTCTGGGAAAGGCTCCCTGCCTAATGATCTACTCATAGCTTAGGTGGGTTTCCTCCTTTCTGCCCTTATTTTATTCTATTGGTATTTCACAAAGTGAGATGGGACCTGGCGTAAACTAGCATGTTAGATCCCACATGCAAAGACACTTTTGGTACCAGGATGATGATTTACTGAGGTCAATAAAGGACCCTAGGTTTTGACCAGGAAGAGTGTACTATTCTGCATTCCCTTTATTTCACAACACTGATGGTGGATGATCCTTTCATAATAAGAAGGGTCATCTTCATTCACATTAGAAAAATATTGATCATACCTGGCAAAGTGAACCAGTTTTTCCGCTAGCTTTATGCAAGGTATCTCAGCCCAGAGCAGTCTTCTATTCTGGCTATACTAGAACATCTGTTGGAGCTCACACAGATAGACCTATTCATCAGTTTAATCAAAGTATAATTGGCAGTTGTCAGAGGCCACCACCCTGTAGTTAATAGCTTTCACGTGTTAGTCTTTTTTCACCTAGAAGCCCTGAGATTCAAGTGCCTGACAATTTTTTTCCCTTCTGAGGAGCCCTGTTCTACAGTGGAGCCTAAATTTGTTCCTGGTATCTAATGAGGCCACCATTTGAAACAACGGCAATTTATTCTTTGTTTTACCTTTCCATAAAAATAGCGTTGTAAGATCCAAACCCTCATGGCAGCTCCTCCTTTTCTGGTCTTTTATTTAGACATGCATGGATACTTACCCCAAAAAAGAAATTTAAGTTCTTTAAGATGTGTCCTGTTCCCTTCCCCTATTCCTTGGAATTATGTGCAATATATAACTCTGTAACTCTTCTCTGGTTGAGAAGAAATATAAGAGCAGAAAGGGACCAATATCTATTGCTTCCTCAAGTATGGGGCATGAGGAGGGGCAAAGCTACAGCATATCTTACAGTTAAGGTAAAATTATCTCTGATGGAATGCTTGAAGCACCCGTGCACTTTCAGGGAAGATGTGCAGATAAATACCACTTCTCAAAGAACACAAATCACTGACAAGTAACCATTTTCTTCTGTGTTTGGATCATTTGTAGTGAAAACCCCATGTTTTATTTACTACAATTTCTCAGGTGTTTTTTCCTCCTCCCTCTCTCCAGTGGGTTCACCAAATGTGTTCATTAATTTATTGTGGAGAACAAAAGTGGAGATGAATGAAGAAGAGGCAAGATTTATCTGGCTGCCTTTTAAAAGCAGTATATTGAAAGTTTAAACAGAATGTCATGAACATGCCCATGGAATTTTAGGAAAAAATATGGTTTGTCTTGCAGGAAAAGTTTTCAAAGTCTGGACCAGCTCTCAGCAGATGTTAGCTTTTCTCAGACATCGCTGGATCCAGGTCATTCACAAGATGGAAAGCAGGATGGAATAAATTTACTAAATGAAGGTAAAATGCTTGTCTGCCAGTTCTACTTTTTCACCTTTATCTCAGTTCTTACTAAATACTTACAAATATTCTGCAGTCAAGGCAACTTTCTTTCTCCCTGTAAAGTAAGTCCTAGGCATGTGCAAGTAGATGAAATTCATTTTTCTCATTATTCATGTGGTGATTAATCTAAATTCCCCAAGCACCTTATTGAAAATATATATATACATGTATCGGTAGTCCCAAAGAAAACAGTAAGTATTAGGGCTGCGCAAAATTTCGCTGGCTGTTTCATTTCAACACTGTTTCGACTCATTTTGAGCTCAAAACAGCAAAATCAAAACAGAACAAAGGGCTTTGAAACAGCCTCGAAATGAAATGAGAACAGACTAAACTTTTTGAAAGTTTTGAAACGTCTCAAGTTTTGAAGCTCAAGCTGGGCTTGCCTGCAGGGAAACAAAGTGAGGAGAGGGAGGGGGAAGAGTGGGGAAGGACTGCTCTCATATTGACAGCTGGCCAGTGGCTGTCATCCTTCCCTGAGATCCCTTCCAATCCTGGTGCTCTGGGGGAGGGATAGAAAAACAGCATAAAAGGCAGCATTGTTTGAACTGGCCTGCTTTCTGTCACCCACGTCATGAATTTTGCTTGTCAGCAGCCTGAGGTATAGTTTTCCAGAAACCCCCTGCACCTATCTCCTTGAAAGCTGGCAGGCTTTGTGGCCTCAGCAAAGACTACCATCCCTACAGTTTTCACCCCCCTTTGCCTTAACAGACACACATGACACAAGTTTTGCTTTCAGGGCTGACATGCAGTTTCGCAGAAACCCCTTCACCTGTTTCCTTGTAACTTAGGAGGCTTCATGACCTCAGAAGGAAATAATCATCTCTGCAAGTTTCTTGTGAATCAGGAGAGAAATGACAAAGTTATAGGCAGTTTTGTGCTTCCCCATTATGGCCTATGGACTAACTGTCAAAACAGTTTCAAGTAAAGAAACAGAACAGTAGTTTTAAACTAAATGAAACTCAGAACAAAACATTATCCCTTCCAAATGTTGAAACAGAAGTCGAAACGAAATAGTGCTGTTTCGCGCGTCCCTAATAAGTACGTGACATCATGCTTTGTGTTCAGATCTAGATTTGTTGCTCTGGTCTGAATGTAGGGCCCCCTCTACACATGTAGGGAAAGATGCAGTTGGATCTAATGCAGGATTCAAACAATCGCACCTCCTGTTGTGCCACACATGCATTGCAGCAGGTACACTGTAGATTGTAGATCCAGTCGCACCTTTATTGCCAGTGTAGGGGACCACATGCAGCTAGGAGCATGTGTTCCCACAAGTGATGGGATTCTTAGTCCCAGCTGCATCTCACGTGAGGCGCAGCAAGGGCCAAGAGCCCCATATGGACCGGGGTTTTCTCACACCCCTAAACCTTGGGGATCGTGCCAGTCATGATCCCCAAGGCTCAGGGTTTTCATGCTAGGCATGATGCACCTCTGCAGCTGGAAGTCCTGCCAGCTGATATGGCTCCCATCATGCTAGGCATGATGCACCCCTGCAGCTGGAAGTCCGGCCAGCTGATATGGCTCCCAGCCACAGGGCCCTGTTACACATGCAAATTAAAGTTTAATAGCAACCAGCTATAAAGGTAGTACACATTTTTTAGGTCTAATGTTATAGCTGGTTGAAGCTTTTTATCATATGATAGGTACTTTGGACATATAACTGGTTTTAAGTTAACTGCATAATTAAGTTAATTGCATGATGCCTGTAATATGGAGAAGGCGCATGAATGTTACAAACTTACTGCCCCACCGTAATACTAAAGAATATGTGGGGTCACCACATGTTTTTGCCTGACTACACGTGTCTCCACGTGTTTTTCATTAAAATTAAGGTAGACCGGTACCGACAGAGAGAGGTAGCTAGCTGGGTTAATCTGAAGTCGGGCAGAAGGCAGGATAGATTTGCACGTTATAGACTCATCATCATTGACAATCCTTCGCAGTTGAGGATGATCGTCTTCCATGCTTGCCTTATCTGTGGCCTAAAGGCCAATGCTGATTGTTAGCTAATAAAAAACTATGATTCTGGACTAGTCTAGGGACTGATACGACACATCATTTGATGAATGACAGAAAGGCTTTATTTACTACAAGTATTCAAAGTCAAATGAGCCCAAACCAAAGCAAAGTCCAGTGATTGGCTATAAAGTGATGATTTTTCACCAAGCAGGCTGTGAGAGAAATGGTCTGTTTCTTCCAGCATCTTGAGCTAGGTGGAGTGCAGCAGCAGTTCTTTTCAGAGGGCTCTTTCATTCCTGAACCACATGCTGTTAGGTGTTTTTACTTCATTCTTACACCCTTAGTCCAGCATCTTCAAAGCGTTCTTGTAGTTGTGTAAATCGAGAGAGAGAGAGTAACTGACAGGACAATCCTGTTAACCAATAATGAGCAGTTTGATTATCAGAAAGTTCCAATTTGAATGAATTGCCTTCCGTGGTGACGAGAGGTTATCCATTTCCACTAAGTTTGGAACGTATCAAGAAACTGATTAACAACCAGAAAAAACACAAGGTTTTGTAGAGTGTCCTTGGAAAATCAAGGGAACCTGTAGCCAAAACAAGTAAATGAGGAGGAGACATCTATCCCACATGAAGAATGACTTTTTCTGTTCACAACATGAGTTAATTGCAAAAGAAATATATACCATGCTAATTAATCACGGGTAGACATTTCACACGGTTACATACCAGACAACTAGGAGCCTGCTTGAAATCGTCATGAATATAGTAAGATAAGCTGGAAGGGATGCCTTGTTTTTTCTTCTTAGGTGGCCTAGCCATGAACTCACATCCTCTTGCACTGTGCAGTTGGCATCAGTATTTTGTATTTTAACTTTTGAGGGTAGGTCCCAGCTTTGCGTGAGTTTTAGAGTCATTGCCAAGGATCCTGGATTTCCCTGATAAAAGAAGTTTCAAATTCTCCGATAACCCCCCCCCAAATTCGTGACTTAAATTAAAGGCCTCCCACAGCCCTGCTGGTGCCCCTCAGCCCTGCCAGAGGGGCCCTCGGCTGCCAGGGCCAGGGACCTCAGTCCGCAGCCCCCTGCCCCAGCAGAAGTAGCAGGAAGCCAGCCCCCGCACTGTTGCAGGCTTGGGCGGGGCTGACTTCTGGTCCCCCTCCAGCCCTGTCTGTGCCCCCCAGCCATGACCCGCAGCCCCCCAGCCCTGCTAAAAGGAGCCCCTGCCCCCTGCAAGCCCTACTTACCTCACAGGCTCCAGGGGAAAGAGCAAGCCTGAGCTGAGCTGTGGCTGACCGGGAGCCTTGGGTGCCATCATTCCCCCTCTCCTTCTTCCTCTGGGCAGGGCTGGGGGTTTCTCACCCCTTTTGCAATCAGCTTTTGCAGGCAGGATCTCTGCCGGCCTGCAGAATTCGTTGCAGAAGGGGGAAATCTGCGAGTTTCTCACTAAAAGGGAAAATCTTTTTTTTTTTTTTTTCTTTTTTTCCATGGGAAATGGAAGCCTGGATTCTTGATCATCTCTGACCTTGGTCTGACAAGGCTAATGCTGGATCAGCAGGTTTTATTGTGGGTGCTCTGGTTTCTTGACTCAGTCCGTGACACGCTGTTTCTGCCACTTCTGCTTTTCTGTCTCCTGTTGTCTTCATGACATTTCAAAGTACTGAGATTCTTGCAGCAGACTCTTCCTCCATTCAGAGCAGCCCTGGGCAAAAGTCTCCCATGAGTTGATGTCACTGTTGCAATTTTTCATGTTGGCCTTAAGGATATCTTTGAAGCGCTTTCTCTGCCCTCCTTTCGAGCATACACCTTGACTGAGCTGGGAGAATAACACTTGCTTTGGGAGTCTGGAGCTGAACATCTGGATGGCATGGCCAGCCCAGTACAGTTCATTGCCTCAATGCTGGACATCTGGATAATTGCCTCAATGCTCGTGGTGTTTGCTTGTGAGAGGATGCTAATGTTGGTGCATGTGTCCTCCCATTGTATTTGAAGGATCATTTGCAGACAGCATTGATGGCACTTTGCCAGCAACTTTAGGTGTCTCCTGTACATTGTCCACATCTCAACTCCATACAGTAAAGTGGGGATTGCGACTGCTTAATAAACCATGATCTTGGTTTTGAATCTGATGTTGCAATCTTCAAACACCCGGTCTCTTAGGTGTCCAAAAACTGCACTTGCACATTTGAGGCAATGTTGGATTTCTTCATAGATGTTAGCCTTCTGTGAGAGATGGCTTCTGTGATACGGGAAATACTCAACATTCTCTAGAGTCTCACCATGAATTTGAATTACTGGAGCTTGGGACTGCTCATTAAGAGCTTGTTGATGGAGGACCTTAATTCTAGTGAGTGCTAAGTGCCAGTCTCATTTTCTTGTATGCTTTGGTAAAGATGTCAGTGATTATCAGTGTACTAGAACTTGATGGTGGAGGTCATGGTGGTCTTGGTTTTGGCTCACAGCCATCTGAGATTAAACAGTTTACCATCCTTTCAGTAGTTTAGCTCCCCTCCAGCTGGAAGCTGGCTGGTGGTCAGATTTAGAGTGCAGTAAGGAATATCAGGAGGCATGTTGGAGTGATGAGACAGCCTTGCTTAACTCTTGTCTTTAGCCTAAATAGATCCACTACTGAGAACACCGCTCACTGTCACAGAGCCAGCAAAGAATGGTGACAAATTTTGGTGGGCATCCATACTTCAGAAGGATTCTCCACAGCACTTCTAGGGTTGAGAGTCGAAGGCTCTCATGAGGTAAAAGAAGGCCACGTGGAGAAGTTTGTTATTCTCAGCATTTTTCCTGCAGCTGGTGAGTAGTGAAGATCATGTCAGTTGTCTCTTAGTATCATAGTAGTCTTGATGCCCTAAATCACGCTGAGATCCCAGAAGCAGCTCTTCAGCAAGTGGAAGGAGAGAGTTCTTGCAATGCACACGTTCTCTCCTGTGGTGGACAGCAAAGTGATCCCGCTGTCATTCTAGTCAGACTCATCTCCTTTCTTGAAGTTTGTCATGGTCATGGTGTTTTGTATAGACTAACTAGAGATCTATATAGATAGCATAAGCTTTTGTAAGCAGTAGGTTTACTTCATCAGGTGCTGTGAGGGGACTGAAAGCCAGCAGTTAGCATAAAACTTACTTCCTTTGAAAGGCTTTCTGCTTCTCAGAAAATTCAAGTGCTCCACCTTGTGGGTAAATGTGAAGAATCAGGAGATTTCTAAGAAATACTTAAATATCTAAACTTACTATAAAGATTTCCTTTTTCCCTCACAACCTGGCCATGGGTTACTTGTGAAACAGAGAACTTTATTCATCTGTAAAATTCCTTCTGTTTGAAGGACATTGTTAAAAGCCATGGTCAAGGTCTATCATCCTTCCCCCCCTTCCCCCCCGCTAAAAAAAATAAATAATTAAAAAGGGTTATGTAAACAGAGCCTAGCTGGTTTAGAGCAGCTGAGCTACCAGTGCTGATCTGGCAGTGGCTCATGGCGAGAAGAGTTCTGTGCACATCTTTTATTATCAACCAAGAATAATTCAGCAAAGATAATCCTGTTGGGCTGACATGTTACATGTTCTTCTATGCTTATAACAGTGTTTGGGTTTTTTGCTACATTTGACAATAGTTTACTTATCTATTTAGGAATAGATCTGTCAAGCTATTAAGAGCTCTTACAGATACTTGAAGTTAATCTCTAAATACTGTTCAGATTTTGCAGTAATCCGTACTTGTAAAATGAACTATTTCAATTCAGTATTACCTTCCCTGTGTCCCAGCAACCAGTACTACTTGTATAACGCTTGAAGACTTGAAGATGTCCTTTTGTAAACTTGTGTATAAAGTAGAGATGCACCAATAAATATCTGATATCTGATTAGTACTGGTATGAAGAAGATTGTCTATATCAATTATTGGCCCGATGGCGCCAATAAATGCCTGTGCTGTGTGCAACTGCAGCGCAGCATGGGGCAGAGCCGGCAGTGTGGAGAGCTGCCTCCAGCTGGACAGTCAGAAGGGAAGTGGGGAGGGGCTTACCACAAGTGACTTACCACCTGATAGCAGCTGTATTGGATATCTGATCAGTATCAGCTGATAAGCCTCCTTAAATATCGACTATTGGTATTGGCCCCCAACATCTTTATCAGTGCACCTCTAGTATAAAGTGTTGAAGGTCATTGTAGAAGTTGAAATCTAACTTTTCAGTTGTCAAATCTAACTGCTGCCTTAGAGGGTACTATGCCACCCTGAATACCTAGCAGCAACAATTTCCATCTTGATATTCCTAGTACCCCTGCCAGGTGACATGAATACCTGTACTTCAAACACTAAAAATTAGTAGCTCCCTTTTGGTGGCCTGGTTTGTAAGTTCCTGGGCCTTGTGTCAGCTTTCAAATTCAGTTCGAGCTGATAGTCACCCAAACTGTACTCATTGCTTTTTTGGTGTCTGTTGGCATAGGAAGAAGGCAAGATTATCTTTATGGACAGGTATCTGCATCAAAAGTAAATCATTACAGTTGGCACTAATTAGTTCCACTATTGGCAATCTGAGCAAGGTAGGGAACATGGGTATATTCTTCATTAAGCCTCATCTAGATTTCAGATCAGGTTTTAGGCAGGACAGTATGTGAGAGTTTGTGCAAACCAGTGTACCTTATGATTCCATCTTCCTGGAATGTAAATCTAGTATCTTTTCAATGGGAAAGTATTAAGAAGGATAGAAAAGAAACATGTTCAAAATAGTAATAACTGATTTCAATGTTTTTTCTTCTGTGGCGATTCAAAGCACCATACTTCTAGATATAATGTTATTCTGGCAACGTGCTATTAATACGTGATTAATACCAAAGTAGGTTTGGAATGTTGTAGCCATGGTAGTTGGGAAGTGTCTGGGACAAGGTTTCTTTGTATTATATTTTTATTGGATCAACTATATAGTAGCGAGAGCTGTTAGACAAGCATGAAGTGCCCTTCCTCAGCTCTGAAGGAGGAGCAGATGCGGGCTTAGCAAAATATCAGAAAAAAAGTCTCCATGAAACTACAAATAGTCTGCTTGGAGGGGTGGAGGAAGGCTGTGAACTGGAGTTATTATGGGAGTAGTATTACACAGTTGTGTAAATCACTTTTGATATAAGGTTGTAGTTGCATGCCTCAAATTACTCGAGGGGTATAGGTTGTAGCCGTGTTGGTCTAAGGACATAGGTAGACAAGGTTCTTTGGGTAAATCTATTATCTTTTATGAAACCAACTCAGATGTTTGGAAAAATTCTTCTTTGTAAGCTTTTAGGTACAAAAGAGCACAGACCAACTGCAGATGCTTCCTTAGCCTGACAAAGGGTATTGGTACCCAAAAGCTTGCAAAGAATTTTTCCAACTATTTGAGTTGGTCTAATAAAAGATATCAGGTTTACCCAAAGAACTTTGTCAAATTACTTGATACATTTTTGCACAAAGTTGTATTTGTGGCATTGTGATAAATGAGTTTCTAGATTTCTGCTTCTTCAATGTTACCCGGGTTCAGGTAAATCTAGTGTTAAGGCTCACACTATAATACTGATTAACTTAATTTATTTTTTTAACAGGAAAAGAGGACACTCCATCACTGCTTGGTCTCTGTGGCTCTCTGACGTCAGTAGCAAGTTACAAATCTCTCACAAGTCTGAAATCAAGTGAATATCTTGCAAGTCCCACAACAGAAATGACAAGTCCAGGTCTAACTCCGTCCTGAGCAAATATACATAATGAAGGGGTTTTATGTTGTATGCATTCAATTTACATTCCATAATTAGACTTGCTATGAAGACATTTAAAAATTCAAGCAAGCTAAAGAATCTGCTGCTTTATTTTGTCCTTTTCTGTAATTATGTGCTTAAAAAAACCACAAATAATATGTGTTATCTATCACATCCTTTGTTGTTCTTCTTTAACAGGAATGTCCAGATTTCCTTTTTGAAACCTCTTATTAGTTGAGATTCTCACTAAGGTACAGAATTTTGTGCGGTAAAGGTATGAATTAATACATCATAAAAAAACAAAACAAAACCCAGATTAAATTAGCCTTCTATTTAACTGCCATGATCTGTTACCTGCCAGAGTTGAAAACCTCCCTCTGCTCTTAACCAGAGCAGTTCTCTACAGTTATACATATTGCCAACATTTGCAGAAGAGGCATGAAATCCAGTATTGACAGTTGAATAAATATTTAATTTCTAAATATTTTATGTTTAAAAATGTAATTTTGTGTATATTTGTTCTATTATTTATGTAGATTCTCAAATAGTTTATTTTATTCTACTGAGATGATTTATTCAGCTTCTTTTGAAACATTGACTAAATGTTAAATTTGTACCCCAGTTATCATTATGCCACTTGGAGATGACCAACGTTTATTTAGTTTCTCATCATGAAGAATATATCCCTACTTCTTGATCGTGGGGCAGAGTAACAGAGCTATTTCCAAGCTTACGAAAAGATTTGAAGGCAAGTCAATAAATGATTTGCATAATCCAATTTAGGGAAAACTTTGCAATGTGAAAAGTGAGTAAGCTTGATTTTTGGCGTTCTCTTCCCTTAATGCAAGGATAGAGGAAAGTCTAAGAATGGGACTAAGAAATGAGGTAGTGTTAGGACTTATTATAGCTGGGGGGAGGGGAAGGGGGATCTCTTTTCATGTTTACTTGTAAAGAATTCAGGGCATTTTTTTAAAAACTTAATTTAGATTGGAAAATTGACTAAATGAATGGCAAATTCTCACATTTACTTTTTTTTCTCATCCATGAAGTAGTTTGATAGGTATTTGCTTGATTATACAGTTCAGTAACACTTAAAAGTTAATCCTTTAAAATTCTGTCACTGATTAAACTATTGGTACAAATTATTTGAAAGGATTTTAAAACAAAACTAAACTTTCCAGATGGTCCCACCCTTTTTAAAGTTTGCAAAATAATTTTTGTATTGCAAACTATATTCTTAATTCTTTGTAAAATTTACTGAATCCTTTATCTAAGAATTTTGCTAGTCAGGGTAGTGCTTATTAGTCCCATTGATAACTTTTTAAACAAAATGTAAGTGCATGCAAGTGTTGCATTTATTAATCATGAGGGAGATGCTTTGTTGTGCCAAAGATGTTTCATAAACTGTTTACATGAATGGCTGCAAAACTTCTAGGGATCCTTAATTACAGCTTACTTTCAAGATGTTGTTTACAGTAGACACTACTTGCTATGTTGCCTGCTTCATTTGACTAGCCATACAGAGAAATGTGCCTCTTGTAATGTTGCCCTTAGCACTACTGCTGTAGTTTGGCAGGGTAAAAAATAGGAATTTAATCCATCATTCCTGCAAACAGAACAATGCAAGATGTAGATGGTGCCGTGTGGTAGTATAGGTCTCCAGAAATAACTATAATGATTTCTGAAATAATTTGAACGGTAGAGTTCTTTTCTTAAGGTCCACCAGAATACCTGTTATCACATACAGTAATTGCCTAGTCCTTGCACTAAGCCCCTGCTCTGTCATGGCCGTCCAGTAGTTTATTTGAAACAATATTAATTAAATATTAATTTGTAAACTAAAGATGCATTTTTAATACAAACAACAAAGGAATCAGGATTTCGTGACGTTAACTTTCCATGTTTATGTATGGTAACTTCAGCAGTCTGTGTGCTGTTATCTAAACAGTTCTCCCTGTTCTTTGGCTATAATCATGATTTTTAGTCATGTCAGCTGATGGCTCTCTTTTTGGAGCGACTAGGGTAAAATTCATCCAGTGTCATATAAGTACGTCTTTTCTGTAGTATGTTTCACACCTGTAGTAGTTAGTAAATGCCAATGTTTGTGCATGGGAAACCGGCTGTATGTCTCTCTTCTAAATGCTATCCATATTTCAAAAATATCTGAACAAAAATAAATGCCTAAATTTGTCTTTTGTTGCATTGTGCATCATAACTGTTGCATGTAAATTAAACTTTTTTGTACTATCATCACTTACCAGTTCCTATCTTTGTACTGTTCTGTGTTTTAACTATTTATTATAATGAATCCAATTTATAAAAAAAACAAAATATAACCTTTAAAGAAACATTCATTCCCCAAAAGTGTATATAAAAACAGACATTTATTTTCCATCAGCAATGTTCCTTTGATCCAACTCAATGTCCATAGAGGGAGTTTCGTGTTCTTTTCTAGTCCTTCATTCTGCTAACGACATTCTATAGTTGGTGTCAAGTTTGTGTTTTCATGTTTACATGTAACCTAATTAATAATTCACATCCCTCGTTTTCCTCAGAATTCTGTATCAAATAAGTCCCACTATCTTCTACCCATCTCTGCTTTTGGGTACCAAATTAATTCCTAATTTTTTAACTGTTAGTTCATAGAAACTGCACTCCTTCAGTATTCAGAACAAAATTTCAGACTTTCTTAGAGGTGTAAGAAGATTATTTTTCCAACAGATTGCAAGGACTTTCACCACATTTTAAGTAAGCGTCTTATTTTATTTTTCTATCCTGTAGAACACTGACTTGATGACAGCTTTTCAATGACTAAAACTTCCCAAACTTTGTGAAGCCAATCAGCAATTTTAGGGGTATCATACTTTGTCCAGGTTTTTGCAGTTGTAATTGATGAGCTATTATTTCCTTTGTATATGTCTTAGAATTCTCGTGGGTAGGGACCTACTGCATTCATGGTGGAAGTGAGGTGCACTGTGGCTCCTTTAATATTGCAGGTTTCCCCATGGCACCCCCTCCCACCCTTGGATTGGTGGAAGGGTTCTGTCTCTGGCTTGCTCCTGATCAGCAGGGAGGCAAAATTAAATCTAGCGCTGGTTTTGCCTCTGGCCACCGATTGGCTGAGGTGCCCGGATGGCCCTGCTGTTTTCTACTGACTGGCAGAGAGGCAAAAACAGTGCCATATTTAAAACTCTGGTTTCAGCTTCCCTGCTGATGAGGGAGTGGCAGGGTCTTTTGCTAATCAGCAGCCGGAAGAGTGGTGGGTAGGAAGGGGCAAGGTGCAGGGGAACATGCTGCTGCACACTGTACTTCCTCTGTGATTTTGGTAGGTCCCTACTTACAAGGAATACTAAAGGCTTATCCGATAGCTAGTATCCTGTTTTCTTTATCATGTCTCCAATCTTTTTCCAGAACAGTTTGATTTTAGCACATATCCACCATACGTGCTAGAACCTCCCATCTGGCCACACTGTCTCCAGCACTTAGCCATTCCTGTACTATAAAAATGTTTTAGTGTGGTGAGATACCATCACTTAAAAATTTGTCATGCATGTAGATCTGTGAGGGCTGTCTATTTGAGATGACCTCTCAATTTTCATTCCTAACTTTTGATCCAATATCTATATCTTGTTTTGTTGTAATGTTTTTTTCTAGAAAATTAGGGCTGGAAGGAACCTCAGGAGGTCATTTCATCTAGCCCTCTGCTCAAAGCAGGACCATCCCCAGCCATATCATCTCAGTAAAGGCTTTGTCTAGCCAGGTCTTAAAAACCTCCAAGGATGGAGATTCCGCATATGAGTGGCCTGTTCCAGTGCTTTACGATGTTCCTGGTCAGAGATTTTCCTGATATCTAACCTAAACTTCCCTTGCTGCATTTTGAGACCATTTCTCCTTGTTCTGCCATCTGCCACAACTGAGAACAGTCTAGCTCAGGGGTGGGCAATTATTTTGGGTGGAGGGCTGCATGGGCAGCCCTACCTCTTGACAGTTGCCCCTCCTTCTAGTCACTAATTTGGAACTGGAAGTCCTGCCCTTAACCCTGAACTTTGCCATTGGAAATCCCTCTTCTTGTTCCCTGGAAATACTCCTTTTGGGAGAGGGGTTGCCATCACAGAACCATAAAAACAAAACAAACAAAAAAAACAAAACAAAAAAACCCCCAAAAACTAAAAGTCAAACACCTATTATAACATATTTTAAATTTATTGTAAAAATTGTTTTTATGATTTGTGTTGATGTAATATATATAGTTATTATGCATTCACATTATGTAATGTGAATGCATAATAACTCAATAAATTGTTACTCTTGTATATTGTGTGCAGGGGTATATGGTGAGGTGTGTGTGTAGGGTGGGGTGGGATGGGATGAGAGTGTGGGGAGGTGTAGGAGTTTGTGGGGGGTCAGTAGGATATGTTGGGGTGTTGTGGGGGTAGGATGTAGGTGTGTGGTGTTTGGGGTGAGGGAGGGTGGGGGTGTGGGGATCCCCATACTTCCCCCATGGTGTACCAGCAGGCAGGGGTGCTGGTGCCCAGCAGCATGTGGCTCCAGTCTGCACTGCACATCATAGAATGGAAGTACAGCGCCTGCTGGGCCATCTCTATCACCAGTGCTGCCGATCATGCATGCATAGCCCCTACACTCGTGTGCCACAGGAAGGAAGCTCCAGGCCCTGGAGCTGGCTAATTTCCACTGCTTTCTGCTGCAGGTCCTGGGAGTCTGCAGGGGCCATGGCTCCCCTCCACTTCCAGCAGAGTCCCAGGATCTGCACAGCAGGAAGCAGTGCAGGTAACCAGCTCTAGCACCCAGAGCTTCCCTCCCATGGCACTCAAGTGCAGGGGTGGCGCATGTGCAGCAGAGAGTGCTGACGATAGGCAGCCTGGCCATGGGCCACACTCCTAACTGCAATGTGCAGGGCTGGCTATAGCTGTGTGCCATCAGGCACCAGCACCTGTGCTGGGCAGGAGCACCCTGCCACTGCCTGCTGGGGCTGTCTACCCCTTTGGTTGTCCTCCACTGGACTCTCTCCAATTTTACTGTCTTCTGTAGAGGGGGGCCCAAAACTGGACAGTACTCCACATGTGGCCTCACCAGTGCCAATAGAGGAGAATAATCACTTCCTTCAATTCCTTACTAATACAGCTCAGTATACTGTTAGCCTTCTTTGCAACAAGGGCACGCTATTGGCTACTTCAGCTACTTGGCTGTATCTACCTTCTTGTCCGCTCTAACCCCCAGTTCCTTTTCTGCAAAGCTACTTCTCAGCCAACCAGTCAGTCCTGTTTGTGCTGGTGCATAGCATTGTTTCTGTCCTAAGTGCAGGACTTTGCACTTGTCCTTATTGAACCTCATGAGATTTCTTTTGGTCCAGTCCTCCAATTTATCGAGGTCTCGCTGAAACCTAGCTCTACCCTCCAGTGTATCTATTCCCCCCAGCTTGGTACCGTCTGCAAACTGGCTGAGGGTGCGCGCCATCTCATCCTCCAGATGGTTGATGAATATATCGAACAAAATTGGCCCCAGGACCAACCCCTGGAGTACTCTACTTGATACTGGCTGCCACACATTCATTACTATGTTCTGAACTCAATGAACCTGCCAGTTTTCTATCCATCTTACAGTCCATTCATCTAACCCGTACTACTTTAGCTTGCCTGTAAGGATGCTGTTTGAGACCATATCAAAAGCCTTGCTAAAGTTAAGATATACCACACAAGCTGGTCTCTCTGTGTCCACCAGTCATCTCATCACAGAAGGTAATCAGGTTGGTCAGGCATGGTTCTCTTCCCTTCTTCCATCCTTGAAAAGCAGTTTATTAATAATAAATAAAGTATATTAGTGCTTTAACATTTACGTAATTGCTGTAATTGCTACAAGTACATTGTACAGTCAGTAATAGGAAATTGTGAGTTATTAATATGTGGTCCATATTGTGAACTTTCAACATCTATTTTAGACTCTTAATTGATAAATGAGGGAGCTTGGCTTTTTAATTTTGATGCATTGTTCTGGATTCTTTGATACAGAAAATCCATTTAATAAAGAAGTTCATACAGTGGAAATGAATGTTTCTGACTAAACCAACGCAACCACTGAATGTTTATATTAGAACGAGGAAAGGAGATGCTGGTTTAATGAGCTCCAAAGACTGGGGCAATGTCACAAGGTGGTATTGAAGCTAAAAGTTTAACAGTGTTTGAAAGTTTATTGGACGTTTGTGATCAACTGATTTCCATACTTTAACTAAGTTGGGTGCGAGCATTTGTTTTAAGTTTGCTTTGGGGCATAAGGTCAACCAGTAAAAAGAATGCTGATATTTTATACTAAGGCATTTCTTGTGCCTGTCTCTGAAGCATGCTGCTGAAGACAAGACACTTAACAAGGACCATTCGACTGATGTACTGTGGTAGCTCTAGATACTGAAGTAGCACAAATGGCATAAATTCACTTAACTGTAGAAAGTCAGCAGGAGGGCAAGGCTTAGTATCAGTGGAACAGAGCAGTTGTGTAAGTTTGGAAGTAAGACCAGGAGAAAATACCTAGGTTCAGAATGAAGGAAGCTCTGAATTTACTGCAATGTAGAGAAACTGCGGTGGCTGCGCATGGGCGACTGGTGCCTCTCGAGTTTGGTCCCCCAGCGACCAGTTACACAATTTTAGTGGGGGGGCACTAGCACTCTCCATGCCCCCCTACCAACAGGAGCACTTGCTGTTAAAGGGGGTACCAGTGCCCCACATGTTCCCCCCTACATGTCACCTAGGGCTGTGTGCACCCCTCTGGGCAGAAAGCAGGGGAGGGGCCTGAGGCAATGCAACCCCAGACCCCTCCCCCATCATCTGCCCTGAGGTGCAGGGTCGGGGTGGGGCTTGGGCACCACAACCCAGAGGCATACATGCGTGCACTGTCTCAGGCCTCTCCCTACAGCCAGAGGGTTGCTGTAGCTGCCACTGGCACAAAGCCCAGCTGGGGCTCTGAGTCTGGTTATAGCGCCAGCAGTCAGGGAGCCTTGGTGGGGGGTGCTATAGCCACCCCAAAATTCACCTTAGCCCCTCCCCCCCTTGTAGCCACTCCTTCAAGACCACTGCCTCCCACCCTGCATAGCTGAGCTCACCCTACTTCCCCCTCCACTAGGAGGAGGCTGGTGCTGCCCCTGCAGCCAGCCCAGGCTCTAGGAAGCAGCTGCTAGCAGTAGAGCTTGGGCTGGTTGCAGCAAAGCTTGCAGCCTCCCAGCCACCTGTGAGGAGCAGCCTGGGCTCCATGGCTGGCAACCCAGGGCCCAGGTGGGCAGAGGTGTGCTGAGTAAAATGGCCTTGCATGCCATGCTTTGGCATGTGTGCTGAGTGTTGCCTGTCCCTACTCTAGGCCTCCAAACTAATGCTTCGGTTAAAGTGAGATGGTGGATATATACCATTTTACACTGAAATCAGTGGAAGTTCTCCCTAGGTCTTGATTCTAATTTCATTTTTCTTACCGGCCAAGTTTGTGGACAACACCAAGTTATGGGGGAGCATGGTCACATTTGAAAATAGGCTGCAGATGCAGGTGGATGTGGACAGGCTTGCAAGTTGGGCAGATTGGAACCAGATGAAGTTTGACATTGAGAAGTGTAAAGTGCTTGAAAGGGACCTAGGGATAAGAATAGACCCATAGTATGAACGTGAATCATTAGTGCAATGCTGTAGCCAGGGCAAACAATACTCTGGCATGCATCAACCAATGCATCTCAAACAAAACAAAGGAAGTGATTCTACTCTGGTCAGCACTGGTGAGAGCATAGCTGGAGTACTGCACCCAATTCTGGGTGCCACACTTCAAAAGGGATGTGGGAAAGCTTGAGAAAGTCCAGAGAAGGGCCACCTGTATGATCAGAAACTTGCAAGACAAATCATACGAGGAAAGGCTGAGGGACTTGGGCCTCTTCAGCCTAAAAAAGAGAAGGATGAGAGAGGACTTGGTAGCAGCTTACCCCACTACATCAGGGGAATACATCAAGAGCTTGGCAAACAACTGTTCATCAGGGCACCCTAAGGGAAAACTAGGAGTAATGGCCACAGTCCTGAACGAGTATTTCAGGCTTAACACTAGGAAAAACTTCTTCACAGTTGGGGTGTCCACACTGTGGAATAAACTCCCTCCAGAGGTGGTATAATCACCTACCCTGGAGGTCTTTAAGAGGAAACTGGATGGTTACCTCACTGGGGTCACTTGACCCCAGTTGAGGGTTCCTACCTACTGTAGGGGGGCTGGACCTGATGCTCTTGCAAGGTCCCTTCCATTCCCTTACAATCTATTAATCTATAAAATAAAAAAAACCCAAACTGACCCAGCAGCTGTCATTCACTAGCAACATATGCATTCTACAATCTTCACTGAGTTCCTTGGAACGTTACTGTTTTCTGTTACCCAACTAAAGCCACTCTCCCCTCTTTTACAAAGTTGTGTAAAAAAATGAATTTCAGTTTTAGAACATGCATTTGCATGAAGTCCAGGGTTAGACATTTGTTAAGTGTCTATAAAACACAGTAGCATTAAAAAATCATTAAGCACATTGTAAGCCTCAGAAGTATTAAAGTATTAGGCATTCATATTTTATATTGGTTCAGGATTCCATGCTGAGAATGAATTATCTATATGTACATAGGATGGAAAAAAACAGAAAATATTTTATTAAACATTTAACATTTTCACCCCCAGTACATAACTAGTAAATGCATTCATTTCCATTCCAATTAATATCCATTACAGTCTTTTATTTCCATGCTGAAGATTAGAATGTTTCACATTTTTATGAAAAATATATAAATCACAATAAAGTGCTACTTCTTTTCATAGTAAAGTGTAACTTATCCTGAGAAACAATTCTTTACAAATCTCTAATCAGAGGTCAAATCTCTGTCCCAGTACACATGCTGTATACTACATAGTACAGTAGTTAAACAACTTGCAGCCTCCTACCCCTTTTGATGGCTAGTAACTTGATGCAAGATTGCTTTTTCCCAAGGGAAAGCACTTTTTGCTTGGCCCCCTCAGACATGGGGTCTACCTCAGATAAGTGTAATCTGGGAACAGTACAGGCACTACTTTGTCATTAGGAAACCTATGATGTAATACTCTTCATGCAAGCATATTAACAAAAAGCTTGCAACATGCAAATGGGGACAAATGGCAATTTAGCATTAAAAAGGAAGGAAAAAAATCTACACAGCCATAGATTAGCTGAGGATTCTTAGCTCACGGTCTCACTGCTGCTTTCAAGTTTCTTATCTTTTACCCCAGTTTTGATCAACAATGATGAGGCCAGAATACAGAACTAGACTGTGGCTGTCGTGTTCTGGAAGTGGAATTAAGCCTATAACATCTTATAATGTACTATGATCATGTAACTAAAATATCTGATATATTAAAAAAACTGATCAGCAGAATTACCACTACAGTTCAGCTACTAGAATGTGTATAACTCAACTAAGTGACTTTAACCATCACATGCCCCACACTTTTATTACCTGCATTTCTTTAAAGCTTCCCCTGAGCTTTCCTGGTTTAGGATTAGGTTTTTATTGGAAATATTTCTAAAAGTAGAAATCAAAAACAAGCTAATAATTTGTTCATTTTTAAAGTAAGTCCCTGTCATGGAACCAAAATTACATGACAAACAAATGAATAATTAAATGTTAAATCAAGATTCTCCCATGCAAAATTATTTCTAATCTTCAGGACCACTGGATTGCTAACAGTTGCATTTGTAATCTTAAGTATATTATTATGTAACAATTTTCAAACTGTACGCATGCTGTGTCTGTCTGAACCATTCCTAGGCCTCTGTTTTAAGGTTACCTAGTGGTAACTTCTTCCACACACAGTTCCACTCAAACACTGAGGAAATACTTCACATTATTTTTGGAAGAAAAGCCCTGTTTGAAAAGACCATTTAAACATTTTTAAGTACATGATTAAACAGGAAAGGACTTGTCCTTTTCTGTGTTTACATACTGTCAATCCTAATAGATTCTCAGAGCATAACTACATCTAACAGCGGTTGCTTGGTGAAATACAAAAATGCAAGCCAGAAATGATCATATTCTGTACCAATCTTGCATCCACTGACAGATTTTTTTTTTTCCCCCTTTAAGAGCGTCTGCATATATTATTTCAGTACTCTGACCAATCTTAATTTTTCCCCCTTGGGTGGCTCTAAAGATGGCTTGTAAAACAATCAGCTTGCTTCCTTAGACTCTGTTCTCTCTTGGAGAATTCACAGGATATTTTAAATGATGACACAGATGACATTGTTCTCACGCATTCTTAAATTCAGAAACAGGACCAAATTTAGCTCTGATGAAAGTCTAAACAAATGGAGTTTTGCCTGCTTGCTGAACATCCTGGCTGAATTTTAATTCAGTTACTTTGGAATATTTGAATCTTAGACACAAGTCAAACTTGGCACAGCTCACATTGTACAGCTAGGCTGTGGTTGCAATCTTGAGAAACTGTATTAATTGTTTTCCATTTGTTTCTTATTTAATTTACGAAAGAAGGCCTTCCCATATTCATATGTGCTGATCATGATGGCGCAAGCAGGAGCAACTTTAATCAACCGGGGAATAACACCTGCAGGAAAAAAAAGATTGATTGGTAATTAGGAAATAAACATTACTTGATTATAGAATGTAGAGCTGTATGCTGTGCAGTAAGTGAAGCAGTATATTAACTTATCCTTGCTTAATAAGCCGGCAGGCCACAGCCTTGCAAACACCTAAACACATGTGTAACATTACACAAGCTGTCCCTAGGACCTAACAATGTTGCCCAAAATGGAAGGCACTTTGGTTTTGGACTAGTTTTTGTGGTTCTAATGACTGTGAGCAGCTACCTGCAATCTGCAGTTTGCCCATTTGGCTGTGAGTGGCAGCCTGGGTGGCAGCCTCCTGTAGTAATCAAGGTTACTTCTGTACACTTCAAAAACAGAGTGGAGTGCCCCCAACCACCCAATGAAGTGGCAGCCTCACCTCTATTCTGTTAAATGAGTACAGAAGCCAAGAGAACCCCTCTGCTGGAGGTATGAACTGCTGCTGAAACCTGTCTGAGGATTTCGGCAACTGGTGGAATTACATTAGTCTGGGAGTACAGACACAAGGTAAGCTGGGGAACTTGTAGTAGTGGGAAGAGGGAATAATCATTGAGCCAAACAGAAGAACAAGGAGTAATCTGGGCAGTGTGTGGATGGAAAATAGGGAAAGTGAGTACAGTGGGACAGATTCCTGCTTTGTGGGTGCATATTTTATGTGAATTTAAGGTTGACCTGTCAATCTTCAGTTGTCACATGGGTGGCACAGGGATGGTCAGGTGGGGATCAGAAACAAGACAAACTAAATATATATATTTGTTTTAAAAGTTACCCTATTTCTGACTTGGGGTATTTCAGCTCTTTGGCTGATAGTTCTCCCAGTAAGTCCACTTGAGCATATGCGTTTGCAGGTACACAATCAGTCCCAGAGGTATGTGTAGAAAACTATGATGTAATAAGCATTACAGAGTTCAGCTGACAACTCCCATGGTTGGACTATCAACATCAAGGCGGGTATGGCTAGGGACCTACTTAAATCACAAAACCATGCTTGCTTTTCATGGAAACTACAAAAACAGTTTCTGCAGTCACTGCAAAAAATGGCATTTCCCACAATGTTGTGCAGAATCGCCATAAAATAATAAAAGCCTTCCAGAATACAAAGGAAGTACAGCAATCCCTGCAGCCATGGACAACATGGTTTGAGTGCCAGCTATTGAGAGACTAAGCTAGTGACGTACGTAGGTTCAATAAAGGTGCCAGTCAGGAAAATGAAGATTTCAATGCCATCTTTGAAGAAGCCAGATGCCATGCTGAAGTCTGAAGATGAATGAAAAGAAATCCAAGAAGGCTAAATACATTTCAGCTCAGGATCATGTAAGGCATTTCCCTACAGGAACCTTGCATGCAGATGGTAATACATTGTTTAGTTCATTGTGCAGCAACTCTGGATGTGTCGAGGAAAAACAGCACTGATTAGCATTTAGAGTCTGATTCACATATAAAGTGAAAGGCTGCTGCAGAGGCTGAAGGTCAAAACAAGAAACGAGCAACTATGCCTCAATCTTTAAAAGAACTACTGAAAGTACTTTGACAAGGAGAGGTTACATTTGCGCTAGTGGAGCTATTCACTGCTACCTACATTCTTCTGGAGAAAATTGATAACCCTGAATTGAGGGACTACTTGGGAAAAAAAAAGATGTGCCAAATGCTGGTAGTTTCCCATGTATGAACAAGCTTTGCCAAGATTATCTACCAGGAGTAATTGCTTCACATGTTTCAGTCAATCCCTGAAATTAATCCCAAAAGGGCAGAAAGAACATGATGAAGAAATGTGCTGCTTACATGAACTCTGTCAAAGAGGCCAAATGCCTTTGACTGTGACTGTTTTGCGAATCTGTTTCTGATCAGTTTCCACATCTCTACAACTTGGCAAAACGTTGCCTTACCATTCCAACCAATTCAGTGGATGCAGAACGTGTGATCTCAGTGTATTGATAAGTGTTCTCAGGGCAGAGACAAAGGATGTCAGCTGCAACTGGTGGTGAATGCTGCATGCTAATGTTTAACAACTAACAAGAATTGTTTCCATCAAAGTTAGCACTATTTAGTATTACTAAACTTTTTGTAGAATGCTAATAAATATTTACAATTCATATTGTGTAAACATTTATATTCATAATGTATTTCAATTTAGATTTAAATTAATGCAGTAATTTATTTGATATTTCTGCAAACTTTGCTATTAATTATGCTGCAGGTTTTCCCTCTCAGCCAATCAGCAGCAAGTGTGGGGGGCTTGCTGAGAAAAGACCGCAAGATCAGTTTCATGTGTGGCCCAGGAAAATCACTTTGTCTTGCCAGGATTTAGGTAGGTCCCTAGGCATGGCTTGTTCCAGAAAGACAAATAAAGGAAGAAAAAAAGGAAGCAATGCATTATATGTCAAAAATGTAAATACACTTGTTCTTAAGTTCAAGAAGAAAAGGACAGCCAATCTGTTGAACTAATCCAGATGAATGGAAAAAAAAATACTAGTGATGACATTGTAGGAGTCTACAGTAAACCACAGAATTGGAAAGAGAAGTTAGGTGAAGCATCTTTCAAGTTTTTCAGGTATGAGCTACTGTTAACAGCAAAGGGGAGGTATAAGTTCCTTGATATCAGCTGTAAGAAAAATAATACAAACAAAAAATGTCCTAAACATTTTAACGTGTGTAGAGGATAACTCTGTTTCAGAAACTTAAGGAAAAAACTAAAGAGCCTTCAATCTTGGATCTGGTTCCAGCCAGTGTGGATGAACTGGATGTAAATATTCAAGGTATTGTAAAGTAAAGAAGTGATTGCGATATGACACTATTACCAGTCTAAATCAAGGAAGGCAGGAAATCAGCAAAACAAAGACACTGGGTATGATTCCATGAATAGACAAATTAAAAGAATGTAGGGTTCAAAAAAATTTGCAGTTCCTGAGAGACTTCTATTGGAGACACAACATCAATCTCTTAAAGTGCAGAAGAAAGAGGAACCACAAAGGACTAATGTGGCTCCAGGAATAGCTTTTTAATTATCATAAAATCAAAAAATGTCTGCAAAAGATATTGATATTAATGAGAAGGGACTCTAAAAATATGGCAGATGAAAAACAAAAAATTTTAGAAAGATATTAAAATTTACCAGCAAATAATCCAGTAAACCCACTTTCAGCAACAATTTTCTTCATTACTGTCCAAGTTGATGCAGACTTCTTCTGTGATACTAAGTATAATAGAGTAAAGAAAGCATGAACTAAAAACATTATCATCAAAAAAAATTCATAGAAAATGTTCTTTAAAATTAGAGGGCATTGCATCAGTAAAATACACTAGTGGTTATGTTGGTCGCAGATTTTTCAATTCATTTTATGTTAATTTTATCCATACTGCTCGTATGTGCTAAGTTGGGATAAGTGTTGAGGCAGCTATGTTTTCTTGAATTTTAAGGCTTAGCTCTCTATGGACCAAGAAGCTATTTCTTCTGTGCCTGTGTTTAATGTTAGTTTCTCACATAGAGAACTTCTACTATTTCCACTGGTTTTTTTCCTAGAAGATTCTTTGTAGTTAATCCACTCATGCTACTCACACATTTTCTAATAGACTGCTAATAAAACAGACTCAGCTTTTTGATTATGCCATAATATTATAGCAATGATCTGATGTCCATTGAATCATAGTATCATAGTACCTAGGGTCAGAAGGGGCCTAGAGCAGGCCATCTAGTCTGACCCCCCGCCAATAGCAGGAGCAAGTGCCAGGGTCACAGGACCCCAGCCAAGTACCTATCTAATCCACTCTTAAAGATGCCCAAGGTAGGAGCAAGAACAACTTCCCTAGGAAGCTGGTTCTACCTCCTAGCCACCCTAACTATGAAGTAGTGTTTCCTAATGTCCAACCTAAACCTGCTCTCCAGTAACTCGTGACCGTTGGTCCTAGTTACCCCTGGTG